>CM064540.1:1890003-2062503 GCA_032716605.1 Paralithodes platypus
TTTCTAGCCTTCATCAACACTTTCTATCGAGGCCATATACATCGCATTAGTGAACGAACTAATGAGCTATGGTAATAGGGGTAAGGTAATGAACACAATTTTAATTATATATATATATATATATATATATATATATATATATATATATATTTTTTTTTGTTTTGTTTTTTTTCTTTCTTCAAAAATCAAAGATCAGTACCTTATGTAACCCTAACTTGATATGGTGTAGATATTCACCCTTTCACAATTGTTTAAGACAACGGCCGTCGGTGTTTCAGTGACAAGGAGGTGGCAGGATCAGCTGACACCTTACCTACCTTTCCTTACCTGTCCTACACCTGTCCTACACCTGACCTACTCATTACAAGCACCTCACTAGAACATTAAGGGGAGATTTCCACTTGAGGGATTTTTTTCTGGACCCCTTTCTCCCTCATGTTTAGCCCCATTGCTTTTGAGATTTCAAGACGTTCGCCCTAGTAGTTTGGACATTTTAAGAAATTTTGCCCCATTTCAGTCAATTTTAAGACCTTTCGTGCCATTAAGGTGTCGATTTTTTCCTGGCGAGCGATAGCGAGCCTGCAATTTAAGAGCAACCGGCCTCCGGCCGGGACATTTTTCTACCGAAAAATGTACAAATTTATCTTGAAAGGGGGTCTAGGGGGTGTAATTTTAAGCTTGATGAAAACGTAGGGAACAAACTAAATACCTCCCCTTAATGACACTGAAATTAAAACGTAGGGAACAAACTAAATACCTCCCCTTAATGACACTGAAATTAAAACGTAGGTAACAAACTAAATACCTCCCCTTAAGTGGAAATATGATCATCTCCTAAAGCCGGGCCTGCTGCCAAACAAAGGCTAAATAGTCCTCCCGGTACTTCACACCTTGACAGCAAATAGTAAACAAGCCCGAGTGAAGTAGAGGAACACCCACATACAACACAACACCTGCCAAAACACACCCATCTGTGGAGGGGATATCTTAATTGATGCTTAATGGGCCGGTTTTCTGGACCACTTTCTCCCTCATGTTTAGCCCCATTAGTTTTCAGATGTTAAGATGTTTGCCCCATTAGTTAGTCGATTATAAGACCTTTCGCCCCATTTTTCGTCAATATTTAGACCTTTCGTGCTATTTAGGTGTCGATTTTTTCCCTGGCGAACGATAGTGAGCCTGTAATGTTGGAAGAATCAGCTTTCGGCCGGGACATTTTTGTACCAAAAAAAGTACAAATTAATCTAGAAGGGGGATCTAATGGATGATTTTTTTAAATTTGATGGAGGTCTAGGGAGGAAACTAGAAAAATAATGAATACATGCAAAAATCTCCCAAAAAGTGAACCATCCCTCCTTAAATTACGACCCAGAGGACAACCACTCAAATACAATACTATACCTGCCACACACAACATGCATCCTCGAAGGTGCTCATAGCTAATTAACCTTTACGAACAGGTAACGATTATGTACATGTATATTTGATCGACCTAAATACTATTGCGTTAAGAGGGGTGACCTGTTTTTGTGCTGTCTTTTTCTATCTTTCTCTGGCTTGTATCCATTTGGCCCCATTCAGCCTACTGTTTTAAGACGTTTATCTCCATCCAGGTGTACATATTTTACTGGTGAGCGGTAGCGAGCCAGCATATTTTTTATTTTTGTTTGACAGCAGGCTAAATTTGTACATTTTTCGATAGAAAAATGTCTCCGGCGAAGCCGGATTTCTTCATATAATGCTGGCTCGCTATCGCTCGCCAGGAAGAAATCGACACCTAGATGGGGATAAACGTCTTAAAATAGTAGGCTGAATGGGGCCGAATGGATACAAGCCAGAGAAAGAGAGAAAAGGACAGAAATAACAAAAAGCAGGTCACCCCCCTTTAACCTTAGTAAGGCCCAAAAAAAAAAAAAAAAAAAAAAAAAAAAAAAAAAAAAACGTACAAAAAACTGTCTTGATAGCGTAATGCATAGTGCGCGGAATTTCGATGTGAGTATCCTGGGTTCGAGTTCTCGGAGTGCCACCACACGTATTTGTTGATTTCATTAATTGAGTTTGGGTGTGAAGTTGGTTGGTGTAAAAAAAAAAAAAAAGAGAGAATCTTCCTAATCTGAATAATATCGTCTAATGTAACAAATGATTACGTCGGATTTTTGGTGATGCCTGATTATTTTTCTTGGCTAGACGAATATTCTTATACAGAGAAAAACGATACAAAAAGAGCTTCATTTAACTATTGAGTGGAAGACATATTTATAAAGCAGAATTCAATTGTTTTTAGCCCGCATATAGCATATGATGCATTACCGTTCTGAATAGGTTAAGGGGAGACTGGCCGTTTGTTTGGTCTATTAATTCATTTATTCATATATATTTTTAGTTTCCTCGCTAAACCTCCATCAAGCTTAGAAAAACACCCCCTAGACCCCCCTTCAAGATAAATTTGTACATTTTTCGGTAGAAAAATTTCCCTGTTCCTCTTAAAATTGCAGGCTCGCTATCGCCCGCCAGGAAATAATCGACACCTAAATGGCACGAAAGGTCTTAAAATTGACAACGAAATGGGGCGAAAGGTGTTAAAATCGCCAAACTAATGTGCCGAACGTCTTATAATCTCAAAACTAGTGGGGCTAAACATTAGGGAGAAGGAGGTCCAGAAAAACGGTCCTCCTCCCCTTAATTGGTGTTGAAACAGGCAACAAGTGAGCGGCAGGAGGAGTAATTGGTCGGGCTAAGGGGTCGTGTCTTACCTTCACCGCCCCTTACAGCCTCCGCAACAACACTTTCAAACAGCAATAACAGGAAGAACGCCCACTGAACGCCCACAACAAGGGCGTTCTCCCGTTCACCACACCACCACATGTACACATACACATGCATATACAATACCTAGAACCCTTACACTCACTCATACACACATACATACACATATACACACATACATACACACATACACACATACACACATACATATGCAGCTACACGTTTCTCCTTAAGGGGGGATGGGCCGGTTTTCTGGACCACTTTCTACCGCATGTTTAGCCTCATTAGTTTTCAGATGTTAAGATGTTTGCTCCATTATTTAGTAGATTTTAAGACATTTCGCTCCATTTCTTAGTCAATATTTAGACCTCTCGTGCTATTTCGGTGTCGACTTTTTCCCTGGCGAACGATAGTGAGCCTGTAATGTTGGAAGAACCGGCCTTCGGCCGGGAAATTTTTCTACCGAAAAATGTACAAATTAATCTAGAAGGGCGATCTAATGGATGTGTTTTGTTTTTTTAATTTGATGGAGGTCTAGGGAGGAAACTAAAAATAATGAATACATGCAAAAATAATGAATACATACAAAAATCGCCCAAAAAGTGAACCATCCCCCCTTAAAATGCCGTACTGATGGAATTCAGTTTAGCTAAACTCGAGGAATTGTGTATATAAGCTTAACTTCACAATGGCCTTAGTAAACAAGAAGTTGCTTACTTAAAATGTTATTGGTAAAATAACAGTACAAGCATATCCTAGGTGTTGCTGATAATGTTAGTATAAGCAACCCCTATGATCAAGACAATAATATATGCAAGAAACCATTGTAAACACTTGACCCACATATTGGTCACCAGTAAGGCAGGCAGGCAGGCAGGCACACACACACACACACACACCAACACCACACCAATAGCACACACTCATACAACACATTAAGAGCTCAGACACACACACACAACAACAAACCAATAACACACACCCTCATACAGCACATTAAGAGCACACACACACACACACACACACACAAACCATCACAACAACAACAACACACCATACAACACATTAAGACCCCAGACACACGCGGCTCTAAACACACTCGTCCGCCTTTCACCTCTTGGCACTATACGGCTGGCGCAAGAGGAAGCCGATTTCATTATAATTACATAGAGTTTCCGGGCGGCGGTGGTGGTGGTGGGCGGTGGTGGGCGCTCACAAGTCGACTCATTATAGGGGGGGGGGGGGCTTACTGAATACGTGTGCCTTACTATGGAGTGTTGCACCCACCTTTATACGTTGTTCCTTTCTTTCTTACACTCGTATATTCACCTGACTCGTTACTCCTTCATTCACTCATTCACTCACATACATTCCCTTTCTCTCTCTCCTCTCCTCTCCTCTCCTCTCCTCTCTCTCTCTCTCTCTCTCATGTCGCACACCTTTATTGGTTGATCCTTCATTTCTCTAACTCGTTTATTCGTCTCATTCACTAACATATATTTAATTCTATCATTAAAATACCTTCATCGACGATTAGTATCTCGCAGCTGACTCCTGTACATCACCTCTCTCTCTCTCTCTCTCTCTCTCTCTCTCTCTCTCTCTACTAGAATTAAGGCCTGACCACCTCGTTTGGATCGTAAGGTCTGTGTGGCCACTGTATCTATGTAAATCTATGTAATTTTTTCTTTCTCTCTCTCTCTACTAGAATTAAGTCCTGACCACCTCGTTTGGATCGTAAGGTCTGTGTGGCCAGTGTATATATGTAAATCGATGTAAATCTCTCTCTCTCTCTCTGGCATAGTTTCATCGATTATTAATTTCTGTCGGTGGATCATTATAATTACACACTGTTTCCGGCCGGTTAGTGGTGGTGGTGGGTGGTGGTGGTGGTGGGTGCTCACAAGTGGACTCATTAGGGGAGGCTTAAAAGGGGACATGGGCCGGTTTTCTGGACCACTTTCTCCATCATGTTTAGCCTCATTAGTGTTCAGATGTTAAGATGTTTGCCCCATTAGTTAGTCGATTTTAAGACCTTTCGCCCCATTTCTTCGTCAATATTTATACATTTCGTGCTGTTTAGGTGTCGATGTTTTCCCAGGCGAACGATAGTGAGCCTGTAATGTTGGAAGAACCAGCCTTCGGCCGGTACATATTTCTACCGAAAAATGTACAAATTAATCTAGAAGGGGGATCTAATGGATGTGTTTTTTTGTTTTTATTTGATGGAGGTCTAGGGAGGAAACTAGAAAAATAATGAATACATGCAAAAATAATGAAAAATAATGAATACATGCAAAAATAATGAAAAATAATGAATACATGCAAAAATAATGAATACATGCACAAATCGGCCAAAAAGTGAACCCTCCCCCCTTCCGGAGACGGGCGACTGGGGACGTGTGCCGCACTTTATAGTACTTCCCCACACATACCCTGGCTCACTTACAACAGCATAACGGATAGATGCATACAACACCAACATATATACTACAGGCAACACTATCCTTCATCCCTTTAATCAATATAGAAAAGAATACAGTAATACCATATATTACAGGCAACACTATCCTTCATCCCTTAAAAAAAAAAAAAAAAAAAAAAAAAAGGCAACACTGTCTTTCATCCCTTGGAAAGTGTGTACATGCTTAGATTGATATGCAGGATTCGAAACTGCATAATAAATCGTAGGCTTGTCCACCATTCTTTAACTGTCTTCGTAGCGCAATGGATAAATGCATTGAATTTCGGTGTGAGCATCCTAGGTGTTCGGATCCCTGGACTGCCACATGTAGTTGTTGATTTCATTAATTGAGTTTAGGAGTAAAGTCGGTTGGTGGAGGGAACATAATAATTAATATAGACAACACGAGTCACTATATTCCTCAGCATTATATTCTAAGATTTCCTGATATTCTAAGATATTCTGACTTCCCAAACTTGACTACTTCCTTTAACGTGACGATAGTGCGTTGTTATATGTGCGATTAGTTTGCTTGGGAAACAGATTAACTTGTTCATGTAGTAATGTACACCCTATGTGGTGGATTGTGTTCTTTTATTTCATAATTGTCATTTTAGTAAGCGTTGTTTCCACATAGCGATTTTGATAATTTAATTTGACTTTATATTGTCCTTGTCCCAATTTTGGTTTGTTTAGTTTGCAAGTTTTACATTTTAATTTGTATTAACCCTTTCACGCATTTATGACGCATGTATTCCGTAATTGTCCACGCATTATTACTTTGTTAAATATTATGCTTTTAACCATATCTGCCCGACTCAACGCCTTACTGTTTTATAAGTTCGCCATTAACCCCTTATGTAACGCAACGTCTTGTAAATTTTATTCTAGCTATATTGAGACGATTTTGTGCAGCTTAAGGGGAGATATTTAGTTTGTTCCCTAGACCTCCATCAAGCTTAAAATTACACCCCCTTGAGTCCCTTTCAAGACAAATTTGTACATTTTTCGGTAGAAAAATGTCCCGGCCGAAGGCCGGTTCCTCTTAAATTACAGGCTCGCTATCGCTCGCCAGGATAAAATCGACACCTGAATTGCACGAAAGGTCTTAATATGGGGTGAAAGTTCTTGAAATGCGCTAAACTAATGGGGCAAACGTTTTATAATATCAAAAGCAATGGGGCTAAACATGAGGGAGAAAGGGGTCAAGAAAAAAAATCCTCAAGTGGAGATCTCCCCTTAAGAAGGATCTATGGTAGTTAAAAGGGTTAAGTGAGATAGTTAGAAGCCTGTTACTTGCTGGAGGCCCTTTTTAAACTGAATAAAATGGTATAAATATAGAAATAGCTATAAAGACGTCTCTGGTACAGTCGCGCTAATAAGTCATGTCCCAGCTGTCATTACGTCTGGCTTGCTCTGTGCTGTATTAATGTCTGTCAGATGTTGAATAGGATGGGTAAGTGTAGGAACATGTTTGTATATTTCACTCGATATGAAGAAATAAAGCTTAGATATGGCTGATACCAATTATTGATCAAAACATACTTGGTGCCGAAACATTACTTATTAGCGCGACTGTACGGAAGGGGTTAAGAAATCCGTCATTCATCCATTGTTCGCGACTCTTTTATTTCGCCTTTAACAGAATAATGGGCCAAGGACAGGATGCTCGAGAACAACTGGGTCCCCATAGAAACAAAGCAAGGCGCCAACATCAAGGCTTTTCTTTCTTAAGGGGTGTCACAGGCTTGTTTTTTTTACCTTTCTCTCCTTTTCTCTCTTTCCTTGGCTTGTACCCATTCGGCCCCAATTCAGCCAACTGTTTTAAGACGTTTATCCCCATCCAGGTTTCGATTTCTTCCTGGCGAGCGAAAGCGAGCCAACATTGTATGGAGAAATCCGGCTTCGCCGGAGACATTTGTCTATCGAAAAATGTACAAGTTTAGCTTGCTGTCAAAACAAAAATATATATATACTGCCTCGCTACCCCTCGCCAGGAAAATATTGACACCTGGATGGGGGTAAAACTCTTAAAACAGTAGGCTGAATGGGGCCGAATGGATACAAGCCAAAGATAGAGGAAGTGAAAGATAACAAAGCGAGGTGGGCTCCCTTAATTCAGGCATTTGGTGACTACGTTTGAAAGTCGCAAAAGGTCATTAAAAAAAGAAAAAAAAACTCCCCTTAATGACGGGGTAGAAATCCTTTGCACACAAGTTTTCTGTGATGTTTCTCAAAGTACTGGAAACCCCTTCCTCGCAATTGGTACTTTGAACGATAACATAGAGATCCTTACCAAGTGAATTTCCTTCAATGTTTCCCATGTTTAAGGGGAGGTTTTTAGTTTGGTCTCTAGATATCCATCAACCCCTAGAGCCCCTTTCAAGATAAATTTGTACATTTTTCGGTAGAAAAATGTCCCGGCTGAAAGCCGGTTCCTCTTAAATTACAGGCTCGCTATCGCTCGCCAGGATAAAATCGACACCTAAATTGCACGAAAGGTCTTAAAATTGGCAGACATGGGTTGAAAGTTCTTAAAATCATCAAAATAATGGGGCGAACGTCTTAAAATTAGAAAAGCAATGGGGCTAAACATGAGGGAGAAAGGAGTCTAGAAAAAACTCCCTCAAGTGGATATCTCCCCTTAACTGGTATTTTTTATCCATGTGAGCTTCCCGTGACGTTTCCCAAACTGTAAAGTGGTATGGGCGGGGAGGAGAGGTTAAGGGGGGAGGTTTGGGGTCTTTCTCTCTCTCCCCCAATATATACCCAGTAGTGCTCCATCCGTCCCCTGGGGCTCCCTACACCCAGGGTCCTCCCTCCCTCCCTCCCTCCCAACTTCACATCCTCACCTACGCATACGCCCTCATTTTTAGCATTATCACCATCAATACTATTACCGCCATTTTCATAATCACTACGACAACTATTCTCAGTACCGTTTCCATCACTACCCCTATCAACTCTGTGAACCCAACACAATCTATATATTTACATCAGCAACCCCATCGTCATCACTATCCAGTTTCTATCTCTCTCCTTCTACCACCACCCACCATCCCCACTCCTATTATCAACCATCAACCCTACATCCCAAACTACACCCACCATCACCACTCCTATCATCAACCATCAACCCTACATCCCACCATCCCCACTCCTATCATCAACCATCAACCCTACATCCCAAACTACACCCACCATCCCCACTCCTATCATCAACCATCAACCCTACATCCCAAACTACACCCACCATCACCACTCCTATCATCAACCATCAACCCTAAACTACACCCACCATCCCCACTCCTATCATCAACCATCAAGCCTACACCCTAAACTACACCCACCATCAACCCTACATCCCAAACTACACCCACCATCACCACTCCTATCATCAACCATCAACCCTAAACTACACCCACCATCCCCACTCCTATCATCAACCATCAACCCTACACCCTAAACTACACCCACCAACAACCCTTCATCCCAAACTAGACCCACCATCACCACACCACTCCTATCATCAACCATCAACCCTAAACTACACCCACCATCCCCACTCCTATCATCAACCATCAACCCTACACCCTAAACTACACCCACCATCAACCCTACATCCCAAACTACACCCACCATCACCACTCCTATCATTCACCATCAACCCTACATCCCAAACTACACCCACCATCAACCCTACATCCCAAACTACACCCACCATCACCACTCCTATCATTCACCATCAACCCTACATCCCAAACTACACCCACCATCAACCCTACATCCCAAACTACACCCACCATCACCACTCCTATCATTCACCATCAACCCTACATCCCAAACTACACCCACCATCAACCCTACATCCCAAACAACACCCACCATCAACCCTACATCCCACCATCCCCACTCCTATCGTCAACCATCAACCCTACATCCCAAACTACACCCACCATCAACCCTACATCCCACCATCCCCACTCCTATCGTCAACCATCAACCCTACATCCCCACTCCTATCGTCAACCATCAACCCTACATCCCAAACTACACCCACCATCCCCACTCCTATCGTCAACCATCAACCCTACATCCCACCATCCCCACTCCTATCATCAACCATCAACCCTACATCCCAAACTACACCCACCATCCCCACTCCTATCATCAACCATCAACCCTACATCCCAAACTACACCCACCATCACCACTCCTATCATCAACCATCAACCCTAAACTACACCCACCATCCCCACTCCTATCATCAACCATCAAGCCTACACCCTAAACTACACCCACCATCAACCCTACATCCCAAACTACACCCACCATCACCACTCCTATCATCAACCATCAACCCTAAACTACACCCACCATCCCCACTCCTATCATCAACCATCAACCCTACACCCACCATCAACCCTACATCCCAAACTACACCCACCATCACCACTCCTATCATTCACCATCAACCCTACATCCCAAACTACACCCACCATCAACCCTACATCCCAAACTACACCCACCATCACCACTCCTATCATTCACCATCAACCCTACATCCCAAACTACACCCACCATCAACCCTACATCCCAAACTACACCCACCATCACCACTCCTATCATTCACCATCAACCCTACATCCCAAACTACACCCACCATCAACCCTACATCCCAAACTACACCCACCATCAACCCTACATCCCACCATCCCCACTTCTATCGTCACCATCAACCCTACATCCCAAACTACACCCACCATCAACCCTACATCCCACCATCCCCACTCCTATCGTCAACCATCAACCCTACATCCCAAACTACACCCACCATCAACCCTACATCCCAAACTACACCCACCATCAACCCTACATCCCACCATCCCCACTTCTATCGTCAACCATCAACCCTACATCCCAAACTACACCCACCATCCCCACTCCTATCGTCAACCATCCCCACTTCTATCGTCAACCATCAACCCTACATCCCAAACTACACCCACCATCCCCACTCCTATCGTCAACCATCAACCCTACATCCCAAACTATAAAAAACTAAAAACTAACAGTATATATATGAGACCCCATTGTCCCCACCAGCCAGCCACCGTGTCTCTATGTCTCTCCCCCAATATATACCCAGTAGTGCTCCATCCGTCCCCCGGGGCTACACCCAGGGTCCTAACTACCTCCCTCCTCACTCTACATCCTCACTAACACATACAGGTACACACTACCACCAAATGAAGGATTATCAAAACTGTTAAAACTTTCAAAAACTGCCAAAACTGTCAACAATCACAACTGGCAACACTGATTACAAATGGTTAAAACTGTCAATACTTCCATATCTGCCATAACTGTCAACACTTTCAAAAATTTCAAAATGCTCAAAGCTGTTATAACTTTCAAAACTGTCAAACCCACCAGATGTTAAACCGGCCTTTGACCGGGACATTTTTCTACCGAAAAATGTACAAATTAATCTAGAAGGGGGATCTAATAGATGTTTTTTTTTTTTTAATTTGAGGGAGGTCTAGGGAGGAAACTAACAAAATATATGAATAAATTAATTAATAGATCAACAAACGGCCAGTCTCCCCTTAAAGTGATAAAATCCAGAATCCAACCTCTTGTAACTCCAAAGGAACTAGAGCAAATTGGCTGCATATTTCCACACCTATTCCCTGGCTGATCCTTCCCAAATATTAGGAATAACAGCTCAATTAATTCACTTACGTCGATTAATTAGTATTCAAGTAACATCGTAAGGAAAATTAGATCTGCCGTTTGCTTGCTTGCGTATTCCTCTCACAGTCACAACTTTCGTCATACTCTCTTAAGGGGAGATATCCACTTGAGGGACTTTTTTCTGGACCCCTTTCTCCCTCATGTTTAGCCCCATTGCTTTTGAGATTTTAAAACCTTCGCCCTAGTAATTTGGATATTTTAAGACATTTAGCCCCATATATGTCAATTTTAAGACCTTTCGTGCCGTTAAGGTGTCGATTTGTTCCTGGCGAGCGATAGCGAGCCTGTAATTTAAGAGCAACCGACCTCCGGCCGGGACATTTTTCTACCGAAAAATGTACAAATTTATCTTGAAAGGGGGTCTAGGGGGTATAATTTTAAGCTTGATGAAAAAGTAGGGAACAAACTAAATACCTCCCCGTAAGTGTATTTCAAATGTCACCATCATTAAGGGAAGGTTTTTAGTGCGTTTCCTAGACTTCCATCAAGCTTGAAATTACAGCCCATTGACCCCCTTTCAAGATAAATTTGTACATTTTTCGGTAGAAAAATGTCCCGGCCGAAGGCCGGTTCCTCTTAAATTACAGGCTCGCTATCGCTCGCCAGGAAAAATCGACACCTAAATGGCACGAAAGGTCTTAAACGTTACATAAATGGGGCGAAAGTTCTTAAAATCGTCAAACTAATGGGGCAAACGTCTTACAATCTCAAAAACAATTGGGCTAAACATGGGGGAGAAGGAAGTTAGAAAAAATATCCCTCAAGTGGAAACCTCCCTTTAAGTAAAGTCTCAGGTCTTCCGCAAAAGTGAACACGACATTATATCATCCTTCAGGACCCATTAGATAACTTTGACAAATTTAACATCGTGATAAGTAACACCCCCGTTCTTAACATTAATCATCAATTACAAACCCCAATGCACTTGAATAAACGGGATTAGAACTCGGGACACCACACCCAGAACATAAGCATCTAAACCATTAAATCACCAACACGTTGACAGATTTAACATCGTAAATAAGAACTTCTTTTATCTCTCAACATTTACGAAGAGGACAATATATAAAATAGTTGAAACATTTACACAAAGACCATATATTAGGAAACCGTAAATATGGCGTGGAATGACAGATATATTATAGACAGATATATTATAGACAGAGGATAATAATAAACCGTAAATATAGTGTGGAATGACAGATATATAATAGAAAGAGGATAATAATAAACTATAAAAAAAAAAAAAAACACAGAAATCAAATAAAAAGACCCCTTTCCCATTCTTAAGGGGAGGTATTTAGTTTGTTCCCTAGACCTCCATCAAGCTTAAAATTACACCCCCTTGAGTCCCTTTTAAGATAAATTTGTACATTTTTCGGTAGAAAAATTTCCCGGCCGAAGGCCGGTTCCTCTTAAATTACAGGCTCGCTATCGCTCGCCAGGATAAAATCGACACCTGAATTGCACAAAAGGTCTTAATATGGGGTGAAAGTTCTTAAAATCGCTAAACTAATGGGGCAAACGTTTTATAATATCAAAAGCAATGGGGCTAAGCATGAGGGAGAAAGGGGTCAAGAAAAAAATCCCTCAAGTGGAGATCTCCCCTTAAGTAAGCCATTTTTGATTGACGGAAAAGCGATAAAGCAGTGATTAAATGCAGACAAAGCTATAACAAATGTATATTCTTTCCACCGTAGTGTTAAGAAGACGCAAATGAACAACGAACAGTACATACGCTGAATACTGATACGCAAAACCCTGATACTATGTTGTAGAGGTATTGAAATGGGATTGAAGGTTTATGTAAGTGTTCAATACGTAAAAATGAAACTTTGTAATCTCTCTCTCTCTCTGTCCCTTCGAAACCATAATTCCTTTCCCTCTCGATCATGCCCCGTACCCTCCCCTCCCCCTCCCCCCGCGGCCACCGGAAGAAGGAGGGTGGGGGGGGGGGGGGGGGAGTGGAGAGAGAGAGAGAGTGTGTGAAAGTGAGAAAGTGTTTGTAAGTGAGAGGTGGGTGTGTGTGCTCACCTAATTGTACTCACCTAATTGTACTCCCCTAATTGTACTCACCTAATTGTACTCACCTAATTGTACTCACCTAATTGTACTCACCTAATTGTACTCACCTAATTGTACTCACCTAATTGTAGTATACAGGATTTGCGTTTTTAGGCTCGTATTGTCCCGCCTCCAAAGATTCTGTTATCTAATTTGGCTTGTGTGTGTGTTTGTGTGTTAAAATTCACTTACCGTGCTCTAGGAAACAGGTCAGGAGTTGCCATGTCGCCCACACTTACCTAAAGAAAAAAAAAATATGGTTAGTATACATTTTAAAACATGTATTGGTATCATTAAATGTCTATTGTATAATTGTAAATATAATTGATAAGCATACCAGTTTGTAAAGCAAAAACTTACTCTATATATTTTCACCCAAGTTGCTGTTAAATGGACAGAATAATTACACAATTTAGAATGGGAAATAACTGTACTGTACTTTGGAAACATGGAGCACTGATTATTGATTATATCATTTAAGGGGAGATCTCCACTTGAGGGATTTTTTTCTTGACCCCATTCTCCCTCATGTTTAGCCCCATTGGTTTTGAGATTTTAAGACGTTTGCCCCCATTAGTTTGGTGATTTTTAAGAATTTCCGCCCCATTCTGTCAATTTTAAGACCTTTCGTGCCATTTAGGTGTCGATTTTATCCAGGCGAGCGATAGCGAGCCTGTAATTTAAGAGTAATCGGCCTTCGGCCGGGACATTTTTCTACCGAAAAATGTACAAATTTATCTTGAAAGGGGGTCAAGGGGGTGAAATTTTAAGATTGCTGGAGGAGTAGGAAACAAACTAGAAACCTCCTCTTAACCTAAGAAAATCTAATAACACAAGAAAACAAATATGTGATAAATATGGATAACCAAGGACAGCAAAATACAATGATAGTAAATTACGACAACATGCGTAAGCCTGGATAAATATACGCAAAATAAGAGAGAGAGAGAGAGAGAGAGAGAGAGAGAGAGAGAGAGAGAGAGAGAGAGGTCAAAGGTGCATGGTAATGGAAGAAAGACAGGGGTAAGGGGAATGGCTTACTTACTTACTTACTTTTGGCTTGGGGTTAATAGAAATAGGAACACTAGCAAATTAAGAACAGAAACAGTTTTGAGTGTGGGTGTGTGTGTGTGTGCGTGTGTGGGTGTGGGTGTGTGGGTGTGTGTGAGAGAGAGAGGGAGAGAGTAGGAATCATTGGAGGTCATGGCGAAGATAGGGGCTTAAGGAATCATTGAGTTATGAGACGGTTTATGGCACGAGTTATTACTGACGTTTAATGAGGAAGGAAGAAAGGAGAGCAAGAAGAAAGAGTGTTGATGAAGAAAGGAAGAACGGAGAACGTATAATGAACGTATTGATGAAGGAAGTAAGGGTCATGATGAAGATGGCAATAAATATGGAAGGAAGGAAGAAAGGGAGGAATGAACCAAGGGTCACGAGGAAGAAAGAAGCATAAGGAAGGAAGGAAGGAAGCAAAAATAACGAGGAGGTAATGAAGCCTCGTGCAGAAGGAAAGATGGATAGAATGAAGAAGAGATGGATTGCATTGTTGTCAAAGGAGGAAGGCATGGCTATAAAGAAGACAAGTAAAGCAGATTCATATGAAAGGAAGGAACCATGCTTCACGAAGAGGGAAACAAGAGGTATGATAATGCCCCCCCAAAAAAAAATAAAAAATAAAAAATAAAAAAATAAAATAAAAAATACAAAATGAAGGCAAGACCAGGAAGGAAGGAATCAAGGGTCAGGAATAAGGATAAATGGTCATACTAAAATGAAGGAAATAGGGAGGATGGAACGTCAAGGAAGGAAGGAATCAAGGGCCATGACGAAGACAGTGAAAGAGGAAGGAAAGAATTAAGGATAATAAGGAATGAATCATGGATCGTGAATGAAGGAAACGAAAGCAGGGAAAGTAGGAATTAAGGGTCACGAAGAAGGAAGGAAAATAGAAAGGATTAAGGAAGGGGGGACTTAAGGGTAACGAAAAAGAAGGAAATAGAGAGGAAGGAATCAAGGTTCATGATGAAGGAGGGAAATAGAAAGGAAGCAAGGGTCACGATGAAGGAGGGAAAGTAGAAAGGAAGGAAGGAAGGAAGGAAGGAAGGAAGGAAAATAGAAAATAAAAAAATAAGGAAGGAAGGACGGAAGGAAAATAGAAAATAAGGAAGGAAGGAATCAAGGCTCACGATGAATAAGGGGAACTAGGAAGGCAGTAGATAAGGGAAGGAAGGCCAGATAGGAAGGAGAGCCAAGGACTGAATGAAGGAATCGAGGGTGGCGAAGCAGGGATCACAGGAAAGGGTCACAAGGAGGAAAAACCAAGTCAGCCCCTCCCCCCCCCCCCCCCCTCCAATCCAGGCTCAGAAACATGATCTATTCTTTATATAAGCTTCAAGTTCTCTCTCTCTCTCTCTCTCTCTCTCTCTCTGTTTTTCCTATAGTTTCTTTTTACTCCTAGAATTGCTAGTAATTATTTCCCATTTTCTTCAATTTTTTTCTTGTAGTTCAAAATTCTGAATCTCATTTACTTCTTAAGTTGACTTAAATTTTGATATTTTTCTTACGTTGCGCTTCTTAGCCTCAACATTACTTTAGCGCGCATCACTTCCAGGACTATAGAGAGTTAATTAGCATATATCTACGTAAATAATAGCTGCTCTCTCTCTCTCTCTCTCTCTCTCTCTCTCTCTCTCTCTCTCTCTCTCTCTCTCTCTTCCCCTCTCTCTCTCTCTCTCTCTCCCCCCCCCCCCCCCACCCCACAGGAAGGTATGCGCTTCTGTGGCGGCCAAAAGTCTTTATAAACACCGACTGTCTTTTTTTTGTTCTTTTCCCATCTCCTTCTTCTTGGCGGAGGTTCACAAGGGGCCGGAACAAACCCCTCTATACACCGACTTTATTCCTGGCCACACAACAGACATTCCTGAAGCGCCTCTTAAGGGGTGTGTGACCTGTTTTTTGTTATTTCTCTCCTTTTCTCTCTTTCTCTGGCTTGTATCCATTCGGCCCCATTCAGCCAACTATTTTAAGACGTTTATCCCCATCTAGGTGTCGATTTCTTCCTGGCGAGCGATAGCGAGCCAGCATTATATGAAGAAATCCGGCTTCGCCGGAGAAATTTTTCTATCGAAAAATGTACAAATTTAGCCTGCTGTCAAACAAAAATAAAAAATATGCTGGCTCGCTACCGCTCACCAGTAAAAAATTGACACCTGGATGGGGATAAGGCGTTGTTTCCACATAGCGATTTTGATAATTTAATTTGAATTTATATTGTCCTTGTCCCAATTTTGATTTGTTTAGTTTGCAAGTTTTACATTTTAATTTTAACAGTAGGCTGAATGGGGATAAACGTCTTAAAACAGTAGGCTGCATGGGGCCAAATGGATACAAGCCAGAGAAAGATAGAAAAGGACAGAACCAAAACAGGTCACCACCCCTCCTTCAGTATCATGTTCTAGCGGCCGCGTGCACATTCCACAGAACACTATGTGGAGAATGGGAATCGTTTGTAAAAATGTGTAGCGGAGGTATGATAATTGGTGGTGCTTGGAGAATAGGTCAGAATTGCTTAAGGGGAGGTATTTAGTTTGTTCCCTACTTTTTCATCAAGCTTAAAATTACACCCCCTAGACCCCCTTTCAAGATAAATTTGTAAATTTTTCGGTAGAAAAATGTCCCGGCCGGAGGCCGGTTGCTCTTAAATTACAGGCTCGCTATCGCTCGCCAGGACAAAAATCGACACCTTAACGGCACGAAACGTCTTAAAATTGACAGAAATGGGGCAAAATGTCTTAATATATCCGAACTACTAGGGCGAAGGTCTTAAAATCTCAAAAGCAATGGGGCTAAACATGAGGGAGAAAGGGGTCCGGAAAAAAGTCCCTCAAGTGGAAATCTCCCCTTAACCCCTTGAAGCTCTGACGCGTTTGAGCAGCACATTTTGGCTATTATTGGACAATTTTATGCAGCTTAGGAAGGATCTGTGGGTATTAAAAGGGTACAGACTCCCTCAAGCAACCGGCCTCTGACTTCCATATATATACCCTTCCTAATCTGAATAAAATCGTCTAATACTGTAATCACCAGAAAACAAAACAGAAATGCGTCTTGGAGCTGGACAGGGTTAATCGGAGATATCCTTAGTTTCTTGGTGCGGGTTAATTTTGCTGGCACAACAATGGGTAGGGACATTTTTCAATTGTATTGTGAATTGTGTAGAACTGTTCCCTTGTGATATGAATAATGAGGTGGAATCCTGCAGGCAAGACGGCCGAGGGTTACATTAAGGGGGGTGACCTGTTTTTGTTCTGTCCTTTTCTATCTTTCTCTGGCTTGTATCCATTTGGCCCCATTCAGCCTACTGGTTTAAGACGTTTATCCCCATCCAGGTGTCAATTTCTTACTGGTGAGCGGTAGCGAGCCAGCATATTTTTAATTTTTGTTAGACATCAGGCTAAATTTGTACATTTTTCGATAGAAAAATGTCTCCGGCGAAGCCGGATTTCTTCATATAATGCTGGCTCGCTGTCGCTCGCCAGGAAGAAATCGACACCTAGATGGGGATAAACGTCTTAAAATAGTTGGCTGAATGGGGCCGAATGGACACAAGCCAGAGAAAGAGAGAAAAGGAGATAAATAACAAAAAGCAGGTCACCCGCCTTAATATGAACTATATCTCACAAATTCACAAATACACGTGAGTTACCTGAATAAATAGATTAAGTAATATGGGTCCTACGACTTTGTATGGGATGGAATATTTTCTCCAAATTTGGATTTCTAAATGTTCTAAATATAAATAGGAAATAGTGTGTGTGTGTGTGTGTGTGTGTGTGTGTGTGTGTGTGTGTGTGTGTGTGTGTGTGTGTGTGTGTGTGTGTGTGTGTGTGTGTGTGTGAGTGTGTGTAAACTTATGACGAACCTCTGAGAAAAGAATGTGACCCACTCCTATAAAGCTAAACCAAGAAGTATCCTGAGAAAGAGTTGTGGCTTGGGTCGGCCGATTGGTTGTGTAAGGCGATCTATTAGGGGGTAGTTGTTACGGCCCTCCCCCGATGGTGTGTCAGGGTGAGGGATGGCGGTACATTACTGAGGGGTGTTCAGTAGCTCGGTACCGGGATCACATTACAACTATCAACAATAAAACACCACACCGTAGAGCATCAAACCACGCGAAACCTGATCAAAATGTACTCTTTGAAATTCAGTAATATTTGGAGTGAAGTAGAAGAATTATTAGTTGCATTTTTGAAAGTTCTTATTTCAACTCATATTGATATAGCACCTACTATATCAATAAATGGGAGTTCTATATATAATCACATTATTTAGAATTGACTTCCGGTAAGGTATATACAATTTATTCTGATAATTTCAGTGTTCGAAAATAAATAGTGAAATGACGAATGAGATATAAAGCTATGGTTATTGAAATTTACACAGGAAATAGGTCAACAGTAGTATGAAATATTGCCCCGACAAATGCACAGATCAAATCCAAACTAGATAACAAATCAGTTTTCGAGAAAAAAAAATAATAATAAAAACCCATTCTGGTATAAAAATGAGATAGAAGTCAGGTTATTCGAATTTACTCTGAGGACAAAAATAGTCAAGGGTAGGTCACACAAAATGGTGTTCCGGCAGATCGACAGGTGGAACAATGGTATATGGAGTAAGGAGAATCATGAATGGGAGGGTAGGTAGTGGGAGGGAAGGAGGAGGAGGAGGGTGGGTAGGGAAAGTTTGGGTGGGAGGGAGGGAGGGAGGGTGGGTGGGAGAGATGTATGGAAGGGGAATAAGAAGGAAGAGAGAGAGAGAGAGAGAGAGAGAGAGAGAGAGAGAGAGAGAGAGAGAGAGAGAGAGAGAGAGAGAGAGAGAGAGAGAGAGAGAGAGAGAGAGAGAGAGAGAGAGAGAGAGAGAGAGAAAGCGTGTGAGAGCGAGTGTGTGAGTAAGAGAGGGGGATATATGGGTGGAGGAGGGAGAGGAAATGGTAAGATGTCAAAATAAGGAAATGCGACGAGGGGGCGGGCCTGGACAACAAGGGGGAGTTGGAGGGAGGGTAATATATGAATATGGGCAGGGGTGGGGAGGGGAGGAGGAGGGAGAGGGAGAGGGAGAGGGGGAGAAGTAGAAATGGGGGCTGGACGGAAGGCAAAAAGGCAAGACAAAAAACAAGGTCTCGATGAATGAAAAGAGGATCAATGAACGTAAACAAATATGGAACCCGAGAGAGAAAGAACAAATGGTATTCAATTCAAATATGGGACCCGAGAGAGAAAGAACAAATGGTATTCAATTCAGAAAGATGAGCAACCACGAAGAAGGTACTTTAAAAAAAAAAAAAAAAAAAAAAAAAAAAAAAAAAAAAACACACACACACACTGGGATTGATAGAATGGAATAAAGAACCAATCAATTACCCAAGAATTTAAGCATATGGAAAACAATATAATAAGAGTTGACTAAGATCAAGAGATAAACAAGTGTTTAAGGGGAGATTTCCACCTGGAGGATTTTTTTCTGAACCCCTTTCTCCCTCATGTTTAGCCCCATTGCTTGTGAGATTTAAAGACGCTTGCCCCATTAGTTTGGCGATTTTAAGAACCCTCGCCCCATTTCTGTCAATTTTAAGACCATTCGTGCCATTTAGGTGTCTATTTTTTCCTGGCGAGCGATAGCGAGCCTGTAATTTAAGGGCAACCGGCCTTTGGCCGGGACATTTTTCTACCGAAAAATGTACAAATTTATCTTGAAAGGGGGTCAAGGGGGAGTAATTTTAAGCTTGATGGAAGTCTAGGGAATCAACCAAAAACCTCCCCTTAAGTAGAATCACACAAGCATTTTAGACGTATGTTTTTGGTCGGCAATGTATATCAGTCAACATATCGTGGTTATTTAGCATTGGTATTGCCTAACTAGACTCAAGGCAGGTTATTTTAGGTGGGCGAATATAAACATTTAATTTAGAAGCTGTCAGTCTACGGTCCCCGGAAGAGGTACTAATTGTGCGAAGCCTCATTAGCGACGACAGAAGAAGGGACAGTGAGTGAAAGTGCCCACAATAACAAGGGTATTTAAATAGAGTCAGGGAGGACTTAGTGAGAGAGCTAATGGTACAGGACCGGGCGAATGACGAGTTCAGGTCATGTACAAAGGAGTACAAAGGAAATCAAGCAACAACAGATCTAGTGACCCTTCTAGGTTGCTTGTCCTCCAAAACACTGAGGATCAAGTGTCCAAACAGTGGTTTAGAGTGGGTAAGGGAACATTGGAAAGGGAATTACTGCCCTGGAACTAATGTCCGTGGCAGGATTAGGAAGTTAGTAGGGGACAGATGGGTTAATGTGAGGTGAGAAGGAGGAGGAGGAGGGGAGTTACTAAAGCCGGTATCACACGAGCACTTTTTCACTCAACATTTATACTCAACACTGGTCTGCCAGCTGCTGAGGTCAACATTTGTAGTATTTATGTTACTTAAATGCATCAATCATCAGTCTAGTTTCCGACACCAGTGTAAAATAATCCAGAAATGTTGCCAGAAAAATGTTGATCATCAAATGTTGACTATAAAAGCTCTCGTGTGATACCGGCTTAACAAATATTGGTATGCTAAAATATCTTGCAGGAGAATAGCCTACTCTTGATGAAGAATAAGATATAATAAGATAATAATAAGATAATAATAAGATAATAATAAGATAATAATAAGATATAATAAGATAATAATAAGATATAATAAGATAATAGGCCTAATAAGATAATAATAAGATAATAATAAGATATAATAAGATAATAATAAGATATAATAAGATATAATAAGATAATAATAAGATAATAATAAGATATAATAAGATAATAATAAGATATAATAAGATAATAATAAGATAATAATAAGATATAATAAGATAATAATAAGATAATAATAAGATAATAATAAGATATAATAAGATAATAATAAGATAATAATAAGATATAATAAGATATAATAAGATAATAGGCCTAATAAGATAATAATAAGATATAATAAGATAATAATAAGATATAATAAGATAATAATAAGATAATAATAAGATATAATAAGATATAATAAGATAATAAGATATAATAAGATATAATAAGATAATAATAAGATATAATAAGATAATAATAAGATAATAATAAGATATAATAAGATAATAATAAGATATAATAAGATAATAATAAGATATAATAAGATAATAATAAGATATAATAAGATAATAATAAGATATAATAAGATATAAGATAATAATAAGATAATAATAAGATATAATAAGATAATAATAAGATAATAATAAGATATAATAAGATATAATAAGATATAATAAGATATAATAAGATAATAATAAGATAATAATAAGATATAATAAGATAATAATAAGATATAATAAGATAATAATAAGATAATAATAAGATAATAATAAGATATAATAAAGTCCAATACGCTCGTTGCAAGCAGCGTCTTTTACTATTTAGTCTCTTCTGCTCTACATCCATATAATTTACAACTTATAAGGAATGTTTGCTCCGGATGAATAAGACCTTAAATGCAAAAGTTTCCCACATGTTAGAGTTAACCCTCATCACTTCAACCTTCAGTTCACGACTGTGTGATGATTTACTTATGGAGGCAACACATACAGTTATGAACTACATCATCAAAACTAATCAAACCACAAAGCAAGGAAGGAAGGAAAGAAGGAAAGAAGGAAGGAATATGGAAGGAAGGAAGGAATATGGAAGGAAGGAAGGAAGGAAGGAAGGAAGGAAGGAAGGAAGGAAGGAAGGAAGGAAGGAAGCGGAAAAAACAGGCATGGAAGGGAAAGTGAAAATCAAAAGTAGAATTGGGGATGTATGAATGAATGAAGAAAGGAACGAACGAAGGAAGGCTTCTAGGACGGAAGGAAAACACAGAGGAAGGAAGGAAGGAAGGAAGGAAGGAAGGAAGGAAGGAAGGAAAAAAGGAAGGAAGGAAGGAAGGAAGTAGGGACGACAGGTAGAAGGGAAAGTAGACTGACAGGAAGGAAGGAAGGAAGGAAGGAAGGAAGGCAAACTGTCAAGAAATTCGCAGGAAGAAAGCAATCACAAAAGTAAGTAAGGAAGGGAGACAGGCGGACAGACACATATCCTAACAGGAAGGAGCTAGTGAAATTAGCATGGAAGGAAGTAAGAGAGGTAGGAAGGAAGAAAGTGGGTGTGGAACGTGGAAAGTGATCAAGGAAGGAAGTAAGTAAGTAAGAAAGGAAGGAAGGAAAGAATGAAAGAATGAATGAAGGAAGGAAGGAAGGAAAGAAAGAGGCAAGGAAGGACAAAATACAGGAAGGAAGGAAAACAAGGATGAAAGAAGGAATGAATGAATGAAGGAAGGAAAAAAAGAGGCAAGGAAGGACAAAATACAGGAAGGAAGGAAGGAAGGAAAGCAAGAATGCAAGAATGAAAGAATGAATGAATGAAGGAAGGAAGGAAGGAAGGAAAGAAAGAGGCAAGGAAGGACAAAATACAGGAAGGAAGGAAGGAAGGAAAGCAAGAATGCAAGAATGAAAGAATGAATGAAGGAAGGAAGGAAGGAAAGAAAGAGGCAAGGAAGGACAAAATACAGGAAGGAAGGAAGGAAGGAAGGAATGAAAGAATTAATGAAGGAAGGAAGGTAAACAGCACAAAATTTCGGAAGGATGCAAGAAGAAACGATGAAAGAAAGTCTGGAAGAAAAGCCGCCTGGAAAAGAAGAAAAGCTGCACGTCAAAGAAAGAATTATGAACCCAGCAGTGACAATGAAAAAAGGCGAGCTTGCCAGAGATTACTGTAGTGATAAAAAGAAGTGACACAAAGGCCAAGATTATTGAGACGGTGAGGCAAGGAAGTGTAAGGGGAGAGCTGGGCGAGGAGAGAGGAATGTAGGGGCCTGAATATCGGAGAAGAGAATTATGATATTAAAACGTGGCGAAGATAAAGTAGAGGGAAGTAAAGAAGGAAAGGGAACAGCTAAAGTAGAGGGAAGTAAAGAAGGAGAGGGAACAGCTAAAGTAGAGGGAAGTAAAGAAGGAAAGGGAACAGCTAATGTAGAGGGAAGTAAAGAAGGAGAGGGAACAGCTAAAGTAGAGGGAAGTAAAGAAGGAGAGGGAACAGCTAAAGTAGAGGGAAGTAAAGAAGGAGAGGGAACAGCTAAAGTAGAGGGAAGTAAAGAAGGAAAGGGAACAGCTAAAGTAGAGGGAAGTAAAGAAGGAGAGGGAACAGCTAAAGTAGAGGGAAGTAAAGAAGGAGAGGGAACAGCTAAAGTAGAGGGAAGTAAAGAAGGAGAGGGAACAGCTAAAGTAGAGGGAAGTAAAGAAGGAAAGGGAACAGATAAAGTAGAGGGAAGTAAAGAAGGAAAGGGAACAGATAAAGTAGAGGGAAGTAAAGAAGGAAAGGGAACAGCTAAAGTAGAGGGAAGTAAAGAAGGAGAGGGAACAGCTAAAGTAGAGGGAAGTAAAGAAGGAAAGGGAACAGCTAAAGTAGAGGGAAGTAAAGACGGAAAGGGAACAGCTAAAGTAGAGGGAAGTAAAGAAGGAGAGGGAACAGCTAAAGTAGAGGGAAGTAAAGAAGGAGAGGGAACAGCTAAAGTAGAAAGCATTGAAGGCTGTGACACGAAAGGCAGAACAAGTATAAAGTTAAGGGGGTGACCTGCTTTTTGTGATTTCTCCCCTTAATAAAGACAGGAGACGGAGAGGGACAGATACGAGGACAAGTTAGTAAAATAGAAAGATAAAAACAAACGATGCACTCCAATCTCAATAAGACACTTAAGGGGAGGTTTTTAGTTTGTTTCCTACTCCTCCAGCAATCTTAAAATTTCACCCCCTTGACCCCCTTTCAAGATAAATTTGTACATTTTTCGGTAGAAAAATGTCCCGGCCAAAGGCCGGTAACTCTTAAATTACAGGCTCGCTATCGCTCGCCAGGATAAAATCGACACCTATATGTCACGAAAGGTCTTAAAATTGACATAATGGGGGCGGAAATTCTTAAAATCACCAAACTAATGGGGTAAACGTCTTAAAATCTCAAAAGCAATGGGGCTAGACACGAGGGAGAAAGGGGTCAAGAAAAAAAAATCCCTCAAGTGGATATCTCCCCTTAATAAATATATATATGCAGACTTTTAAAGCAAACATATGAATTCTAAGCTGAGCAAATCCTGGTCTAAGTTTTCCTAACATTTTCTGCAGTAATTTACGAAAGTGGTATTTTTAGGTAGAGCAAACATTACATGCGAAGAATATTCAACATTTACCAGCAATTTAGCAAAAACATCCAGTTATGACTCTGTATAATATTAAGGGGAGGTTTCTAGTTGATTCCCTAGACTTCCATCAAGCTTAAAATTACTCCCCCTTGACCCCCTTTCAAGATAAATTTGTACATTTTTCGGTAGAAAAATTTCCCGGCCGAAGGCCGGTTCCCCTTAAATTACAGGCTCGCTATCGCTCGCCAGGAAAAAATCGACACCTAAATGGCACGAATGGTCTTAAAATTGACAGAAATGGGGCGAGGGTTCTTAAAATCGCCAAACTAATGGGGCAAGCGTTTTTAAATCTCACAAGCAATGGGGCTAAACATGAGGGAGAAAGAGGTTCAGAAAAAAATCCTCCAGGTGGAAATCTCCCCTTAATGAACAGTAGAGCCACCGACGTTTATATAATCTACGGTTTGACCATTTAAGACTTGCAAGGTCAATAATCCCTCACGGTATTTCCGTTTTTGTAATTATATGAAGCCAGTATTTCACACATACGCTCTCTTATCGCTCTCTCTCTCTCTCTCTCTCTCACACACACTCTCTCTCTGTAAGAGGGTGAAGAGGGGTAGGGTCATGTCAGGTCAGGGTAGCAGGGGGGCAGGAAACCACGGATATAGCAGCGTGGGAAGAGCCTCTGTTGACCTCACTCCTCACCCTACCACACCTGTCACTCCACAGCTGACACTTTCCTAATACCATAACTGTTAAGCACCTGTCATAGTCCTCAGTCCATACCTGTCAAACATATGTCGCTCCACACCTGTCCTCAGTCCATACCTGTTATACATGTCACTCCACAGCTGGCATAGTTTTCAGTCCATACCTGTCAAACATATGTCACTCCACAGATGTCATAGTCCCCATTCCATATATGTCACTCCACAGCTGTCATACTCCCCATTCCATACCTGTCAAACATGTCATTACATAGCTGTCATAGTCCTCATTCCATACCTGTCAAACAACTGTCACTCCACAACTGTCATAGTCTTCATTCCATACCTGTCAAACATATGTCACTCCACAGCTGTCATAGTCCCCATTCCATACCTGTCAAACAACTACTACTGTTACAATACGCAGTTCTTGTCCATGATAGATGGTTATTCCATAATTACCAAAGTGTTGATTCTAAACCTTGCAAGTCTTTGATGCTCCTCACACAACGTAGTCTCGTGCAATACTCATTACACAGCTACCAAACGAATCGCATCCATTATATAATTTCACCTTATATTTGCTATGCACACCTGACACTAAGACCGCAGTCCATTCCTGTTATACACCTGTTATGCACCTGCCACAATATATCTATGAATGATAATCCTGTCAGTCCATATTTTGTCAAATATCGGTACACTTGCAGCTCGCATTTTGTCATTCTACATTCTATTCTTCTTCTGTTATATATATTGTAATCTATCTAACCCTCACTCGCTCACTTCACAAGTGTGATAATTCAACCTTACAAGTCATAAAAACATGATAACCCCAACATCAGACTTGATGCATCCTATTCATTAACTGCGTTTCATCGTATCACGCTTCTCACTTCTCATTTAATACATGCAATAAATGTCTTACTCTTCTATTAAACTACCCTTTCAGCTTGGGGAACAACAACAACAACAACAACAACACCAACAACAACAACAACCCTTTCACTTAGGTCATAGCAACCTTTACCACCCCCTTAATGTAATTTGTAAATAATATCAGACACAGATGTAGGTTTAATCATTAATCCACACGTGAGTACTAATCCCCATATATCAAAACAACAATAACAGCATATTTGTTTGAACAAGTAAAACTATATTTCATTATTTACAGTGTTATATCAATATTTGTTTGCAATATGCTCTCGTCATCATGCATGTACTTAAAACTTTACATTTACAGCCAACCCTGTTTAGATATGATAAGAATTGTTTATTGTTTAGATATGATATTGTTAAGATATGATATTGTTTAGATATGATATTGTTTAGATATGATATTGTTTAGATATGATATTGTTTAGATATGATATTGTTTAGATATGATATTGTTTAGATATGATATTGTTTAGATATAATATTGTTTAGATATGATATTGTTAAGATATGATATTGTTAAGATATGATATTGTTTAGATAAGATATTGTTTAGATATGATATTGTTTAGATATGATATTGTTTAGATATGATATTGTTTAGATATAATATTGTTTAGATATAATATTGTTTAGATATGATATTGTTTAGATATGATATTGTTTAGATATAAGAATTGTTTATGTAGGCCCTTTAAATTATATACATTTATATACAGTGCATGTGTTATACAAATATTTAGGCTGAGCCTCTTTAGTTTATACTCTCTTGAGGATGCATCAAAGGTACACTACCATTACCACTACCTACACCACCATAACCACTACCTACACCACCACTACCACTGCCTACACCACCACTACCACTGCCTACACCACCACTACCACTGCCTACACCACCACTACCACTATCTACCCCACACTATCTACACCACCACTACCACTAACTGCATCAGCTTAAGCAACCTCCCCCACCTTTACACTTAACATGCCGCCATACACCCTACATCACCCCAACTGCCAACATCACATCCCATTCACCCTTCAGTACCACATAGCCTACCTCCTACAGAACCTACACCATCACATATTCCATCACTATCCCCAATCCATACCAACACCAGCCCACATCCCCATACACCATCATCACCCCATAGCGGCTTTACCATTTTCACCACCACATTAATAAATACATCATCACCATTTATACCACCACCATCCCATACCCCAACACCATCAATACCCCTTACATACCATTAGCACCCCTACACCATCAGCACCCCCAGACACCATCAGTACCCCCAGACACCATCAGTACCCCCAGACACCATCAGCACCCCCAGACACCATCAGCACCCCCAGACATCATCAGTACCCCCAGACACCATCAGTACCCCCAGACACCATCAGTACCCCCAGACACCATCAGCACCCCCAGACATCATCAGCACCCCCAGACACCATCAGTACCCCCAGACACCATCAGTACCCCCAGACACCATCAGCACCCCAGACACCATCAGCACCCCCAGACATCATCAGTACCCCCAGACCCCATCAGTACCCCCAGACACCATCAGTACCCCCAGACACCATCAGCACCCCCAGACACCATCAGTACCCCCAGACACCATCAGTACCCCCAGACACCATCAGTACCCCCAGACACCATCAGCACCCCCAGACACCATCAGCACCCCCAGACATCATCAGCACCCCCAGACACCATCAGTACCCCCAGACACCATCAGTACCCCCAGACACCATCAGCACCCCCAGACACCATCAGCACCCCCAGACACCATCAGTACCCCCAGACACCATCAGTACCCCCAGACACCATCAGCACCCCAGACATCATCAGCACCCCCAGACACCATCAGTACCCCCAGACACCATCAGTACCCCCAGACACCATCAGCACCCCCAGACACCATCAGTACCCCCAGACACCATCAGTACCCCCAGACACCATCAGCACCCCCAGACACCATCAGTACCCCCAGACACCATCAGCACCCCCAGACACCATCAGTACCCCCAGACACCATCAGCACCGCCAGACACCATCAGCACCCCCAGACATCATCAGCACCCCCAGACACCAACAGCACCCCCAGACACCATCAGCACCCCCAGACACCATCAGCACCCCCAGACACCATCAGTACCCCCAGACACCATCAGCACCCCCAGACACCATCAGCACCCCCAGACACCATCAGCACCCCCAGACATCATCAGCACCCCCAGACACCATCAGTACCCCCAGACACCATCAGTACCCCCAGACACCATCAGTACCCCCAGACACCATCAGCACCCCCAGACACCATCAGCACCCCCAGACATCATCAGCACCCCCACACACCATCAGCACCCCCACACATCATCAGCACCCCCAGACATCATCAGCACCCCCAGACATCATCAGCACCCCCAGACACCATCAGCACCCCCAGACATCATCAGCACCCCCAGACACCATCAGTACCCCCAGACACCATCAGCACCCCCAGACACCATCAGCACCCCCAGACATCATCAGCACCCCAGACACCATCAGTACCCCCAGACACCATCAGTACCCCCAGACACCATCAGCACCCCCAGACACCATCAGCACCCCCAGACATCATCAGCACCCCCAGACACCATCAGCACCCCCAGACATCATCAGCACCCCCAGACATCATCAGCACCCCCAGACATCATCAGCACCCCCAGACACCATCAGCACCCCCAGACATCATCAGCACCCCCAGACACCATCAGTACCCCCAGACACCATCAGTACCCCCACACACCATCAGCACCCCCAGACACCATCAGCACCCCCAGACATCATCAGTACCCCCAGACACCATCAGTACCCCCACACTAGGACCCCACACATTCAGCACCCCCCAGTCATCATCAGCACCCCCACACACCATCAGCACCCCCAGACACCATCAGCACCCCCACACTAGGACCCCACACAAACAGGACCCCCCAGACATCATCAGCACCCCCAGACACCATCAGCACCCCCAGACACCATCAGCACCCCCAGACATCATCAGCACCCCCACACTAGGACCCCACACAATCAGCACCCCCACACATCATCAGCACCCCCAGACATCATCAGCACCCCCACACTAGGACCCCACACCCTCCCACACTACCAGACCAACAAAGGGGGCCGCTATTATGGCCTATAATGTCCCCCTCCCTCCGGTGATGGCCAGGACCACCACCTCGAGAGCGGCCATAATAAAGTGAACATTGTAGGGGCCAGGATTCAACCTATTGTTCCCTCAGTCCATGACCTTTTCTCTTAATCTCTCCCATCCCCCGCTCGTCACAAAAGGCCCTGTCCCCCTCCCTGTCTCTCTACCTGTGTGTTAGCCCGGGGGATGATGTGTCGTGGGAGACAGAAGGAGGGCTACCGTGTGTGTCTGGGGGTGGGGGTGGGGGGGGGGGGGGGACCTGTTTGCTATTATATTTAAAGCATATAAGTTCTGACCATTCTTACGTCTATTATTATTTATACACTCATCATTATCAGCTCCGACATTCCGGGGAACGTAGATGTTTGAAAGGGGTGTCAATATATGGGTCTGGCCACACTACACCTCTAACCTGACTCACATAACGTAAAGTGTATTCCAACCTATTTCATATCTATAAACACATATAGCAAATCAATATACAGTACATAACATGGGAGCGGTCCTTCATGTAAGTAGAAATTCAATCAGACGAGACACGATTTACCATATGTGCTACTAAAGGTCCCATTTGGGTTACATGAAATCAACTGTGGTCCTGTGTTGTCCCTTCCTATGGACCAAAGAACACCAGGGTCCCGCCGCCAAGTAGAGGAGGTTTGGTTCCTGACGCTAAATTTGACAAGCCAAATAAGAGCCTTCCATGTCGAGAAAGGAAATGGCATTTGAATACAAGACAATTAACTCGATCGTCGTTGTTCAGTGATGTATGGAATTCGCATGAGTGAATGCTTTGTGACACAGCATATGTTGTTATAATAGTAAAACACTATATCCGAATTGGTTTGTATCACGCTATAATTATGCACTAGTTACTAATATTAAACAGCACTATTTCAACACTATTGTTCAAAAGTAAAACGTAAAGTATTAAATACTCTAAATTGGTTACAGAACCCCTATCTTAAGGGGAGATCTCCACTTGAGGGATTTTTTTCTTGACCCCTTTCTCCCTCATGTTTAGCCCCATTGCTTTTGATATTATAAAATGTTTGCTCCATTAGTTTAGCGATTTTAAGAACTTTCACCCCATATTAAGACCTTTCGTGCCATTCAGGTGTCGATTTTATCCTGGCGAGCGATAGCGAGCCTGTAATTTAAGAGAAATCGGCCTTCGGCCGGGACATTTTTCTACCGAAAAATGTACAAATTTACCTTGAAAGGGACTCAAGGGGGTGTAATTTTAAGCTTGATGGAGGTCTAGGGAGCACACTAAATACCTCCCCTTTATCAAGTTGCATACAAGATACTATGATTTCCTATTCGTTCAGGGGTCGTGATCATATACTTAAGTTGTGCTTGTGTGTGTGTGTGGGAGGGTGGGAGGGTGGATTAAATGGAGGCAAACAATATATAATTTTTTTATAAATTTATTTTGAATATAATTTGTATTTTTAATGTAATTACTTAGGCTACTTTGAGATAAACCTGAAATTTAAGACATAAATATTTAAGATCGAAGATATAGAATGCCAAGTGGAGTACACCTATCGGGTATATATAATTTCGGGGGCCGGGGGAGTGCTGGAGCGACCGTGGTGACCCTGGTCTCTGGGTCTTCTCCTGGGTGACCTGGATGTGTGTGAGTTTGTGCTTTTTATCTGTGTTTATTTGTGGTTTTATGTTGTTTTTGTGTTTTCCCTGTTCTTGCTCTGTCTTGTGTCGGCTACCCCCAAAATGGGGATTGGGCCTGAGCATATAGATAGATAGATAGATAGATAGATAGATAGATAATTTCAACTCAGATATACACTGCAATATTATTTCACAAGCCCCTTTCTAGGTATCGATCCAACGCTCTCTACCCACACAATTGGATATGCTTGGATCTCCACAGGGTCACTAGATACAGGTCTATGTAAATCGAACCCCAAATATTGGTGAAAATATATATATATATATTCCATTTCAGGAACTAAGTATAATCGGTGTGAATCTTAGCTATTTACATAATCTTAGCTATTTGCATAATCTTAGCTATTTGCATAATCTTAGCTATTTGCATAATCTTAGCTATTTGCATAATCTTAGCTATTTGCATAATCTTAGCTATTTACATAATCTTAGCTATTTGCATAATCTTAGCTATTTGCATAATCTTAGCTATTTACATAATCTTAGCTATTTGCATAATCTTAGCTATTTACATAATCTTAGCTATTTGCATAATCTTAGCTATTTACATAATCTTAGCTATTTGCATAATCTTAGCTATTTACATAATCTTAGCTATTTACATAATCTTAGCTATTTACATAATCTTAGCTATTTGCATAATCTTAGCTATTTACATAATCTTAGCTATTTACATAATCTTAGCTATTTACATAATCTTAGCTATTTACATAATCTTAGCTATTTACATAATCTGAATCTTAGCTATTTGCATAATCTTAGCTATTTGCGTAATCTTAGCTATTTGCATAATCTTAGCTATTTGCATAATCTTAGCTATTTGCATAAGTAAGTAATACGGATGATAGACAGGAGAGGGTTAAGTGGAGATATCCACTTGAGGATTTTTTTTCTGGACCCCTTTCTCCCTCATGTTTAGCCCCATTGTTCTTGAGATTTTAAGACCTTCGCCCTAGTAGTTTGAATATTTTAAGACATTTTGCCCCATTTCTGTCAATTTTAAGACCTTTCGTGCCGTTAAGGTGTCGATTTTTTCCTGGCGAGCGATAGCGAGCCTGTAATTTAAGAGCAACCGGCCTCCGGCCTGGAAATTTTTCTACCGAAAAATGTACAAATTTATCTTGAAAGGGGGTCTAGGGGATGTAATTTTAAGCTTGATGAAAAAGTAGGGAACAAACTAAACACCTCCCCTTAACTGAAGACAAGTGTAAAATGAAGAACGAAGTACAGTAGAAGAATGAAATGTAATAGGTCGTTCGTCTTGCTATTTCATAAACATGATTTCCGAATTCACGTGTAGGTACTAATGAACTTCTAAAACTACATAGCAAGTTCCTCGTACTGGTGAAATTATAATGTCATGTTGGTGATGCATGGTCAGTAAGTATTTCCTTTAGGTAAGTGTACTGGTGAAAATAGTATGTCAAGATTGGTGATACATGGTGAATAAACACTTCTTTTGGCCAACTGCACAGGTGAAGGTTATTATGACAGAATGGTGATACATGGTTACTAAGAGGGTGAGGATGGTGATACATGGTTACTAAGAGGGTGAGGATGGTGATACGTGGTTACTAAGAGAGTGAGGATGGTGATACATGGTTACTAAGAGGGTGAGGATGGTGATACGTGGTTACTAAGAGGGTGAGGATGGTGATACATGGTTACTAAGAGGGTGAGGATGGTGATACATGGTTACTAAGAGGGTGAGGATGGTGATACATGGTTACTAAGAGGGTGAGGATGGTGATACATGGTTACTAAGAGGGTGAGGATGGTGATACATGGTTACTAAGAGGGTGAGGATGGTGATACATGGTTACTAAGAGGGTGAGGATGGTGATACATGGTTACTAAGAGGGTGAGGATGGTGATACATGGTTACTAAGAGGGTGAGGATGGTGATATATGGTTACTAAGAGGGTGAGGATGGTGATACATGGTTACTAAGAGGGTGAGGATGGTGATACATGGTTACTAAGAGAGTGAGGATGGTGATACATGGTTACTAAGAGGGTGAGGATGGTGATACATGGTTACTAAGAGGGTGAGGATGGTGATACATGGTTACTAAGACGTGTGTTGTGTTTGTACAGGAAGGAAGAGATGATCACTCTCGTTTCTTGTCTGCCGTTCACTACAGGTTGTTTCTTCCTGTTGGCGGCACGCACTTTAGGTCTAATAGGCACTTTCATTTTAGTCTCTCTCTCTCTCTCTCTCTCTCTCTCTCTCTCTCTCTCTCTCTCTCTCTCTCTCTCTCTCTCTCTCTCTCTCTCTCGTATTGTTGCATCGCTTAAGGGGAGGTATTTAGTTTGTTCCCTAGACCTCCATCAAGCTTAAATTACACCCCCTTGAGTCCCTTTCAAGATAAATTTGTAAATTTTTCGGTAGAAAAATTTCCCGGCCAAAGGCCGGTTCCTCTTAAATTACAGGCTCGCTATCGCTCGCCAGGATAAAAGCGACACCTGAATTGCACGAAAGGTCTTAATATGGGGTGAAAGTTCTTAAAATCGCTAAACTAATGGGGCAAACGTTTTATAATATCAAAAGCAATGGGGCTAAACATGAGGGAGAAAGGGGTCAAGAAAAAAATCCCTCAAGTGGAGATCTCCCCTTAACCTACACATCTTACACTATGCATTCGCTCATCAGTTTTCAGTTATTTATGCCTTGACTGACATGTTAAGGATCAAGCATTCACTCAAAATTATTATTATGCAATCTATTATAATTTACACAGATGGGCTATACTTACAAATATATGTAGTTTTGGGGGTTAGTAGGAAGTGCATAAACAAAGGTGTAAACGCACACACACACACACACACATACACACACACACACACACACACACACACACCTGCACACTGTCTCTCAATGTCAGTCAACCAGGCGACACTGATTGTCAGGTAGGGAGTGCATAGGATGGTTGTCAGGTAGGTTGTCAGGTAGGTTTTGTCAGGTAGGGAGTGCATAGGATGGTTGTCAGGTAGGGAGTGCATAGGGTGGTTGTCAGGTAGGGAGTGCATAGGATGGTTGTCAGGTAGGGAGTGCATAGGGTGGTTGTCAGGTAGGGGAGTGCATGTGGATGTGTCAGGTAGGGAGTGCATAGGTAGGTTGTCAGTGCAGTAGAGTGCATAGGATGGTGTCAGGTAGGTTGTCAGGTAGGGAGTGCATAGAGGTTGTCAGGTAGGGAGTGCATAGGGTGGTTGTCAGGTAGGGAGTGCATAGGATGGTTTGTTTCAGGTAGGTTGTCAGTAGGGAGTGCATAGGATGGTTGTCAGGTAGGTTGTCAGGTAGGGAGTGCATAGGATGGTTGTCAGGTAGGAGTGCATAGGAGGGTTGTCAGGTTAGGTTGTCAGGTTGGGAGTGCATAGGATGGTTGTCAGGTAGGGAGTGCATAGGGTGGTTGTCAGGTAGGGAGTGCATAGGGTGGTTGTCAGGTAGGGAGTGCATAGGGTGGTTGTCAGGTAGGGAGTGCATAGGATGGTTGTCAGGTAGGTTGTCAGGTAGGGAGTGCATAGGATGGTTGTCAGGTAGGTTGTCAGGTAGGGAGTGCATAGGATGGTTGTCAGGTAGGGAGTGCATAGGATGGTTGTCAGGTAGGGAGTGCATAGGGTGGTTGTCATGTAGGGAGTGCATAGGGTGGTTGTCAGGTAGGGAGTGCATAGGATGGTTGTCAGGTAGGGAGTGCATAAGATGGTTGTCAGGTAGGGAGTGCATAGGGTGGTTGTCAGGTAGGTTGTCAGGTAGGGAGTGCATAGGATGGTTGTCAGGTAGGTTGTCAGGTAGGGAGTGCATAGGGTGGTTGTCAGGTAGGGAGTGCATAGGATGGTTGTCAGGTAGGGAGTGCATAGGGTGGTTGTCAGGTAGGGAGTGCATAGGGGTTGTCAGGTAGGAGTGCATAGGATGGTTGTCTGGTAGGGAGTGCATAGGGTGGTTGTCAGGTAGGGAGTGCATAGGATGGTTGTCAGGTAGGGAGTGCATAGGGTGGTTGTCAGGTAGGGAGTGCATAAGATGGTTGTCAGGTAGGGAGTGCATAGGATGGTTGTCAGGTAGGGAGTGCATAGGGTGGTTGTCAGGTAGGGAGTGCATAGGTGGTTGTCAGGTAGGGAGTGCATAGGATGGTTGTCAGGTAGGGAGTGCATAGGGTGGTTGTCAGGTAGGGAGTGCATAGGATGGTTGTCAGGTAGGGAGTGCATAGGATGGTTGTCAGGTAGGGAGTGCATAGGATGGTTGTCAGGTAGGGAGTGCATAAGATGGTTGTCAGGTAGGGAGTGCATAGGATGGTTGTCAGGTAGGGAGTGCATAGGGTGGTTGTCAGGTAGGGAGTGCATAGGGTGGTTGTCAGGTAGGGAGTGCATAAGATGGTTGTCAGGTAGGGAGTGCATAGGATGGTTGTCAGGTAGGGAGTGCATAGGGTGGTTGTCAGGTAGGGAGTGCATAGGGTGGTTGTCAGGTAGGGAGTGCATAGGATGGTTGTCAGGTAGGGAGGGAGTGCATAGGATGGTTGTCAGGTAGGGAGTGCATAGGATGGTTGTCAGGTAGGGAGTGCATAGGGTGGTTGTCAGGTAGGGGGTGCATAGGATGGTTGTCAGGTAGGGAGTGCATAGGGTGGTTGTCAGGTAGGGAGTGCATAGGGTGGTTGTCAGGTAGGGAGTGCATAGGGTGGGTGTCAGGTAGGAGTGCATAAGATGGTTGTCAGGTAGGGAGTGCATAGGATGGTTGTCAGGTAGGAGTGCATAGGGTGGTTGTCAGGTAGGGAGTGCATAGGGTGGTTGTCAGGTAGGGAGTGCATAAGATGGTTGTCAGGTAGGGAGTGCATAGGATGGTTGTCAGGTAGGGAGTGCATAGGGTGGTTGTCAGGTAGGGAGTGCATAGGATGGTTGTCAGGTAGGGAGTGCATAGGATGGTTGTCAGGTAGGGAGTGCATAGGATGGTTGTCAGGTAGGGAGTGCATAGGGTGGTTGTCAGGTAGGGAGTGCATAGGGTGGTTGTCAGGTAGGTTGTCAGGTAGGGAGTGCATAGGATGGTTGTCAGGTAGGGAGTGCATAGGGTGGTTGTCAGGTAGGGAGTGCATAGGGTGGTTGTCAGGTAGGGAGTGCATAGGATGGTTGTCAGGTAGGGAGTGCATAGGATGGTTGTCAGGTAGGGAGTGCATAGGATGGTTGTCAGGTAGGGAGTGCATACGGTGGTTGTCAGGTAGGGAGTGCATAGGATGGTTGTCAGGTAGGGAGTGCATAGGATGGTTGTCAGGTAGGTTGTCAGGTAGGGAGTGCATAGGATGGTTGTCAGGTAGGTTGTCAGGTAGGGAGTGCATAGGATGGTTGTCAGGTAGGTTGTCAGGTAGGGAGTGCATAGGATGGTTGTCAGGTAGGTTGTCTGGTAGGGAGTGCATAGGATGGTTGTCAGGTAGGTTGTCTGGTAGGGAGTGCATAGGATGGTTGTCAGGTAGGTTGTCTGGTAGGGAGTGCATAGGATGGTTGTCAGGTAGGGAGTGCATAGGGTGGTTGTCAGGTAGGTTGTCTGGTAGGGAGTGCATAGGATGGTTGTCAGGTAGGTTGTCTGGTAGGGAGTGCATAGGATGGTTGTCAGGTAGGTTGTCTGGTAGGGAGTGCATAGGATGGTTGTCAGGTAGGGAGTGCATAGGGTGGTTGTCAGGTAGGTTGTCTGGTAGGGAGTGCATAGGGTGGTTGTCAGGTAGGGAGTGCATAGGATGGTTGTCAGGTAGGGAGTGCATAGGGTGGTTGTCAGGTAGGGAGTGCATAGGATGGTTGTCAGGTAGGGAGTGCATAGGGTGGTTGTCAGGTAGGGAGTGCATAGGGTGGTTGTCAGGTAGGGAGTGCATAGGATGGTTGTCAGGTAGGGAGTGCATAGGGTGGTTGTCAGGTAGGGAGTGCATAGGATGGTTGTCAGGTAGGGAGTGCATAGGGTGGTTGTCAGGTAGGGAGTGCATAGGATGGTTGTCAGGTAGGGAGTGCATAGGGTGGTTGTCAGGTAGGGAGTGCATAGGGTGGTTGTCAGGTAGGGAGTGCATAGGATGGTTGTCAGGTAGGGAGTGCATAGGATGGTTGTCAGGTAGGGAGTGCATAGGGTGGTTGTCAGGTAGGGAGTGCATAGGATGGTTGTCAGGTAGGGAGTGCATAGGGTGGTTGTCAGGTAGGGAGTGCATAGGGTGGTTGTCAGGTAGGGAGTGCATAGGATGGTTGTCAGGTAGGGAGTGCATAAGATGGTTGTCAGGTAGGGAGTGCATAGGATGGTTGTCAGGTAGGGAGTGCATAGGGTGGTTGTCAGGTAGGGAGTGCATAGGGTGGTTGTCAGGTAGGGAGTGCATAAGATGGTTGTCAGGTAGGGAGTGCATAGGATGGTTGTCAGGTAGGGAGTGCATAGGGTGGTTGTCAGGTAGGGAGTGCATAGGATGGTTGTCAGGTAGGGAGTGCATAGGGTGGTTGTCAGGTAGGGAGTGCATAGGGTGGTTGTCAGGTAGGTTGTCAGGTAGGGAGTGCATAGGATGGTTGTCAGGTAGGGAGTGCATAGGGTGGTTGGCAGGTAGGGAGTGCATAGGATGGTTGTCAGGTAGGGAGTGCATAGGATGGTTGTCAGGTAGGGAGTGCATATAGTGGTTGTCAGGTAGGGAGTGCTTAGGATGGTTGTCAGGTAGGTTGTCAGGTAGGGAGTGCATAGGATGGTTGTCAGGTAGGGAGTGCATAGGATGGTTGTCAGGTAGGTTGTCAGGTAGGGAGTGCATAGGGTGGTTGTCAGGTAGGGAGTGCATAGGGTGGTTGTCAGGTAGGGAGTGCATAGGATGGTTGTCAGGTAGGGAGTGCATAGGATGGTTGTCAGGTAGGGAGTGCATAGGATGGTTGTCAGGTAGGGAGTGCATAGGATGGTTGTCAGGTAGGGAGTGCATAGGGTGGTTGTCAGGTAGGGAGTGCATAGGGTGGTTGTCAGGTAGGGAGTGCATAGGATGGTTGTCAGGTAGGTTGTCAGGTAGGGAGTGCATAGGATGGTTGTCAGGTAGGTTGTCAGGTAGGGAGTGCATAGGATGGTTGTCAGGTAGGTTGTCTGGTAGGGAGTGCATAGGATGGTTGTCAGGTAGGTTGTCTGGTAGGGAGTGCATAGGATGGTTGTCAGGTAGGTTGTCTGGTAGGGAGTGCATAGGATGGTTGTCAGGTAGGTTGTCTGGTAGGGAGTGCATAGGATGGTTGTCAGGTAGGGAGTGCATAGGGTGGTTGTCAGGTAGGTTGTCTGGTAGGGAGTGCATAGGATGGTTGTCAGGTAGGGAGTGCATAGGGTGGTTGTCAGGTAGGTTGTCTGGTAGGGAGTGCATAGGGTGGTTGTCAGGTAGGGAGTGCATAGGATGGTTGTCAGGTAGGGAGTGCATAGGGTGGTTGTCAGGTAGGGAGTGCATAGGGTGGTTGTCAGGTAGGGAGTGCATAGGATGGTTGTCAGGTAGGGAGTGCATAGGGTGGTTGTCAGGTAGGGAGTGCATAGGGTGGTTGTCAGGTAGGTTGTCTGGTAGGGAGTGCATAGGGTGGTTGTCAGGTAGGGAGTGCATAGGGTGGTTGTCAGGTAGGTTGTCAGGTAGGGAGTGCATAGGGTGGTTGTCAGGTAGGGAGTGCATAGGGTGCTTGTCAGGTAGGGAGTGCATAGGGTGGTTGTCAGGTAGGGAGTGCATAGGGTGGTTGTCAGGTAGGCAGTGCATATAGTGGTTGTCAGGTAGGTTGTCATGTAGGGAATGCATAGGGTGGTTGTCAGGTAAGCTGTCTGGTAGGTTGTCAGGTAGGGTAGTTGTCAGGCACGGTGCACATAGGGTGGCTGTCAGGTAGTTTGCTAAGTTCAGAGCAAAACAACTGTGCATTTTATTAGTAAACCAAAAACTGGCAACAAATTACCATGTATTCATATGTGAAGTGATATCGAGGAATGTATTGGGAACTCAACGGAACCACTTCATATTTAATGCGGAAAAATTAGCCTTGTGGTTGGGAGGAAGTTAAGAGGGGTGACCTGCTTTTTGTTATTTCTGTCCTTTTCTCTTTCTCGGGCTTGTATCCATTCGGCCCCATTCAGCCAACTATTTTAAGACGTTTATCCCCCTTCCTGGCGAGCGATAGCGAGCCAGCATTATATGAAGAAATCCGGCTTCGCCGGAGAAATTTTTCTATCGAAAAATGTACAAATTTAGCCTGCTGTCAAACAAAAATAAAAAATATGCTGGCTCGCTACCGCTCACCAGTAAAAAAATGACACCTGGATGGGGATAAACGTCTTAAAACAGTAGGCTGAATGGGGCCAAATGGATACAAGCCAGAGAAAGATAGAAAAGAACAGAACAAAAACAGGTCACCCCCCCCCCCTTAAGTCGTAAATCAACATGTAAATTCATAAATATTAATCCTGCGTTGCTGTGGCATATGCAAATGGCTAACCCACCCCTCACTTATTAACCAACCCCTCACTTATTAACCCACCCCTCACTTATTAACCCACCCCTCACTTATTTACCCACCCCTCACTTATTAACCCACCCCTCACTTATTAACCCACCCCTCACTTATTGACCCACCCCTCACTTATTAACCCACCCCTCACTTATTAACCCACCCCTCACTTATTAACCCACCCCTCACTTATTAACCCACCCCTCATTTATTGACCCACCCCTCACTTATTAACCCACCCCTCACTTATTAACCCACCCCTCACTTATTAACCCCCCCTCACTTATTAACCCACCCCTCACTTATTAACCCACCCCTCAATTATTAACCCACCCCTCACTTATTAATCCACCCCTCAATTATTAACCCACCCCTCACTTATTAACCCACCCTCACTTATTAACCCACGCCTCAATTATTAACCCCCCCCTCACTTATTAACCCACCCCTCACTTATTTACCCACCCCTCACTTATTAACCCACCCTCACTTATTAACCCACCCTCACTTATTAACCCACCCCTCACTTATTGACCCACCCCTCACTTATTAACCCACCCCTCAATTATTAACCCACCCCTCACTTATTACCCACCCCTCACTTATTAACCCACCCCTCAATTATTAACCCACCCCTCAATTATTAACCCACCCCTCACTTATTAACCCACCCCTCAATTATTAACCCACCCCTCACTTATTAACCCACCCTCACTTATTAACCCACCCCTCACTTATTTACCCACCCCTCAATTATTAACCCACCCCTCACTTATTAACCCCCCCTCACTTATTAACCCACCCCTCACTTATTAACCCACCCCTCACTTATTAACCCACCCCTCACTTATTGACCCACCCCTCACTTATTAACCCACCCCTCACTTATTAACCCACCCTCACTTATTCATGTGGTGCTGCAAAACAAGGAAACAAACTCCACTATGTCTCTGGATCAGGTGGACAAAAGCGGCATTCAACCATACACTCCGGTGCACACACTAGAACACACAGGCAGACATACATGACACACACACACACACACATTCAACCATACACTCCGGTGCACACACTATAACACATACACATACATAACCTTACACGCACAGGATTACTGGCAGATACGTACATACATAAGGCCAGGCTCTCGTGTACATACATACATACATACGCCAGAGCACTTGGTTACTTACAAGGACATTAGCTTATTCCTAGAAAGGCATACAGCTGTCCATACTACCTACAGTCCATACTCACACATACATCTACATAACATATAGTGTTTTATGGAACGTCACCGAAGAGCGAACAGGTGATTTGTAGACATCGATATTTAGAAGTTAAAATACGGTTGATAGTTCATTTATAAATACATAAAACCCAATTCAACATACTCTTCAACCATCAGAAACCTATATTATTTGTGCATTTCTGTTTACTAAAGATGTCTACAACTCCAACTTCCTTATAGCCTGAAACTCGCAAGTGGTCAATTAGTGTGGTCCGGTGGTGGAGGGGCAGTAATAGCAATAATAAGCGGAATAATGGACGATAAACCGGGACAACATCCGTGGCTCAATTAATTACTGGCTTCGTTAGTCCCTTCCTTCCTTAAAGGGGGGGGGGGGGTCACCGGATTTGTTTTTTATCTTTCTTTCCTTTTCTCTCCTTCTCTGGCTTGTATCCATTCGGCCCCATTCAGCCAACTGTTTTAAGACGTTTATCCCCATCCAGGTGTCGATTTCTTCCTGGCGAGCGATAGCGAACCAGCATTGTATGGAGAAATCCGGCTTCGCCGGAGACATTTTTCTATCGAAAAATGTACAAATTTAGCTTGCTGTCAAAACAAAAAAATATATATGCTGACACGCTACCGCTCGCCAGGAAAATATTGACACAATGGGGGTAAACGTCTTAAAACAGTAGGCTGAATGGATACAAGCCAAAGAGAGAGGGAAAGTAACACGAGCTCTTCTTCCGGTATCTTTTCTCGGCAACTCTGGTTAGGTCTGGAAGCCTCTGAATTCAAGTTTGATTAGATTTCAGCCAATATTACTTATCTGTCGAAAGTACGGTTTGCGATACCAAAGAAGAAATCCCTCAAATGCCGATTAAAATTATGATGGAAAACAAAAGAAGATCGCTCGGGTGATATGGTCTTATAACTCGCCCACCGGTACCGTCCCGACTTCCATGTTTTATAATTACCGATAAATTTGAGGATTTTTTTTTTTTTTTTTTTTTTTTTTTTTTTTTTAATGTGGATAGTAAATGGCTAATATTACGGTACAGTCACCCTCTTCATATTTATTTCTTATGGATGTTATTGGTCTGTATTTTTAGTTTACGAGCTGTGAGAGCGATATATTATATATGTTGCTATCGACCTATTTAGTCTAACTGTAACACACACACACACACACACATATATATATATATATATATATATATATATATATATATATATAGAGAGAGAGAGAGAGGGAGAGAGAGAAAGATATATTACGAAAACTGTCTCATTGTCAACGAGCTTAAGGGGAGGTTTTTAGTGTTTCCTAGACTTCCATCAAGCAATTACACCCCCATGACCCCCTTTCAAGATAAATCTGTACATTTTTCGGTAGAAAAATGTCCCGGCCGAAGGCCGGTTCCTCTTAAATTACAGGCTCGCTATCGCTCGCCAGGAAAAAATCGACACCTAAATGGGACGAAAGGTCTTAAAAGTGACATAAATGGGGTGAAAGTTCTTAAAATCGCCAAACTAATAGGGCGAACGTCTTACAATCTCAAAAGCAATGGGGCTAAACATGAGGGAGAAAGGGGTAAAGAAAAAAATCCCTCATCTCTATTTATATACATCTCTATTTTGTTCATTATACTTTACAACCTCTTATTTTTCTCTTGTTTTCTTTCCCTCCCCCCCCCCCCTCCCCCTCTCTCTCTCTTTCTCTCCGACGTGTATCCATGCTGAGAGTCTCCCCTAATTTCCCCTAGCGCCCCCTCCCCCCTAAAAAAACTGGTTCCCCCTGTCCCTACCTTGAGCGTGGTAATTGTGGCCTGGGGATTGTTAAATTCATGGTAAACACGGTGGTGGGAGAGTTTGAGGGTCTTCCGGCAAAACTAGCTCACTTTTGTTAGGATCTCTCGCTCTCTCACTTGCTCTTTCTTAGGAGAGTTTGGGAGTCTTCCGGCAAAACTAGCTCACTTTTTTTTAGGATCTCTCGCTCTCTCACTTGCTCTTTCTTAGGAGAGTTTGGGAGTCTTCCGGCAAAACTAGCTCACTTTTGTTAGGATCTCTCGCTCTCTCACTTGCTCTTTCTTAGGAGAGTTTGGGAGTCTTCCGGCAAAACTAGCTCACTTTTGTTAGGACCTCTCGCTCTCTCACTTGCTCTTTCTTAGGAGAGTTTGGGGGTCTTCCGGCAAAACTAGCTCACTTTTGTTAGGATCTCTCGCTCTCTCACTTGCTCTTTCTTAGGAGAGTTTGGGGGTCTTCCGGCAAAACTAGCTCACTTTTTTTAGGACCTCTCGCTCTCTCACTCACATTTACTCTCACTCATTCACAATAACTCTCTTACTCATTCCCTTTCTCTCTCTCTCACTCATTCTATGTTGAGCAGGCACACCGAGCAGAGCTACATATCCTCCTCTCTTCACCACCACTACAATGCCTCCCGCAACTTCCACACTCGTTGCCGGCACTGTAAAGTGGTTTAAGGGGCTAGTTCTTGTTTTGTTTTGGTCTATATATTTATGTATTTATTTATGTTTGAGTTTCCTCGCTAGACCTCCATCAAGCTTAGAAAAACACCCCCTAGATCCCCTGTCAAGATAAATGTGTACATTTTTCGGTAGAAAAATATCACGGCCGAAGGCCGATTCCTTCTAAAATTGGAGGCTCGCTTTCGCTCGCCAGGAAAATATCGACACCTAAATGGCACGAAAGGTCTTAATATTGGTAAACAAAAATGAGGCGAAAGGACTCAAAATCGCCAAACTAACGGTCTTAAAAACTCAAAACTACTATACTAAACACGAGGGAGAAGGGGGTCCAGACAAAGCGAGTACTACCCCTTAATGTGAAGAAGGGCTTTGGATTCATCACCAAGGACGACAACACCCAAGGTGACGGAGAGAGGGTAGAATTCCACACCAAAACAGAGGCAAGAGGTCCTGAGGCCACTCTGGTCAAAGGACCCAAGGGAAAAACAGTCAAGGGCTCACATCATGTCCGAGACTTGAAGGAGAGGCAGGGTATTATGATAAAAGTTGACAGACTAAGGAGCATAGACCTGCCTAATGATATATCAATTAAGAGTGATGTTATCATCAGGACGGCCGTGGCTCTTGCTGGAGGAAACAACTCCCTCCTTCAGCAATACCTACCTGCCCTCCTTCAGGCCAACAATCTCCCAGGTATTCTTGTACCAGGAGGTTTGTTGGACAATGCCCAGAGGGGTCCTGTCAGACAGAGACCCACTCCACAGAGGCGCTTGACCATCAAAGCGCCTCTAAACAGAAACAACTGTCCCCCTGAACCTGAAGCAGTAACTCCAGAAGCTGATCCTGTAGAAGCTACTGGAGGAGCTGCTGAAGAAGAAAACTCAACTCCAACTACTACTGCAGCAGAAGAAGAAGAGGCGATGGAGGAGACCCTGCAGTCAACACCAACCCACCTGCAGAGCCTCCTTCAGCTTCTCCTTCAAAACCTGAAAAAGGAGCCTCCATGCCAATCATCGAGATCGAACCAGCAAGGCAGTTAGAGGAGAAGAAACCAGACACCCCCAAGACTCCTCAACAACTATTCGAGGAAATCTGCCTACCACACCTGTCTAAGAGCTACACCATGACCATAAGCTATGCTTAAGGGTACATCACACAGTCAGGAGTGCGAGCTAGTGGGAGTCTAACAGGAGTCACTAGGAGTTGCTAGAATCACTAGGGGTCATCAATTTTCACCGCGAGCGAGTGGGAGTCTAACAGAAGTCACTATGAGTCGCTAGAGTCACTAGGAGTAATCGATTTTCACCGCGAATAGGCCCGCGAGTCCGAATTGTCCCCTACTCCTAGAGACTCTAGCTCGCACTCCTGACTGTGTGATATACCCTTTAGAAGGACTGCGTCACACCTGAATACCACGGATTCCTGAGTTACTGCATGGAAAACTGGAAGAAGGAAGGCTGCAATTGCTATTTCCACACAAAAGGCAAACACAACTACGTCGAATACAGCCTAATAGTGAAGCAAGCTCTGAAGCAAGGATTCCCGGACCTCCCGAGGAAGTAAAACCACCACCACCACCCATCACCACCACCACCACCCATCACCATCACCAACACCTCATCACCAGCGGGCTATTAGTACGGGACTCCCAGGCGGGCCGGGAGGATAAATATATGGCCTTAAATTCCCCAATAGCCCACAGTTCCAGCCGCCCAGCTCTCGACCCAGTGCCTCCCTGGTCGGGTCCAGCCGTCTTCTTAGTAATGCCGATCCCCCGAACTCTGAAAACCATCAGGCAGCTCCAGTTAAGGGGAGGTTTTTAGTTGATTCCCTAGACTTCCATCAAACTTAAAATTACTCCCCCAAGATAAATTTGTACATTTTTCGGTAGAAAAATGTCCCGGCTGAAAGCCGGTTCCTCTTATAATACAGGCTCGCTATCGCTCGCCAGGATAAAATCGACACCTACATGGCACGAAAGGTCTTAAAATTGACAGAAATGGGTCGAAAGTTCTTAAAATCGTCAAAATAATGGGGGCGAACGTCTTAAAATTAGAAAAGCAATGGGGCTAAACATGAGGGAGAAAGGAGTCAAGCAAAAAATCTCTCAAGTGGATATCTCCCCTTAAGCCTGGTGGAGACCCTTTTTCTCCAACTAAGCTTAATTTCAATCCAATTGCTTCTTGTCCTATTCCCCCTAACCTCCGAACACCCCCTGTCACTACTGAGTATGGAGCTTTTGTGTGTTAACTCTTACAGCGCTTAAGACCGTTTGTTTGGTCTAATAATATAATTAATGTATTCATTATATTGTTTTAGTTTCCTCCCTAGACCTCCATCAAGCTTAGAAAAACACCCCCTAGATAAATTTGTACATTTTTCGGTAGAAAAAGGCCGGTTCCTCTTAAAATTGCAGGCTCGCCTTTCGCTCGCCAGGAAATAATCGACACCTAAATGGCACGAAAGGTCTTAAAATTGACAACGAAATGGGGCGAAAGGTGTTAAAATCGCCAAGCTAATGGGCCGAACGTCTTATAATCTCAAAACTAGTGGGGCTAAACATTAGGGAGAAGGGGGTCCAGAAAAACGGTCTTCCTCCCCTTAGCACCCCTTCCATTTCCACACCCTCCCTCTCTGAAGACAATTTCTAGCACCTTTATTGTTTTGCTTGAAATTAACCCTTTCAAGCTCCAATACGCGTTTCATTTCTGTTTTCTAGACAATGTTATTTAGATTAGTAACGGTGTGTGAAAGTCAGAGGGTTGATTGGGATCGATTTTACCCTTTTAATACCCACAGATCCTTCCTAAGCTGCATACAATCGTCTTATGATAGCCAAAATAAACTGCTAAGAGACGCGTCCGAGCTTCAAGGGGTTAAGCGGAGATTTTCCACCTGAAGGATTTTTTTCTGAACCTCTTTCGCCCTCATGTTTAGCCCCATTGCTTGTGAGATTTAAAGACGTTTGCCCCGTTACTTTGGCGATTTTAAGAACCCTCGCCCCATTTCTGTCAATTTTAAGACCATTCGTGCCATGTAGGTGTCGATTTTTCCCTGGCGAGCGATAGCGAGCCTGTAATTTAAGGGGAACCGGCCTTCGGCCAGGACATTTTTCTACCGAAAAATTTACAAATTTACCTTGAAAGGGGGTCAAGGGGGAGTAATTTTAAGCTTGATGGAAGTCTAGGGAATCAACTAAAAACCTCCCCTTAACATCTCTCTTCGTTTTTTGTTTTTGTTATCGCTGCTGTCTGAATGTTTTTTGTTATCGCTGCTGTCTTTCTGTCCCTTCTCTCTTATTTCACAATACTGTACCTTTTTCAATGTTAGTCAATATCGTATCTCAATTTTAGTTTTGTTTACTTCTGATGTATTCCCTATTTGGCGGCAATCTCTCTCTCTCTCTCTCTCTCTCTCTCTCTCTCTCTCTCTCTCTCTCTCTTATCTTATCTCTCTCTCTCTCTCTCTCTCTCATTATTCACCCCGGTCGGAAGTGGAATAATGGCTTGTGTATCCTAATGAAAATTCAACGCAACATTTCCCATCCACCCCCACCCTCTTTGTGCTAGTCTCGGTAATTTGTTTTTGGACGTTTGTCGGTGGATTATTGTGGAAAGGTTACTGCTTTTACGAGTCTTTTCTAGGCTGATACATGCGTCTATTGTTAGCCAGAATGAATTAACCCTTTCAAGCTCCAATACGCATTTCTGTTTTGTTTTCTGGTCATTATTAGACGATTTTTATTCAGATAAGGAAGGGTATATGGAAGTCAAAGGGTTGATTGATAGAGTCTTTACCCTTTTAATACCCACAGATCCTTCCTAAGCTGCATAAAATCGTCTAATGTTAGTTGTTGTTGTTGTTCCCCAAGCTGCCTGGCCGAACAGCCCCAAGGCCCCGAGTAAGGCCAAGGCCATAAACGAGCGCCCCCACAGCGCTCCCTGCCGACCACAATAAAGCCTGGGTGACCGAAGCCACTCCATGGCGGGGAGCTGAGAGGGTGCGTAAACGCCCGGGAAACCAAAGCCCCACCCAGGGCCCTGTGCCCCTCAGCAATTATGAAGAGAAAGTTGAGGGACAAAGGAAAAATGTGACGCTTTAGCTTCCAATCTTGGTAGATTGGGAGGTCAATCCACGGAAGAGACGCCGTCACTTGAGATCTAGAAAACATATAAGTAAAAGGAACAGTCAGAGTAAGCTATGGGTATGGCAGAGATCGCTCAGGTCTCATTCTGATAGACCAGCCCATCACCACTATCTAATGATAGTCAAAATATACTGCTAAAACGCGTCAGAGCTTGAAGGGGTTAAGGAGGGTTAATAAATTACTCGTGATATTTATAAATCCTTAGAGTACCAGCTTCGTGTGGTATAATTTATTGTATCTCTATTTAGACGATATTATGCAGCTTAGGACGGATCGGTGGTAGTTAAGGGGAGATTTCCACCTGGAGGATTTTTTTCTGAACCTCTTTCTCCCTCATGTTTAGCCCCATTGCTTGTGAGATTTAAAGACGTTCGCCCCATTAGTTTGGCGATTTTAAGAACCCTCGCCCCATTTCTGTCAATTTTAAGACCATTCGTGCCATTTAGGTGTCGATTTTTTCCTGGCGAGCGGTAGCGAGCATGTAATTTAAGGGGAATCGGCCTTTGGCCGGGACATTTTTCTACCGAAAAATGTACAAATTTATCTTGAAAGGGGGTCTAGGGGGAATAATTTTAAGTTTGATGGAAGTCTAGGGAATCAACTAAAAATCTCCCCTTAAAAGGGTTGGCTGAGATAGTGTGAAGCCTTATCATTGCTAGAGGTCCTTCCTAGACTGAATAAAATCGTCCAATAGTTGCCAGAATATGATACTATTGAAGTCCCTGGTACTGACTGGGTTAACCACGCTGTTTATTCATATGTACTTCAACCCATGATAAACAAAAAGAGCTCGGATTTTTATTTTCCCCTTTAATTTACGATATAATTCATTGAAAGCGAGATGCAAAATTAAACTAAAGATAATTTAATGTTATTGAAAGTGTCAGTAGGAGAGTTGATCTGCCCCTACTGTATGGCTCTGTCTCGAGTCAACCACCCCCATTAAAAAAAGAAAAAAAAAAATATATATATATATATATATATATATATATATATATACCGGTATATATATATAATAATAATAATAATAGTAATAAAAAAAAAAAGGAAAACTAGGGAAGGTGCCAGAGTATATACATACATACATACATACATACATACATACATACATACATATATACATACATACATATACATACATATATATACATACATACATATACATACATATATATACATACATACTTTCCACTTATACACCTTCACCCATGTCCCTTGCTAAGCTAAATCCAACCCTATCAAACAAGTCTACCTATTTTGTGTCACGCTTCATTATTCCTGTAAGGAGTCTTAAGGGGAGATCTCCACTTGAGGGATTTTTTCCTTAACCCCTTTCTCCCTCATGTTTAGCCCCATTGCTTTTGATATTATAAAATGTTTGCTCCATTAGTTTAGCGATTTTAAGAACTTTCACCCCATATTAAGACCTTTCGTGCCATGCAGGTGTCGATTTTATCCTGGCGAGCGATAGCGAGGCTGTAATTTAAGAGGAATCGGCCTTCGGCCGGGACATTTTTCTACCGAAAAATGTACAAATTTACCTTGAAAGGGACTCCAGGGGGTGTAATTTTAAGCTTGATGGAGGTCTAGGGAGCACACTAAATACCTCCCCTTAAGCTAACCACCATTTATATAATATTATAGTTTGCCCTCCACCCCACCTCCCTCCTCCTTGCTTGGTTAATGATCCTTCATTTTCGGTTTAGTTGCTTTTACCCCCACTCCTCAGGGGGGGGGGGGGGGGGGTGTTAACACAACAAACACAAAATAACAAAAATAAAATACATCTCCCGCAAATCTTCTTCGTTTTCTGCTTCGTTCCCGCCCTTTTTTGCTTCCCACTGCTGCTTTTTGTCCTCTTCCCCCCCACAATCCTTCATTCCCTCCTGCTCCAACCACTTCCTCTCCCCCTTCACTATCATTCTCATCACCGCGCCCTGGGGGGGATCTGGGGGGTGTTGGGGGAGGGGAAGGGGGGGGGGGGGGGGGGCCCGATGAAAGGAAGCATGGAGGGAGGGAGAGAGGGATAGAAGAGGGGAGAGGGAAAAGCGGGGAAGAAGGAAGAGGTGAGAGAGAAGAAGGGAGAATACTTAAAGGGGTGCGGGAAGAGGAAAATACAAACTTACGGATAAGGATGGGACTCGTTAGTCTTGGTCGGCAACCCATCTAGGGGAGACAACCTTATAAAAATCCGGGTGGATGGGACTCGTCAGCCTTGGTCGGCAACCTGTCTAGGGGATGATAACCTGATACAAATCCGTACTGCTTACCGAAGGGTAAGGCAGGTTAGTGGATGGACTAGCCGAGCACCACTGTAGAAAAATAGTGCTAACAAGATACACAGAGGGCCTCGGAGTCGGACGGATCCTAAATTGAGTGGTCAATCCTGTAAGTCCTTCAGTAAACTGGCTCGGGTTGTCCCTCTTACAGGGAATAAGTCCTCTTGGGGGCATTCTGTGTATGGCCACCCTCGTAAGGGGAGTAAGGCGTCTGACAATAGATAGATAGATAGATGATGATGAGCAAGATGGGAAGCGAATTAATTATATATATATATATATATATATATATATATATATATATATATATATATAGAGAGAGAGAGAGAGAGAGAGAGAGAGAGAGAGAGAGAGAGAGAGAGAGAGAGAGAGCTAAGTAAGAGAGGAAGGTGGGATGGGGTCAAGGGGGTCAAACAAGAAGCAAGGGGGATGGTGGGGATGATAGTTGTTACACCTGTTGACTACCGGTTTTCCTGGTCACGCAACCACTACATTATAACAACCACCACCACCACTATAACCACCACAACCACCACCACTACCACCACTATAACCACAACCACCACCACCACTATAACCACCACAACCACCACCACTACCACCACTATAACCACAACCACCACCACCACTATAACCACAACAACCACCATCACCACCACCACCACCACCACCACTATAACCACAACAACAACCACCACCACCACCACCACTATAACCACAACAACCACCACCACTACCACCACCACCACCACTATAACCACAACAACCACCACCACCACCACCACTATAACCACAACAACCACCACCACCACCACCACCACTATAACCACAACAACCACCACCACCACCACCACTATAACCACAACAACCACCACCACTACCACCACCACCACCACTATAACCACAACAACCACCATCACCACCACCACAACAACCACCACCACCACCACTATAACCACAACAACAACCACCACCACCACCACCACTATAACCACAACAACCACCACCACTACCACCACTATAACCACAACAACCACCACCACTACCACCACTATAACCACAACAACCACCACCACCACCACTATAACCACAACAACCACCACCACTACCACCACCACTATAACCACAACAACCACCACCACTATAACCACAACAACCACCACCACCACTATAACCACCACCACCACCACCACCACCACCACTATAACCACAACAACCATCACCACCACCACCACTATAACCACAACAACCACCACCACTATAACCACAACCACCACCACCACTATAACCACAACCACCACCACCACCACCACCACTATAACCACAACAACCACCACCACCACTATAACCACAACCACCACCACCACCACTATAACCACAACAACCACCACCACCACCACCACCACTATAACCACAACAACAACCACCACCACCACCACCACTATAACCACAACAACCACCACCACCATCACTACTACATTAACAACCACCACTACTATAACCACAACAACCTCAACCACATCAACCACCACCATCACTACTGCATAAACACCCACCACTACTATAACCACATCAACCACCACCACCATCACTACATTAACAACTACCACCACCACTATAACCAAAACAACCTCAACCACCACCACCACTGCTACATAAACAACCACCACCACCACCATTATAACCAAAACATCAACCATCACCATCAATGTAAATAAACCTTCAGTAAAACGGAGAGTCAACAAACTGTGTGGCTTTACTGATGACAATTAGCAAGAATATTTAGCATACAACAAATGTGGAATATTATTTAACCAGCCACTGATGGGTTGCAATGGTAAAACTAAATTGTCTTGATAGCGTAATGCATAAGTGCGCGGAATCTCGATGTGAGTGTCCTAGGTTCGAGTCCTTGGAGTGTCACATGTATTTGTTGATTTCATTAATTGAGTTTAGAGGTGAAGTTGGTTGGTGGGAAAAAAATATATAATGTCAATATGAAATGGCATTCCACTAAAACATTATATGTTTTTAAGGGGAGGTCTCCACTTGAGGGATTTTTTTTTGACCCCTTTCTCCCTCATGTTTAGCCCCATTGCTTTTGATATTATAAAACGTTTGCCCCATTAGTTTAGCGATTTTAAGAACTTTCACCCCATATTAAGACCTTTCGTGCAATTCAGGTGTCGATTATATCCTGGCGAGCGATAGCGAGCCTGTTATTTAAGAGGAACTGGCTTTCAGCCGGGAAATTTTTCTACCGAAAAATTTACACATTTATCTTGAAAGGGGCTCAAGGGGGTGTAATATTAAGCTTCATGGATACCTAGAGACCAAACTAAAAACCTCCCCTTAAAATTATTCAAAATTCATGTCTTGATATTTGTTCGTGATTAGACAATTTGGGTAAATGACCTGTGGCTCTTCAAACACCACCACCATCATCAACCACCCTAATTACAACAACCACCACCACCAACAACCACCCTAATGACAACCACCACCACTACCAACCACCCTAATTACAACCACCACCAACACCATCAACCACCACCACCACTACCAACCACCTTAATTACAACCCCCACCACCACCATAGCCACAATCAACCATATAATAACCACCACTATGATAACTACCTCACCATCTACCTTTATATGACAATCACTATCAACCTTACAATCACCACCATCCGTACAGTCACAATCAAAAGCACCCTCACTATCATCATACCGACCACCACCACCATCATCCTCCTCCTCCACCACATTTAAGTCAACCACCATCTTATTCCCAATCACCACCACAAGTTCAACCACCGTGCTAACAGCCAACTGAATCCCAACCACTACATCTCCACCACAACAACATCCATCCCACCAGTATCACCACCACTACCCACCCCACCACCAGTACCCTAGCCAGTCTCACCATCACCACAACCACCACAAACACAGTCCCCCCTCCACCACCACCACCAGAACCCCCCCATTTCGGTTGCACCATACCACCGAAAACAAAAAACAAAAACACAAAAAATCTTCACCTGTAGCCCCCCCCCCATCACCTGTACCCCCCCCCCCCCCCCCCCTCCTCCCCACAGTTCGCACCATTACGTTGAGCGATGATAATGGAGCACTTCTAACTATAGTGGAAAAAGGAAGGGAGGGGGGGGAGGGGGGAGGGGGGGGGGGTAAGGGGAGGGGTTAATTAAGGGGAGATGGAGTCGTTTTTCTGGTCCCCTTTCTCCCTCGTGTTAAGCCCCATTTCTTTTGAGATTATAAGACGTTCGGCCCTATAGTTTGGCAATTTTATCACCTTTCGCCCCATTTCGTTGTCAATGTTAAGACCTTTCGTGCCATTTAGGTGTCGATTTGTCCTGGCGAGCGATAGCGAGCCTGTCATTTTAAGAGGACATTTTTCTACCGAAAAATGTACAGATTTATCTTGAAGAGGAGGGGGGGGGGGGGTCTAGGGGGTATTTTTCTAAGCATGATGGAGGTCTACGAGGTAACTAAGAAATAAAGGATTAAATGAATGAATAGATAAAAAAAAAAAACCCCAGCCCATCTGCCCTTGAAGGCCCTGACTGACTGACTGACTGATGGTGGTTGTTGCTGTACGCCTGATCTCTGCTTCATTAGTCACTTCCCCTTGTGGCGGCAGAATGGGAGGGGAAATGTTAAATAGTCGGGAATTGACATGTCAGTGGTAATAATGTCAGTGGTAATAACGATGATGATGGGAGCGATTAACAGGATTTTTTTTTTTTTTTTTTTTTTTTTTTTTTATATAATATATATATATACTGTATATATATATATATATATATATATATATATATATATATATATATATTCGTGGTTATAGATACACACGGCATTAAGGGGAGGTATTTAGTGCGTTTCCTAGACTTCCATCAAGCTTGAAATTACACCCCCTTGACCCCCTTTCAAGATAAATTTGTACATTTTTCGGTAGAAAAATGTCCCGGCCGAAGGCCGGTTCCTCTTAAATTACAGGCTCGCTATCGCTCGCCAGGAAAAAATCGACACCTAAATGGCACGAACAATCTTAAAAGTGACATAAATGGGGCGAAAGTTCTTAAAATCGTCAAACTAATGGGGCGAACATCTTAAAATCTCAAAATCAATGGGGCTAAACATGAGGGAGAAAGGGATCCAGAAAAAAATCCCTCAAGTGGAAATCTCCCCTTAAGCAGTAGCTCACTCATCACCAAAGGGGTCAATAACAAACTCCCCTTCGCCCTCATGTTTAGCCCCATTAGTTTTCAGATTTTATGACGTTCCACTCATTAATTAGGCGATTTTAAGACCTTTCGCCCCATTCTTCTGTCAATATGAAGACTGTTCGTGTCATTTAGGTGTCGATTATTTCCTGACGAGCGATAGCGAGTCTGTAATTTAAGAGGAGCTGGCTTTCGGCCGGACTTTCTTGAAGGAGGGTCTTGGGAGGACATTCTTATAAGCTTGATTGGAGGTCCTACGGAGCAAACAAAAACAACAACAACCAAAATAGTTAAAATATACTTAAATGAGCAAATAAATACGCCCATTCCCCCTTAATTAAGGGGAGGTATTTAGTTTGTTCCCTAGACCTCCATCAAGCTTGAAATTACACCCCCTTGAACCCCTTTCAAGATAAATTTGTACATTTTTCGGTAGAAAAATGTCCCGGCCGAAGGCCGGTTCCTCTTAAATTACAGGCTCGCTATCGCTTGCCAGGAAAAAATCGACACCTAAATGGCACGAAAGGTCTTAAAAGTTACATAAATGGGGCGAAAGTTCTTAAAATCGTCAAACTAATGGGGCGAACGTCTTAAAATCTCAAAATCAATGGGGCTAAACATGAGGGAGAAAGGGGTCCATCAAAAAATCCCTCAAGTGGAAATCTCCCCTTAATACACACGTTTGGTATTTTCCGTCATCGTCATTAAATCATATTTCATCATTTATCAGACCAAATCCCGTAATAATCATCCTTTCCGTTCAGATCATTATCTATCTATCTATCTATCTATTGCCTGACGCCGTGTGGCCACGAACGAACCGCCCCCATGCACCTCTGTCCCCAGTCAGTCGACGCCCCCCCCCCCCCCCCCCCCCCAACCAGCACCGCCTTCGTTCATGTAGTTCCTCACTCCATCCTTCCACCTCATATTCGGTCTACCTCTCCCCCTCTGTTCCTCCAAAATATTTGATTTTAACTTAATAATTTGTAATTAAGTTTAGATTATGTCGAGTTACATTAGGTTTAGTTTAATTTGATTATTTGGACTTGACTACTTTAGTGCGTTATATTTAGTTAAACTAGGCTATGTCGATCTTAAACCGGTATCACACGAGAACTTTTATAGTCAACATTCGATAATCAACATTTTTCTGGCAACATTTCTGGAATATTTTGCACTGGTATCGGAGACTAGACTGATGGTAGATGAATTTAGTTAACCCAAACAATTATAAATATTGACCTAATAAGCTGCCAGACCAGTGTTGAGGATAAATGTTGAGTGAAAAAGCGCTCGTGTGATACCGGCTTAAATCAGGTCAATTTATTTTGAATAGCTCAGTTTAAGTTAGATTAGTATTCAACACTCTCCCCACATGCTCCCCACCCTACCCACATGCTCCCCACCCTCCCCATTTCAACCAACAATTGGGTTGTTGATTAAGGGGAGATCTCCACCTGGAGGATTTTTTTCTGGACCCCTTTCTCCCTCATGTTTAGCCCCATTGCTTTTGATATTATAAAACGTTCGCCCCGTTAGTTTGGCGATTTTAAGAACTTTCACCCCATTTTAAGACCTTTCGTGCCATTCAGGTGTCGATTTTATCCTGGCGAGCGATAGCGAGCCTGTAACTTAAGAGGAAACGGCCTTCGGCCGGGACATTTTTCTACCGAAAAATGTACAAATTAATCTTGAAAGGGACTCAAGGGGGTGTAATTTTAAGCTTGCTGGAGGTCTAGGGAACAAACTAAATACCTTCCCTTAAATGACATGCATTATAATGAAACCAACATGACGCAGTAAACACGATTTATACGAGGGTGAATGCATAGGCCTTCCTTCAGACATGATAGGAAGTAGTTTAGTGTTTCAACTTGCAATACATTCGATGTTGAAGATCATGAGGTATCACATGATGCTCGCTTCTAAGTCTATTCGCTGTAAGTACAAGGGACTGGAGTTTCGCAGAGAGGCTCCAGTCCTGACGTTAATCTTGACTTACAGTGCGCTGGCTTAATAATCCAATAGGGTTGATAGCCTCTGAAGTCCTATTTTAACTAACTAAGCTGTAAGTAGGCGAGACATCCTAACTTCTAACCTCTGTAACTCAAACACGACTAGAGTAATCGAGCTAATATTCTTACTATTTGGGAAGAGTCGGTCAAGGAATAGATGTGGACATTTACAACCAATTTCCTCCAGCCCTTTTTGAGTTACAGAGGATAAGAGTTAATGATTTCTCGCCTACTTACAGCGAATAGGCGATTCAGCCGAGAGACTTCAATGCCCACGCAGGAAGTGATCTCCAGACAGTGATATGAGAATGGAGAGGGAGGATCAGGGAAGATGATAAGAAGATGCAAAATGGACGAATAAGACGAACGAAATGAGAGTATTAAGGGGAGGTTTTTAGTTGATTCCCTAGATTTGCATCAAGATTAAAATTACTCCCCCTAGACTCCTTTTCAAGATCAATTTGTACATTTTTCGGTAGAAAAATGTCCCGGCCGAAGGCCGATTCCCCTTAAATTACAGGCTCGCTATCGCTCGCCAGGAAAAAATCGACACCTAAATGGCACGAATGGTCTTAAGATTGACAGAAATGGGGCGAAAGTTATTAAAATCGTCAAACTAATGGGGCAAACGTCTTAAAATCTCAAAAGCAATGGGGCTAAACATGAGGGAGAAGAAAGTTCGAAACAAAAATCCCTCAAGTGGAAACCTCCCCTTAAAGCGAAGAAGGAAAATCGAAAAGGAGAGAGGTATATATATTGTATGTATAATTCCATACGTGCATATATTATCATGCTTTTTTACACCAACCAACTCCACCTCTAAACTCAATTAATGAAATCAACAAATACATGTGGCACTCCGAGGACTCGAACCCAGGATACTCACATCGAAATTCCGCGCACTATGCATTACGCTATCAAGACAGTTAAAGAAACATGGACAAGCCTACGATGTATTATCTATTTATTACAATAGGTGGAAGATGCTCGGGCAACACGCATGAGAGTTCTATCGAATCAACCTTAGAATGATTATATCAAATTCAGTATAACACAATGCAAGTTATAGATATGAAAAGCCTAGTTAAATTGTCCATAATACAATACCCTAATAAAAATGTATTGTAAATCCAGCTAATAACGGATATAAAGGCGTATCACCATCTACTGTATGATACCCAATGATTGTACAGTATATTACGCATTGTTTACCATTTATATACCGTTCATTACTGTACTGTGTATCTAAGGGGGATGGGGGAATTTATATCCTCCTTTATACATTCATATATATATATATATTTAGTCTCCTCCATCAAGCTTTAAAAAAAAAAAAAAAAAAAAAAAAATCCCACGATCATCCTTCAAGTTAAATTTGTTGATAGGAAAATTTCCCAGCTGGGTTCCTCTTAAATTACAGACACGTTATCGCTCGCCAGGAAAAAATCGATACCTAAATGACATGAAAAGTCTAAATATTGACCAAAAAATGGGGCGAAAGGTCTAAAATCGCCAACTAATGGGCCGTACGTCACAAAATCTGAAAACTAATGGGGCTAAACATTAAGGAAGAAGGGGGACCAGCAAGAAAAGAATCATCTCCCCTTAATAAATGTTACCCCTACCTATTTCCGTCTCTCTTATCCCCCACCAGTTCCCACCCTCCCTACCCTTGCATCACGTCCCCCCCCCCCCCCCCCCGCCCCAAGTCCCGGTTAATATAATATGCCATTCCGGCCAAATTTATCCCCGCCATCTGGCCTTCCTGACCGTTTGGGAAAATTCGGCGGAAATGTGATCACGTCTCGACCCTGGAGCGAGATCAGGAGGGGGGAGGGATGATGGATGAATGAATGAATGGATGGATGGATGAGTGAGTGGATGGATGGATGGATGGATGGATGGATGGATGGATGGATGGATGGATGGATGGATGGATGGATGGATGGAAGGATGGATGGATGGAAGGATGGATGGATGGGTGAGTGGGTGGGTGGGTGGATGGATGAATGGGTGAATGAGTGGATGGATGGATGGATGAGTGGGTGGGTGGGTGAGTAGATGGGTGAGTGAGTAGATGGTTGGGTGGGTGGAGTATGGAGAAGTTCATTATTGGTGGATGGAGAGATTAAGGATGGATGGATTGATGAATGATTTGGTAGATGGATAATTTGATGGCGGATTGGTTGAAAGGTGATAGAGATGATGAGTTGATTTGGGGAGGTTGGGGAGGAGAATGGGTGGGTGGCTTGGGGATTGGCTAGAAAGAGTATATAGGTGAAATATTGGATGGGGGTATGTTTGGGTGAATAGATAGTTGGGTGATGGATGAATAATTGAAACGAGTGGATTTTTGAAAGGTGAGACGGATGTACAAATGTATTAATGGATGGAGGCATAAGAGGGAAAAGGATTGCTGGATGTTATATACGGATGATATAAACATTACAACAGACGAGTGAGTTGCGAATACTTGGGCTAGTGAGCGATGGATAATCAGTGGAATGGATTGACAACTGAAAAGACGAAGTAACAAACGTAAATAGAGAATGATGAATGATAAAATAAATAAATAGCTAAACCAGACTGAATGCACGAAAAAATATATTTACGCCTGAATGACTGAATATAATGATGCCTTGCTGAACGAATAAAATGAATAAATGTCACCTCGGATGACTTACTATGAAGGGACAGAAGAATAGCCGGGTTCGAGTGTGTCAATATGAAAGAGTCCGGCATGCAAGCAAAAACCTATATGCAGTAATTGACCACTTGCGAGTTTCAGGCTATAAGGAAGTTGGAGCTGTAGACATTGATAGTGAAGAGAGATGCAATAATAATGTAGGTTTCTGATGGCTGAAGAGTATGTTGAATTGGGTTTTATGTATTTATAAATGAACTACAACCGTATTTTTGCTGGTAATTCTGCTAAATATCGATGTCTACAACTCCAACTTCCTTATAGAACGAAACTCGCAAGGGGTCAATTAAATGTGGTTCCCGGTTGCTAGAGACAGAGGACAATAGGTGACATGGATGGGGGGATGGTGGTAATGGTAGGGTAACACGTAAAGGAATACAGGTAACCGTAGTGACGTCACGTAAAGGAATACAGGTAACCGTAGTGACGTCATGTGAAGGAATACAGGTAACCGTAGTGACATCACGTAAAGGAATACAGGTAACCGTAGTGACGTCATGTGAAGGAATACAGGTAACCATAGTGACGTCACGTAAAGGAATACAGGTAACCGTAGTGACGTCACGTGAAGGAATACAGGTAACCGTAGTGACGTCACGTAAAGGAATACAGGTAACCGTAGTGACATCACGTAAAGGAATACAGGTAACCGTAGTGACGTCACGTAAAGGAATACAGGTAACCGTAGTGACGTCATGTGAAGGAATACAGGTAACCGTAGTGACGTCACGTAAAGGAATACAGGTAACCGTAGTGACGTCACGTAAAGGAATACAGGTAACCGTAGTGACGTCACGTAAAGGAATACAGGTAACCGTAGTGACGTCACGTAAAGGAATACAGGTAACCGTAGTGACGTCACGTGAAGGAATACAGGTAACCGTAGTGACGTCACGTAAAGGAATACAGGTAACCGTAGTGACATCACGTAAAGGAATACAGGTAACCGTAGTGACGTCACGTAAAGGAATACAGGTAACCGTAGTGACATCATATCGCAGTTATTAAAATGCTTCTTTTGGGACCTGTGGATGGTTTTATTGCCTAAGAGTTAAATGGTAGAGGTAATTAAGATCATCACAACTGTTAGCTTTGTTTCACGTATCTCCGGTGTGATTATGTACACTCAAAATATACAATGGGCAGCCTAAAACATCGACATCATATCACTTTAAGGGAGGATGGGCCGGTTTTCTGGACCACTTTCTCCCTCAAGTTTAGCCCCATTAGTTTTCAGATGTTAAGATGTTTGCCCCATTAGTGAGTCGCTTTTAAGACCTTTCGCACCATTTCGTCGTCAATATTTAGACCTTTCGTGCTATTTAGGTGTCGATTTTTTCCCTGGCGAACGATAGTGAGCCTGTAATGTTGGAAGAATTGGCCTTCAGTCGGGCCATTTTTCTACCGAAAAATGTAATAACAGAAGGCAGAACCAAGGATAGGGGATAAAGGGGGATAGAATGAGAGGGAGGGAGGGAGAAAGAGAGGATGAAAGTGACGCTGGAGTTGAAATGAATAACTAGTATATCTAAACTAATTGTCGTCCACACCAGGCAGATACTCTAACAAATAAAACAAAACACATAAACAATACAATGTGCAGTGCAATAAACTCAATGCAATATGAGAAAAAAATACCACAACACCTTTCTTGAGATTTACATAGATTGATATAGACACACTGACCACACAGACTTTTACGATCCCAGCGAGGTGGTCAGGACTTAATTCTAGTAGAGATAGCTAACCCGAGAATAAAGGACAGTGGAAGGAAAGGATAGCAAAGAAGAGAGAGAGAGAGAGAGAGAGAGAGAGAGAGAGAGAGAGAGAGAGAGAGAGAGAGGGGGGGGGGGGGGGGACGGAGGGGGGAGATATACAGGTGTGCGGGCGGGCAGTATGAAGGGGACCCTGGGAAAGTTAGACTACCATGAAGGTCACATACATACACACATACGCCCACGCCCGCCCATCTCACGCACGCACGCACGCCCACGCCCGCATGTGTACACGACCCTCCACACTACACACACCACTAAACAGGGAAACAAACATGCATATCGTAATTACTAACAGAGGCAACTTTGCTCGAATTATATTACTAGATCATGATAGTTCACTCGGAAAGTATCCCATGTACTATATATGAAAAAATAAAAAAAATAAAAATAAAATAAAATATATATATATATATATATATATATATATATATATATATATATATATATATGGTTATTAAATACATTATACAACCCCAAGAAGCTTACATAATTATTCCGTTTAACTTCAGTATTTCATTAAGTAATTCATTGAGCACAAATACTGAAAGGTTAGCACATACTCCATTGAACTAGCATACGTTATTTTTTAGATATACTTCATATATACACGTAGATTTAAGTATATCTCCCAAATACATGTGAGTTACCTCTCTCTCTCATATATATATCCTTGCCATTCAAGGCTACGGTATGGTTAAACCCCGTGAATATATCCATTCTCCACATCGCTGAAACTTTTCTGCCATCCCTTTTCTAGTCTCTCATAACAGACAATATCCACAGTTCTTATAACGTTTATGAGGAACCCACATTACACCATTAATACAAGCGTACTGCACACATGAAGCTCTTTGTTATATTTAAAATTCATGTATATAAGGATGGACTAAAGTATTCTCGTTCGTGAATAAATAATTCAGTAGCGATGATATTTTCGTTACTAGCTTAAGGGGAGATCTCCACTTGAGGATTTTTTGTCTTGACCCCTTTCTCCCTCATGTTTAGCCCCATTGCTTTTGATATTATAAAACGTTTGCCCCATTAGTTTAGCGATTTTAAGAACTTTCACCCCATGTTAAGACCTTTCGTGCAATTCAGGTGTCGATTTTATCCTGGCGAGCGATAGCGAGCCTGTAATTTAAGAGGAACCGGCCTTTGGCCGGGAAATTTTTCTACCGAAAAATGTACAAATTTATCTTGAAAGGGACTCAAGGGGGTGTAATTTTAAGCTTGATGGAGGTCTAGGGAACAAACTAAATACCTCCCCTTAATTTACTTAAATATCAACATTAAAAATACCCCCGAAAATGCAACAGCGCTCGCGAACACACGCACACGCTCTCTCTCTCGCTAATCAAGTTCCAAGAAATTAGATGAACTCGGCCAACTATGTATAATCTGTATTTGACTCACAGTTTTCCTCAGCACAGAGGTCGGCGCATGCGTGTATGACCTGAACTTACGTGCTCTGGAAGCTAATATCAGACTTAAGGGGAGATTTCCACTTGAGGGATTTTTTCTGGACCCCTATCTCCCTCATGGTTAGCCCCATTGCTTTTGATATTATAAGACGTTCGCCCCATTAGTTTGGCGATTTTAAGAACTATCGCCCCATTTCTGTCAATTTTAAGACTTTTCGTGCCATTTAGGTGTCGATTTTTGCCTGGCGAGCGATAGCGAGCCTGTAATTTAAGAGGAACCGGCCTTTGGCCGGGACATGTACAAATTTATCTTGAAAGGGGGTCTAGGGGGTGTAATGTTAAGCTTGATGGAGGTCTAGTGAGCTAACTAAAAAAAACTCCCCTTAAAGAATAATAGCACGAAATCTCCTCGAATTATTGCTCTTAAGTCTTCAGTAGTTATCTATAATTACGGCTAATATCACGTTATTATTGCTGCTTGGGAAGTATCTGTCACACGCAGCAGGTAATGGGGTGATCTCGAGTGACTCCTTCCGTGGGATTGTTTGGGATTTATTCTGGCTGGAACTTTGCGATTGTGTTAGGTTTATTAACCCTCTCCGAAATATGACGCAATTCTGAGCCTATTGGGGATACTTTAAAGCCTTTGTTACCATCAGGGGTATTTAGAAACCTTTAGTTTAGTTACTTCAACCTCTGCAGTTGTCTTTGAGTTAGCTGTGGGCAGAAAACTAATTTTGGAGAGGTAATTACAAGAGTGAGAGAACTCTATTTCTTATTGCTAATCTGGCAACCTCTGCGTCATATGTGCGTGATAGGGTTAACAATCACTTCATAAGTTAACCTATCGGTGTTTGCAATATCGAATAATGTGAAGGGTATAGAGGCAACCTTCCCGACGAGAATGTAGTTTTACCAGTTAGTGAATGGTGTTATAGCTCAAAACGAAGATATGGACACGAGAGAGAGAGAGAGAGAGAGAGAGAGAGAGAGAGCACCATGACCGATGAAAACTGTTGCCCAGTCACTTGGTTGAGAAAAAGACCGGACGTGCAAATTGTTGTGTTGGAGATATTTAGCCCTGGTCCCTTTTCTCTCCCCCCCCCCCCCCCTCCCTACCCTTTACCCTCCCTATCCTTTCCCCTACCCCTCGCTATCCAATCCCCTCTACCTTTGCTATCCCTTCCCATCCCTATCCAATCCTCTCTACCCTTGCTATCCAATCCCCTCTACCCTTGCTATCCCTTCCCATCCCTATCCAATCCTCTCTACCCTTGCTATCCAATCCCCTCTACCCTTGCTATCCAATCCCCTCTACCCTTGCTATCCCTTCCCCTACCCATCCCTATCCAATCCCTCTACCCTTGCTATCCCTTCCCCTACCCATCCCTATCCAATCCCCTCTACCCTTGTTATCCCTTCCCCTATCCAATCCCTCTACCCTTGTTATCCCTTCCCCTACCCATCCCTATCCAATCCCCTCTACCCTTGCTATCCAATCCTCTCTACCCTTGCTATCCAATCCCCTCTACCCTTGTTATCCCTTCCCCTACCCATCCCTATCCAATCCCCTCTACCCTTGTTATCCCTTCCCCTATCCAATCCTCTCTACCCTTCCTAGGCCTTCACCATTCCCTATCCTTTCTACTTCCCCTCCCATCCCTTACTCTTTACCCTCTCTACCCCCCCCCACCCCCCACCCACCCATCCTTTACCCCCCTTCCCCCCACCCCCCTCCCCTCTCCTTCAATCCCATCATTCGCTACCCCTTCCTCCTCACCTATTCCTTGCTAGCCCTGGTGTTTTTGGTCCCAGCCTCCACCGATCTCCTCTCTATCCCTTCCTCATTCCCCATCCCTTAAGGGGAGGCAGACCGTTTATTTGATCTATTAATTAATTTATTCATATAATTGTTTAGTTTCCTCCCTAGACCTCCATCAAGCTTAGAAAAACACCCCCTAGACCCCCCTTCAAGATAAATTTGTAAATTTTTCAGTAGAAAAATTTCCCGGCCAAAGGCCGATTCCTCTTAAAACTGCAGGCTCGCTATCGCTCGCCAGGAAATAATCGGCACCTAAATGGCACGAAAGGTCTTAAAATTGACAACGAAATGGGGCGAAAGGTGTTAAAATCGCCAAACTAATGGGCCGAACGTCTTATAATCTCAAAACTAGTGGGGCTAAACATAAGGGAGAAGAGGGTCCAGAAAATAGGTCTGCCTCCCCTTAATCACCCTTCCCGCTAGCCTTCCATCCTCTTGCATAACCTCTCTCCTCTCCCTCTCTCTCGTTCTCTTCTTCTATATATATTATACATGTTCCCCAGACCTTCCAACTTGTTCCTCACTCACATGTTCCCCAGACCTTCCAACTTGTTCCTCACTCACATGTTCCCCAGACCTTCCAACTTGTTCCTCACTCACATGTTCCCCAGACCTTCCAACTTGTTCCTCACTCACATGTTCCCCAGACCTTCCAACTTGTTCCTCACTCACATGTTCCCCAGACCTTCCAACTTGTTCCTCACTCACATGTTCCCCAGACCTTCCAACTTTTTCCTCACTCACATGTTCCCCAGACCTTCCAACTTTTTCCTCACTCACATGTTCCCCAGACCTTCCAACTTGTTCCTCACTCACATGTTCCCCAGACCTTCCAACTTGTTCCTCACTCACTCCTTCCCTCCCTTTCTTTTGCACTTAACCTTAGACCTCCTTCCTTCCTTCCTTCTCCTTCTTTCCTAGACATGTCTTCTAGTTCTCCTTGTCTGTCTCTCCTTTCATCCTATTCACTTTTTCACTCCCTACTTTTTCCTCTTTATTTTTCTCCTCCCCTAAGTTGTTATAACCCTATCTAACCAATCTTGACGTATTCCAATCAAAGCCTAATATAATCTTTCATAACCAAATATAGAAGGCGGGTGCCTAGCCCCGAAAGGGGTTGAAATAAGGGAGCTATCCCTCCGCCAAAGGCGGCTTTCTATGGCCTTTCCTAGCTGATGATGAGAGGATTGGGTTTTAGTCATGTGGTGATGGGGTGGTCTATCAGAGTGAGAGCTGAGCGATCTCTGCCATACCCATAGCTTACTCTGACTGTTCCTTTTACTTATATATTTTCTAGATCTCAAGTTACGGCGTCTCTTCCGCGGATTGACCTCCCAATCTACCAAGATTAGAAGCCAAAGCGTCACATTTTTCCTTTGCCCCTCAACTTTCTCTGAGGGGCACAGGGCCCTGGGTGGGGCTTTGGTTTCCCGGGCGTTTCTGCACCCTCCTCAGCTCCCCGCCATGGAGTGGCTTCGGTCACCCAGGCTTTATTGTGGCCGGCAGGGAGGGTTCTCTGGGGGCGCTCGGTTATGGCCTTGGCCTTGGGGCTGTTCGGCCAGACAGCTTGGGGAACAACAACAACAACAACAACAACCAAATATAGAATCCATCCCACCATACATGTTCTTAAAAGTAAAAGGAGTGCAACTTAGCTCTTTAAATATAAATACTAAAGGATTATGATAAGGGACAGTGCACAAGGGACCTCAATGCAATACTGGTGTTCTACCCCTAAAATGTCTTCAGAATTATAATGATACACCTAATATAATATGTTATTGATATTGAACAGATTGTGAAAAGAACTCGATAAAGAGAAGAACGAACAAACAAATGTACATCTCAATATCTTATCAAACTAATTTTATTTTATTTTGTATTTTATTGTGTAATGGCCGATAATTGCAAAGTGTATTTATCTCTTGGCGGTGTACTAATACCGAAAATATAATATATACGAAATGGCAGAAAATGACTGGTTAAAACAAAATACGTCCAATATGCTAACACAAGAGAGGACACAGTCTAAGCCTCTAAGGTGTCTATGCAGGTATCGTAGAGCGGAAGGATAAGTTAAGGGGAGGTTTTTAGTTCGTTCCCTAGAATTCCGTCAAGCTTAACATTACACCCCCTAGATCCCCTTTCAAGATAAATTTGTACATTTTTCGGTAGAAAAATGTCCCGGCCGAAGGCCGGTTCCTCTTAAATTACAGGCTCGCTATCGCTCGCCAGGAAAAAATCGACACCTTAATGGCACGAAGTCTTAAAATTGACAGAAATGGGGTGAAAGTTCTTAAAATCACCAAACTAATGGGGCGAACGTCTTAGAATATCAAAAGCAATGGGACTAAACATGAGGGAGAAAGAGGTTCAGAAAAAAAATCCTCCAGGTGGAAATCTCCCCTTAAGGATGGAAGCAGCCCGGGCGGTAAAAGTGGGTAATCATATAGAGATAATACAGAAGGTGTCACACGAATAAGGTGTCACACGAATAAGGTGTCACACGAATAAGGTGTCACACGAATAAGGTGTCACACGAATTCTTGTGTTGCAACCTCTTTCTGGCATAACTTTATTCTGGCAATATTTTACGGTGGTCTCGGTTTGATCCAGTACACTCGACCCCAAAAAACAATCTTTACACTGGTGAGCTGTAAATAATCTAGTGTGAACGGAATGAATCGGGTGAAACACATACGTCTGTGAGGTATTATCATAAGATTTCGACTCACTTCCAGAATGTTTAGAGCGTTAGTGTTAAAGATTGTTTTGGGGTCGAGTGTACCTCACGGGTCAGAACAGTTGGTTACTAAGGACCACCCCCCCATGACAGGTGCTGTACCGTGTTGTACCTGTACCTCAGGAAATGATAATAGCCACGCTTAGCTTCCTTGTTAAGGGGAGATTTCCACCTGGAGGATTTTTTTCTGGACCCCTTTCTCCCTCATGTTTAGCCCCATTGCTTTTGATATTAGAAAACGTTCGCCCCATTAGTTTAGCGATTTTAAGAACTTTCACCCCATATTAAGACCTTTCGTGCCATTCAGGTGTCGATTTTATCCTGGCGAGCGATAGCGAGCCTGTAATTTAAGAGGAACCGGCCTTCGGCCGGGACATTTTTCTACCGAAAAATGTACAAATTTATCTTGAAAGGGATTCAAGGGGGTGTAATTTCAAGCTTGATGGAAGTTTAGGAAACACACTAATAACCTCCCCTTAATGGTGACGTCACACTCCACACAGACTGGCCTATGTGCCACTAGTTCAGCATAGTTAGTGAAGGAGGAGTGTTAGTAATATGCTATATCACACAATATTAATCAAACCCATCAATTCATATAAGAATAATGATTAATACATTTTGTACATACATTCTCATTTCACTGTGCTAGGTCATAAGATCCCAAGCCATGAGGTACTAACGTTCTAAAGCCACTCACAAAGAAATAAACTTGACAAACTCCGTTACAATCCTGAATAATAACGTGGACTTAGCATACATGGACAACGAGGTCACCAAGGCAAAACCGTAATAATCCGAGAACATAATAGTGGAATAAATGTGAAAATACAAGGGGGTAACTAATATATTTTAATGAATTCCCGTGTTATGTGTGGGCGGCAGGAAGGTCGCACATAGAGAAAGAGGCGTTACATGTGATGCAACGAGGGGGGCGGCCACATTGTATAGAGTCACCGGGTACCGTTAACCCCTTCAGACTCCTATGACGCAGAGGTTGCCAGATTAGCAATAAGAAATAGAGTTCTCTCACTCTAATAATTACTTCTCCAAAATTAGTTTTCTGCCCACAGCTAACTCAAAGACAACTGCAGAGGTTGAAGTAACTAAACTAAAGGTTTCTAAATACCCCTGATGGTAACAAAGGCTTTAAAGTATCCCCAATAGGCTCAACACAGCTAACTCAAAGACAACTGCAGAGGTTGAAGTAACTAAACTAAAGGTTTCTAAATACCCCTGATGGTAACAAAGGCTATAAAGTATCCCCAATAGGCTCAACACAGCTAACTCAAAGACAACTGCAGAGGTTGAAGTAACTAAACTAAAGGTTTCTAAATACCCCTGATGGTAACAAAGGCTTTAAAGTATCCCCAATAGGCTCAACACAGCTAACTCAAAGACAACTGCAGAGGTTGAAGTAACTAAACTAAAGGTTTCTAAATACCCCTGATGGTAACAAAGGCTTTAAAGTATCCCCAATAGGCTCAAACGTAACTAAACTAAAGGTTTCTAAATACCCCTGATGGTAACAAAGGCTATAAAGTATCCCCAATAGGCTCAACACAGCTAACTCAAAGACAACTGCAGAGGTTGAAGTAACTAAACTAAAGGTTTCTAAATACCCCTGATGGTAACAAAGGCTTTAAAGTATCCCCAATAGGCTCAACACAGCTAACTCAAAGACAACTGCAGAGGTTGAAGTAACTAAACTAAAGGTTTCTGAATACCCCTGATGGTAACAAAGGCTTTAAAGTATCCCCAATAGGCTCAAAATCGTGTCATATGTCTGAGAGAGTTAAAAGGTGAATATAGATAAGCTACAGGCATCCCCCCCCCCTCCCCCCCCCCTACACCTTGATGTCCTTTGTACTTTAACGTACTCTGTTTTACACAATATAAACAGTGCTAGAACGCAAATATCAAATCTCAGTCACATTATTACCATCATCATCATCACCAAAAATCATGACTCCCATATGTCTAAAGTATCACATATTCAAGAACCGATATTTGCAAATTAAACACATATATAAAGCACATAACACATTCCAAAACACTCCAAGTGAAAGGCAGGTAATGCCTAACAGTTCATTTTAGCCCAAGGTTATTTAAAAGTCAGGTACACAAAGCACATCGTGACATCAGAATCCTTTTATTTGTATTCGTTCTATGTAGCGGGCGTGGTGCCTATTTGCGATACCATTAAACAAGAGAAAAGTGTTATTGTCTTCCTGATTACCGCCCAGAGGAGAGACAACAGGTAAGGCCAGGTAATGAGGGAGGTGTAACAGGTGGGGTGGGTGGGGTGGGTGGAGCGTATGAATAATAAAGTGGATTTGGACACGGCAGGTAGGTGAATTATTTGGACACGGCAGGTAGGTGAATGATTTGATCTGCTGCTATTACTGTAGACCACATAATATTAAGGGGAGATCTCCACTTGAGGGATTTTTTTCTTGACTCCTTTCTCCCTCATGTTTAGCCCCATTGCTTTTCTAATTTTAAGACGTTCGCCCCATTATTTTGACGATTTTAAGAACTTTCGACCCATTTCTGTCAATTTTAAGACCTTTCGTGCCATTTAGGTGTCGATTTTATCCTGGCGAGCGATAGCGAGCCTGTTATTTAAGAGGAACCGGCTTTCAGCCGGGAAATTTTTCTACCGAAAAATGTACAAATATATCTTGAAAGGGGCTCAAGGGGGTATAATCTTAAGCTTGATGGATATCTAGGGACCAAACTAAAAACCTCCCCTTAATGGTATTTTAGACCGACTATTACGACTTCTACTTCTACTACTACTCTTAATAATAATATTACTATTACGACTATTATTATTATTATTATTATTATTTATTTATTTTTAGTAATAGTAGTAGTAAAATAGAAAAATAATAGTAGCAGTAGTAGTAGTAGTAGTTAAATACATGGTAGTGGTGGTGGTGACGGTGGAGGTGGTGATGGTAGTAGTAGTAACATGAAATGTATGAAAAATATTAAAAAAAAAAAAAAAAAAAAAAAGTGGTAGTAGTAGTAGTAGTAGTAGTGGTAGTAGTAGTAGTGTTGAGAAAAGGGTTAAGTAGGATAAACTATTATTATTAATTTCACTCCAACACCAAACACCCAATGAAATTAATGAAAGCCTGTGATCCACCGGGGTTCGAACCAAAGTTATATACTAAATCATAATAACATTAATTTGGACTAGTTCCAAGGTTTATGGGGGAAGGATAGTATATAAATATTAAATTAGGCTGATAGCACTATAAACAAAGGGATACAAGATAAAGACCCAGGAGGTGAAACTAAAACAATAACATTAAAATAAGGTTGCTAATTTTCCACTATCTTATTTTGAAATGAAAATAAGGTTGCTAATTTTCCACTATCTTATTTTGAAATGAAAATAAGGTTGCTAATTTTCCACTATCATATTTTGTTAGGGTAATAATGATCTAAATTTATTGTATGTCAGGACGGAGGGACATTAGGACGCCCACCTGAGCCTCATAATTCACCTCATTACTCTCCGTGGGCGTCAGGTGGCCTTTGTCCCTCGCTATTGTTCACCTTCACACGCCCTCCACGCCCTCATCAGCACACCACGCCCATACCAGTGCACCTAATACACATCCACGCCTAATACACAACCACACCCATACCAGTACACCTAATACACATCCACACCCATACCAGTACACCTAATACGCACGCCCCATCAGCAAAGGCCATGGCAGTACATTCATTTCACCTGAAATACCCTTCAGCACAATCCTCATTGATATACCCGTTTGTAAATCGAAACTCACCAACATTCTTAAGCAATCCCCCCCTTTCTCTCTCTCTCTCTCTCTCTCTCTCTCTCTCTCTCTCTCTCTCTCTCTCTCTCTCTCTCATCATATGTTTAAAATATACACCAACGAGCCAGGTGAATCTCTAATGATAATAAACACCCAAATCTCCATATCACTCAGACCACACCACCTAACGAACTAGAAGCTAATACCCTGAGCCATTACCTAGCCCCATGCTAATAAATATTTGCCCAGGTAATATTTCTTGGCAACTCTGGTCTGACAGCTTATGAAATCAGTAACACCCCGTTCTTGAACATTAATATCCAATACAAAGCCCAATGTACTTGAATAAACTAATGACAAATCAAGGAGCCATAGCAATCTTCCTTCAGCCTAGTTGCCGAAAGTAATGCGTACAAATATTGAAATACTGCCGATATGCAAACGAAAGAATCCCGAAATATTGCCGATATTAATACAAAGGAGACCCACAATGTTACCAATATCAGTACAATAGAGGACCGAAATATTGCCGATATTAATACAAAGGAGACCCACAATGTGACCAATATCAGTACAATAGAGGACCGAAATGTTGCCGATATTAATACAAAGGAGACCAACAATGTTACCAATATCAGTACAACAGAGGACCGAAATGTTGTCGATACCCGTGCACAAATTATAAATATTACCAACACTCTAAATACACCGAACCGATCCACAATTGTCAGTAAACTAGGTGGTGTTACCCGGCCTTAAGGGGGGTCACCGGCTTTTGTTCATCTTTCTCTCCTTTTCTCTCTTGTCCTGGCTTGTATCCATTCGGCCCCATTAAGCCAACTGTTTTAAGACGTTTATCCCCAATCAGGTGTCGATTTCTTCCTGGCGAGCGATAGCGAGCCAGCATTGTATGGAGAAATCCGGCTTCGCCGGAGACATTTTTCTATCGAAAAATGTACAAATTTAGCTTGCTGTCAAAACAAAAATATATATATGCTGGCTCGCTCCCGCTCGCCAGGAAAATATTGACACCTGGAAGGGGGTAAACTTCTTAAAACAGTAGGCTGAATGGGGCTGAATGGATACAAGCCAAAGAGAGAGGGAGAGAAAGATAAAAACAAGCGAGGTGGGCTCCCTTAACCCAGCAGGGGCCAGCCGACCATAACATTACATGCATTACACCATTACAGGAAGTCCCAGGGGCCTTTTAAGGGGAGGTATTTAGTTTGTTCCCTAGACCTCCATCAAGCTTAAAATTACACCCCCTAGACCCCCTTTCAAGATAAATTTGTACATTTTTCGGTAGAAAAATTTCCCGGCCGAAAGCCAATTGCTCTTAAATTACAGGCTCGCTATCGCTCGCCAGGAAAAAATCGACACCTTAATGGCACGAAAGGTCTTAACATTGACATAAATGGGGCAAAATGTCTTAAAATGTCAAAACTACTAGGGCGAACGTCTTAAAATATCAAAAGCAATGGGGCTAAACATGAGAGATAAAGGTGTCAAGAAAAAAATCCCTCAAGTGGAAATCTCCCCTTAAAGCCTTTGTTACCATCAGGGGTATTTAGAAACCTTTAGTTTAGTTACTTCAACCTCTGCAGTTGTCTTTGAGTTAGCTGTGGGCAGAACACTAATTTTGGAGAGGTAATTATAAGAGAGAACTCTATTTCTTATTGCTAATCTGGCAACCTCTGCGTCATATGTGCGTGAAAGGGTTAAACAATCAAGATTACAAAATATGATACATATTACTCCGTTGATCTCAATATAATTTAACCCTTTCAGACTCATATGACGCAGAGGTTGCCAGATTAGCAATAAGAAATAGAGTTCTCTCACTCATATAATTACCTCTCCAAAATTAGTTTTCTGCCCACAGCTAACTCAAAGACAACTGCAGAGGTTGAAGTAACTAAACTAAAGGTTTCTAAATACCTCTGATGGTAACAAAGGCTTTAAAGTATCCCCAATAGGCTCAACACAGCTAACTCAAAGACAACTGCAGAGGTTGAAGTAACTAAACTAAAGGTTTCTAAATACCCCTGATGGTAACAAAGGCTTTAAAGTATCCCCAATAGGCTCAAAAAGTATCCCCAATAGGCTCAACACAGCTAACTCAAAGACAACTGCAGAAGTTGAAGTAACTAAACTAAAGGTTTCTAAATACCCCTGATGGTAACAAAGGCTTTAAAGTATCCCCAATAGGCTCAAAATCGCGTCATATGTCGGAGAGGGTTAAATGAATATGAAATGTCAAGCGTAATATACTTTAGTAGCATGATAATAACTACAACCTCTAGGCCCCAGGAAAATAAATGGTTCACAACAACACACATGGGGCGAAAGGTGTTAAAATCGCCAAACTAATGGGCCGAACGTCTTATAATCTCAAAAGTGCATACAGCAGAATCTAACCCCCATACCATCACACACGAAACCCAACGCCAAATCTAAGAAAATCGAAGAAAATCTATGCAAATCTAAGAAAATAAATGGTTCAAAATAATTCCCATACCATCACACACGAAGCCCAACGCCAAATCTAAGAAAATCTAAGAAAATCTATGCAAATCCAAGAAAACCGAAGAAAATCTATGCAAATCTAAGAAAACCGAAGAAAATCTATGCAAATCTAAGAAAACCGAAGAAAATCTATGCAAATCTAAGAAAACCGAAGAAAATCTATGCAAATCTAAGAAAACCGAAGAAAATCTATGCAAATCTAAGAAAACCGAAGAAAATCTATGCAAATCTAAGAAAACCGAAGAAAATCTATGCAAATCTAAGAAAACCGAAGAAAATCTATGCAAATCTAAGAAAACCGAAGAAAATCTATGCAAATCTAAGAAAACCGAAGAAATCTATGCAAATCTAAGAAAACCGAAGAAAATCTATGCAAATCTAAGAAAACCGAAGAAAATCTATGCAAATCTAAGAAAATAAATGGTTCAAAATAACCCCCATACCATCACACGAAACCCAACGCAAAATCTAAGAAAATCTATGAAAATCTATGCAAATCTAAGAAAATAAATGGTTCAAAACAACACACACACACACACACAGCAGAATCTAACCCCCATACCACCAACACAAAATCTAAGAAAATCCCAGGTTCCCATCGCCATCCGTAATCTGCTCACCCCACATAACTCAATTTCACAGCAGGGCACCCGGGCAGTCGAGCATAGGGCCCCATAATCCCAAAATAACATAGCGCACCACACATCGGAAGTCCAACAATTTCCATAAACTATAATCCGCTTGTACCGCAGAACCCGTAATCAAGTATCCGGTGATCATCTGGGTCGCCGGTTAAGGGGGGATGGCCGTATATATTTGCGTAAATATCTTTGCGTAAATATCTTTGCGTATATATCTTTGCGTAAATATCTTTGTGTATATATTTTTGCATTATTATATTAGTTTCCTCCCTAGACCTCCATTAAACTTAAAACAATACCCCCAATATCCTCCTTCAAAGTAAATTTGCACAATATCAATTGTAGTATTACTTCACTATCGACCAATCTAATTACACGCGGGGAAACGGGTGCAAAATTATTGGTAAATCTTTTAACTCACATGAAGCTAAGAATGTCTTCTTCAATCGAGTTGTCAACTTATGGAATGGGCTTTACCGAGATGTTATAGACTGCAGCACCGTTGATTCATTTAAACTTCGCCTAGACAAATATCTAGCATCAAACCCGCGACTGACTGCGTTTGTAAATGAATAACTTTATTTTATCCTCCCCTCAGTTACTAACCCATCTGTCCTCTACTAACTTCCTAATCCTGCCACGGACATTACTTCCAGGGCAGTAGTTCCCTTTTCAATGTTCCCTTACCCACTCTAAACCACTGTTTGGACACTTGATCCTCAGTGTTTTGGAGGACAAGCAGCCTAGAAGGGTCACTAGACCTGTTGTTGCTTGATTTCCTTTGTACTCTCTCACACACACACTCACACTCTCTCCCACTCACTATCACACACACTCTCTCTCTCTCTCTCTAACACCAACCATCACACACACACACACACTCTCACTCTCACTCTCCCTGTAAGTGAAGGGGGAGAGGGTGACTTCCTGTGCTCCACCCCAGTACTGAGGCAGGTGTCAGGGCAGGTGTGATGTTCATAATGTTCTCTGTACGATGGTGTACTCCTAGTTATAGTTGTAATGGCTCTGATAGTAGTAGTGGAGGTGTTAGTAGTTATGGCAGTAGTAGTAGTAGTAGTAGTAGTAGTAGTAGTAGTAGTAGTGTTAATTGTAGTTGCAGTAGTGTTAGTAGTAGTTGTAGTAGTAGTAGTAGTAGTAAAAAAAAAAAAAAAAAAAAAAAAAAGTAGTAGTAGTGTTAATTGTAGATGCAGTAGTGTTAGTAGTAGTGGTGATGGTTATATTAGCTGTGGTAATTGTAGCATTAGTTGATGAAGTGGTGGTGGTGGTAGTAGTTTTGTGATATTTATAATTACATTGATAAATGCAGTAGTCGATTTAGTAGAACTCATAATTGTTACGAGTCATTGAAATAGTCATTTTTCCATTCGTATGTAATCTGTCAGTGAGTCCACATTCATAATAGCATACACAATTCTTATGTTCCCTGTTTTGTTAGTTCTATAGCCAAAATAAACACCAGAAACGAGACAATTGGGAAACACTGGGACATTCGCGCTAATAAGTGACGCCTGGGCACCCGTTATGTTTTGATCAATAATTAGTATCAGCAATATCTAAGCTGCATTTCTTCATATCGAGTGAAATATTAAAACATGTTCCTACGCTTACCCACCCTATTCAACATCTGACAGACATTAATACAGCACACAGAGACAGCTGGGACATGACTTATTAGCGCCACCGTACATTCCTTTGAAACAATATATATAATGACCGGAAGCCTTTTTGACGTACACCTGTTCTCGTCCAATTGTCTGATACTATGCTCACGTCACTTCCTCCCTACCTGGCCAAAAATATCCACTTGCTCTCCTACGGTTCCACGGAAGGATGAATGAATGACTGAATGAATGAATGAATGAATGACTGAATGAATGACAGAATGAATGAATGAGAGGAAATAAGGTGGGGGAAGTAAGGTGCTTGGGGGGGAAAATATGAGGATATCTTGCATCAATACACCGAGAGGAGATAAATCATTGAGTGAATAGTGAATATATGAGTAGTAATGTACATCCTATGTGGTGGATTGTGTTCTTTTATTTCATAAATTTTATTTTAGTAAGCGTTGTTTCCACATAGCGATTTTGATAAGTTAATTTGACTTTATATTGTCATTGTCCCAATTTTGGTTTGTTTAGTTTGCAAGTTTTACATTTTAATTTAAAGTGTAAGTTTAAAAAATATAAGTATCTCGCCTACTTGGTATCTCTTCCTTTCTTGCCTTCTTCTCTCTCGGGATAAACAGGACACAAACATATACTCGCAAGGAAACAGGTACAAGAAAACCACATACACGTACTCACGGGCGCGCGCAGACACACGCCAGGGGACAGTACTAAGGGGAGATTTCCACTTGAGGGATTTTTTCTAGACTCCTTTCTCCCTCATGTTTAGCCCCATTGCTTCTGAGATTTTAAGACGTTCGCCCTAGTAGTTTGGCCATTTTAAGACATTTTGCCCCATTTCTGTCAATTTTAAGACCATTCGTGCCATTTAGGTGTCGATTTTTTCCTGGCGAGCGATAGCGAGCCTGTAATTTAAGGGGCACCGGCCTTAGGCCGGGACATTTTTCTACTGAAAAATGTACACATTTATCTTGAAAGGGGGTCAAGGGGGAGTAATTTTAAGCTTGATGGAAGTCTAGGGAATCAACTAAAAACCTCCCCTTAAGTAACTATAATACACCCGGTAATCTTAAAAGGAGCCCCGGATCACCTCCATCAGCGGGGGGTGCACCTGGATACACATTGTCCACACCTGTTGTCACCTGGTTTCTTTAAGGAGCCGCTCGCCGCTCACCCCCCCCCCCCCCCCCCACCCCCATACTCCATTAGTCCCTACTTTCTCTTATATCCCTCCTGTACAGTCGCGCTAATAAGTGATGTGTCTCGGTACCCCCCAGTATGTGTTGCTCAATAATGGGTATCAGCCATATCTAAGCTTCATTTCTTCATAGCGAGTGAAATATACCAACATGAGTCCTACACTTACCCACCCTATTCAACATCTGACAGACATTAATACAGCACATAGCAGGCCAAACGTAATGCCAGCTGTAAAATGACTTATTAGTGCGACTGTACACACAAAGAAAGTAGAGGGATTTAGACTGTTCGATTAAGGGGAGGTTTTTAGTTTGGTCCCTAGATATCCTTCAAGCTTAAGATTACACCCCCTTGAGCCCTTTTCAAGATAAATGTGTACATTTTTCGGTAGAAAAATGTCCCGGCTGAAAGCCGATTCCTCCTAAATTACAGGCTCGCTATCGCTCGCCAGGATAACATCGACACCTAAATGGCACGAAAGGTCTTAAAATTGACAGAAATGGGTTGAAAGTTCTTAAAATCGTCAAAATAATGGAGCGAACGTCTTAAAATATAAAAAAACAACAATGGGGCTACACATGAGGGAGAAAGTAGTCAAGAAAAAATCCCTCGGGTGGAAATCTCCCCTTAAAAAGTAATCTACACTGCTTGGATTGAAAACATGTACTCAGGAAAAAAGTACGAAATTATAAGGTAAAATTTACGTTAGGTTAAGGGGAGATGTCCACTTGAGGGAGTTTTTTCTGGACTCCTTTCTCCCTCATGTTTAGCCCCATTGATTTTCTAATTTTAAGAAGTTTGCCCCATTATTTTGACGATTTTAAGAACTTTCAACCCATTTCTGTCAATTTTAAGACCTTTCGTGCCATTTAGGTGTCGATTTTATCCTGGCGAGCGATAGCGAGTCTGTAATTTAAGAGGAACCGGCTTTCAGCCGGGACATTTTTCTACCGAAAAATGTCCAAATTTATCTTGAAAGGGGCTCAAGGGGGTGTAATCTTAAGCTTGAAGGATATCTAGGGACAAAACTAAAAACCTCCCCTTAATTAGTGTGAGCCTGGTGTATGTTCGACGACATACATGTGTGCATATGTACAGTGTGTGTGTGTGTGTGTGTGTGTGTGTGTGTGTGTGTGTGTGTGTGTGTGTGTGTGTAAAGCAGATATCCCGGAAGGATCACATGGTTTTATTAATTTAATTTGAGGGTGTTTGGTGTTGGAGGTGAAGTTGATCCATTAAGATTTTATAAGATAGTCAGCAAGTGTCGTTGGTAAGTTGAATTAAAGTGGCTAACATTTTAATTCCATATTATATTTGTGGAATAGTAATGATCCAATGGGTTATTCGAATACACCATATTGTGAACCCATATATATCACCGAACAACACCGCCATTATGCTTCCTCCAAGGGTACTCCGGTCTATATTGTCACACCTGGTTTATCCAAGGAGCCGCTTACATCACCTTCAACCCCCCCCCCCCCCCCTTTCCCTTCGTTTCCACCTACCCCCACCTCTTCTCTGGTGCGTATGACGAACCCCAAGCATCCCAAATCTATGAAACTATTGTCCAAATATTTGTTATTTATTCTGTTTTGCCATTTTAAAAGATCCTACCACCACAAAAAAAAAAAAAAAAAAAAAAAAAAAATATATATATATATAGTTATATATATATTAATAACAAAAGTTGTCCTTTCTTCTAAGTAGGGTATGAATAATTTTATAATTATCTACTGCAATTTATGAATATTCTCAATACCTCCTCCAAATTGTTGTATTTTCTTCATAATTATTCAACTTTCATTTTATAAGAACATCATTTTGTCTCCATCACTTCTCTTCCCATCGAAAATGTTTAAACTTCCAAATCCCTAATCGCATTATTTCCATGTCGTCGACTACCCTAGATATGCTGATCCCACTTCGCGAATCACTGAAGGTTGAATCATATTACCACGACCCCAATCTTTATAATCCTACCAAATCCTTTCTCCTTCCTTCTCCTTCTTGCCCTTCGATTTCTTATGTATCTTCGAAGACGTTTTGCCGTTATGTTTCCTGTCTGCCGTGTTATCTTGTGTTTAAGGGGAGGTATTTAGTTTGTTCCCTAGACCACCATGAAGCTTAAAATTACACCCCCTTGAGTCCCTTTCAAGATATATTTGTACATTTTTCGGTAGAAAAATGTCCCGGCCAAAGGCCGGTTCCTCTTAAATTACAGGCTCGCTATCGCTCGCCAGGATACAATTGACACCTGAATGGCACGAAAGGTCTCAATATGGGGTGAAAGTTCTTAAAATCGCTAAACTAATGGGGCAAACGTTTTATAATATCAAAAGGGCTAAACATGAGGGAGAAAGGGGTCCAGAAAAAAATCCCTCAAGTGGAGATCTGCCCTTAATCTTAAGATCAATGTACTATATAATGGCAATAACATTTTGAATTTGATTTTGAATTTGCATGTCAACATTATATATCTGATCTTATTTAACCTTTCAAAACATGACCATCACTGCCTTATCTAAATTCTACCGTTTCGCTTAGTATTTTTGATTTTTATCAATTTACCTTCTAAAACCTTGTACCATGGATGTCCTTTCCAAGATTCTAAAACAAAATCCATCTAGCGTATATATTATCTATACCATTTTCGCTATTTACTTGGCATACCCTTAAGGGGAGGTTTCTAGTGTGTTGCTTAGACCTCCATCAAGCTTAAAATGACATCCCCTAGACTCCCTTTCAAGATAAATATGTAAATTTTTCGGTAGAAAAATGTCCCGGCCGTAGGCCGATTCCTCTTAAGTTACAGGCTCGCTATCGCTCGCCAGGAAAAAATCGACACCTAAATAGCACGAAACGTCTTAAATTTGACAGAAATGGGGCGAAAGTTATTAAAATCACTAAACTAATGGGGCAAACGTCTTAAAATCTCAAAAGCAATGGGGCTAAACATGAGGGAGAAGGAAGTTCGAAAAAAAATCCCTCAAGTGGAAACCTCCCCTTAAGCAGATACCTATTGTATCTACCTTCTTGTGTTTACCTTTCCTGTTAACCTTCTGTCGTGGCCATCAACGCTAAAATTCTACCTCTCGCATCTCTGATTTTCCGATTCCCTGAACTGTGTCCTTCTAGCACCATTTTCTGCTGAGCACCCAGCTTTGTTGTATAGTCCAAAAAAGAAGTCGCGTCACAATAAAGATTCTATTCCCATCAGAGTGGAATCCTGCAAACACCAAACTCGGTGTATTTATCGAGGTGAATATTATAAATACCATGTCTATTTCTGTAATCAATTCGATATCTGCCATCTATTTCTGCCACCAATTCGATATCTGCCATCGATTTCTGCAACCAATTCGATATCTGCCAGTCATTACTAAGAGCGAACGAACCCCAATCAAAACTGGGGTTCCACTTATTTCCCACATTGTACACTCCTCCTTCTCCTCCTCTCGACCCCAACTTCTTGACTCCCCCTCCCTCCCTCCCCCCCAACTATCCAAATCCATCTCTTCCGACCATTATTTGCCCGACCAACGAGCCCATCCAAGAAACGCAGACCAAATAGTAGCAATGGTAGTTGCTTTCTGTCTCTCATGTATAGTCCCATTAGCTTTCTGTCTCTCATGTATAGTCCCATTAGCTTTCTGTCCCTCATGTATAGTCCCATTAGCTTTCTGTCTCTCATGTGTAGTCCCATTAGCTTTCTGTCTCTCATGTATAGTCCCATTAGCTTTCTGTCCCTCATGTGTAGTCCCATTAGCTTTCTGTCTCTCATGTGTAGTCCCATTAGCTTTCTGTCTCTCATGTATAGTCCCATTAGCTTTCTGTCCCTCATGTATAGTCCCATTAGCTTTCTGTCTCTCATGTATAGTCCCATTAGCTTTCTGTCCCTCATGTATAGTCCCATTAGCTTTCTGTCTCTCATGTATAGTCCCATTAGCTTTCTGTCTCTCATGTATAGTCCCATTAGCTTTCTGTCTCTCATGTATAGTCCCATTAGCTTTCTGTCTCTCATGTATAGTCCCATTAGCTTTCTGTCCCTCATGTGTAGTCCCATTAGCTTTCTGTCTCTCATGTGTAGTCCCATTAGCTTTCTGTCTCTCATGTATAGTCCCATTAGCTTTCTGTCCTCATGTATAGTTCCCATTAGCTTTCTGTCTCTCATGTATAGTCCCATTAGCTTTCTGTCTCTCATGTATAGTCCCATTAGCTTTCTGTCCCTCATGTATAGTCCCATTAGCTTTCTGTCTCTCATGTATAGTCCCATTAGCTTTCTGTCTCTCATGTATAGTCCCATTAGCTTTCTGTCTCTCATGTATAGTCCCATTAGCTTTCTGTCTCTCATGTATAGTCCCATTAGCTTTCTGTCTCTCATGTATAGTCCCATTAGCTTTCTGTCCCTCATGTATAGTCCCATTAGCTTTCTGTCTCTCATGTATAGTCCCATTAGCTTTCTGTCCCTCATGTATAGTCCCATTAGCTTTCTGTCTCTCATGTATAGTCCCATTAGCTTTCTGTCTCTCATGTATAGTCCCATTAGCTTTCTGTCCCTCATGTATAGTCCCATTAGCTTTCTGTCTCTCATGTATAGTCCCATTAGCTTTCTGTCTCTCATGTATAGTCCCATTAGCTTTCTGTCTCTCATGTATAGTCCCATTAGCTTTCTGTCTCTCATGTATAGTCCCATTAGCTTTCTGTCCCTCAAGTATAGTCCCATTAGCTTTCTGTCCCTCATGTATAGTCCCATTAGCTTTCTGTCTCTCATGTATAGTTCCATTAGCTTTCTGTCTCTCATGTATAGTCCCATTAGCTTTCTGTCTCTCATGTATAGTCCCATTAGCTTTCTGTCTCTCATGTATAGTCCCATTAGCTTTCTGTCTCTCATGTATAGTCCCATTAGCTTTCTGTCTCTCATGTATAGTCCCATTAGCTTTCTGTCCCTCATGTATAGTCCCATTAGCTTTCTGTCTCTCATGTATAGTTCCATTAGCTTTCTGTCTCTCATGTATAGTCCCATTAGCTTTCTGTCTCTCATGTATAGTCCCATTAGCTTTCTGTCTCTCATGTATAGTCCCATTAGCTTTCTGTCTCTCATGTATAGTCCCATTAGCTTTCTGTCTCTCATGTATAGTCCCATTAGCTTTCTGTCCCTCATGTATAGTCCCATTAGCTTTCTGTCTCTCATGTATAGTTCCATTAGCTTTCTGTCTCTCATGTATAGTCCCATTAGCTTTCTGTCTCTCATGTATAGTCCCATTAGCTTTCTGTCTCTCATGTATAGTCCCATTAGCTTTCTGTCTCTCATGTATAGTCCCATTAGCTTTCTGTCCCTCATGTATAGTCCCATTAGCTTTCTGTCTCTCATGTATAGTCCCATTAGCTTTCTGTCCCTCATGTATAGTCCCATTAGCTTTCTGTCTCATGTATAGTCCCATTAGCTTTCTGTCCCTCATGTATAGTCCCATTAGCTTTCTGTCCCTCATGTATAGTCCCATTAGCTTTCTGTCTCTCATGTATAGTCCCATTAGCTTTCTGTCTCTCATGTATAGTCCCATTAGCTTTCTGTCCCTCATGTATAGTCCCATTAGCTTTCTGTCTCTCATGTATAGTCCCATTAGCTTTCTGTCTCTCATGTATAGTCCCATTAGCTTTCTGTCTCTCATGTATAGTCCCATTAGCTTTCTGTCCCTCATGTATAGTCCCATTAGCTTTCTGTCTCTCATGTATAGTCCCATTAGCTTTCTGTCCCTCATGTATAGTTCCATTAGCTTTCTGTCTCTCATGTATAGTTCCATTAGCTTTCTGTCTCTCATGTATAGTTCCATTAGCTTTCTGTCTCTCATGTATAGTTCCATTAGCTTTCTGTCTCTCATGTATAGTTCCATTAGCTTTCTGTCTCTCATGTATAGTCCCATTAGCTTTCTGTCTCTCATGTATAGTTCCATTAGCTTTCTGTCTCTCATGTATAGTCCCATTAGCTTTGAGATTTTAAGACATTCGTTCCATTAGTTTGGCTATTTCAAGACATTTAGCCCCATAGAAGAAGGGGAGCCCGAAAACCGAACTGTCCCCCCCTTAAGGGGAGGTTTCCACTTGAGAGATTTTTTTTTCGAACTTCCTTCTCCCTCATGTTTAGCCCCATTGCTTTTGAGATTTTAAGACGTTTGCCCCATTAGTTTGGCGATTTTAATAACTTTCGACCCATTTCTGTCAATTTTAAGACTTTTCGTGCCATTTAGATGTCGATTTTTTCCTGGCGAGCGATAGCGAGCCTATAACTTAATAGGAATCGGCCTTCGGCCGGGACATTTTTCTACCGAAAAATGTACAAATTTATCTTGAATGGGGGTCAAGGAGGTTTAATTTTAAGCTTGATGGAGGTCTAGGGAATAAACTAAATATCTCCCCTTAACCGATGAGCCCGAACAGCATCTAGATCACTCCGACCGACCAATTCTCCCTCCCTCCCGACCTCATTGCCCAGACTCCTTTACCTACCTCCCGACCCCATTTCCTCCCAGTTCGGCCTTATTCCCCGACCCGACCAAGGGGAAAACACGGGATTTACGGTATATCGGATTATAAACTTGTCCTTTACTCCGTGTGGTTACCTTTCTCACCCCCGGGACGCCGCTCTCTACACCCAAGGAACCCAAATATACACCTTTCCATACACCTGTGTACCTTTATATTTATTTAACCCTCTCCGACATATGACGTGATTTTGAGAGCCTATTGGGGATACTTTAAAGCCTTTGTTACCATCAGGGGTATTTAGAAACCTTTAGTTTAGTTACTTCAACCTCTGCAGTTGTCTTTGAGTTAGCTGTGTTGAGCCTATTGGGGATATTTTAAAGCCTTTGTTACCATCAGGGGTATTTAGAAACCATTAGTTTAGTTACTTCAACCTCTGCAGTTGTCTTTGAGTTAGCTGTGGGCAGAAAACTAATTTTGGAGAGGTAATTATAAGAGTGAGAGAACTCTATTTCTTATAGCTAATCTGGCAACCTCTGCGTCATAAATGCGTGAAAGGGTTAAGGAACCCATATATTATATTTATTTAAGGAACCCATATATACACCTCCACCTTTATTTACCCTCATACACAGCCTGGAAGTGTATAGTTTAAACCAATAGTTCTCCAATAAGCTTGATGCTGATGTGTGGGGAATCTTAAATACATATACTTGTATATTCTATGAGGCCTTGTGCCCCAAAGTCCAAGTATCCTTATCTTGTTCTTTGATGTGTGTGGGTGTATGTGTGTGTGTGTGTGTGTGTGTGTGTGTGTGTGTGTGTGTGTGTGTGTGTGTGTGTGTGTGTGTATGTGTGTGTGGCATCAGTCTACGTGACCAAGAGTCGGAGCGGGTGTTAGTGGATGGGATCGGGAGGGTGAATTAGGTACGTGTACAATAAGATAGTGCAGGGTATGAAATAGGTACGTTTTCGAATTTCTCTCCAAGTAAACATCATTAAGTTCGAAAAGGCAAAATACTAGGTTGCTGGAATTAAGTTCGAAATGTTCTAGTTTGAATTAGGCTCGAAAAGTGCTAATTGGAATTGTGTTCGAAAATATCCACTCGATATTAAATTCCAAATTCGGCAATGAGTTCTAAAATCCTTCGAACTTGTTTCCCACGAACCAATTTTCCGAATTTGAACAGGGACTTTGAAATAGGATCGTACGTAATATAACATTTAGTTGGAAATACGTACAGTACGTGCTAACAACTCCTCTCATCTCTTTAAAATACATGATACACACTCTACATGAACAAGCGAATACACACACACACACACACACACACACACACACACACACACACACACACACACACACTACTGGACACAAAGTAAATTACACTAAAACATTTAATTAGTGGCCAACGCTTTCAGACTACCATTACTTTCATATAAAGGAAAAGTGTCATTAAATAGAACAATTCAGAGAATCACACACATCCTGTACTTAAATATGTCACATTGTACTCCCAAAGGAAAATGATTAAATACCCAAACAATACGATGAAAATGAATAATTAGCTAAAAATGAATTTGCATATACAATCCACTTTTGAATTTAACCCTTTCAAGCACCAATACGCATTTATTTGTTTGTTTTTCGGCTATTATTAGACATGTTATTCAGATTAGGAAGGGTGTATGGAAGTCAGAGGGTTAAGGGGAGGTCTCGACTTGAGGGATTTTTTTTCTGGACCCCTTTCTCCCTCATGTTTAGTCCCATTGCTTATGAGATTTTAAGACTTTCGCCCCACTAGTTTGGCGATTTTAAGACCTTTCGCCCCATTTTTGTCAATTTTAAGACCTTTCGTGCCAATTAGGTGTTGATTTTTTCCTGGCGAGCGATAGCGAGCCAGGAATTTAAGAGGAACCGGTCTTCGGCTGGGAAATTTTTCTACCGAAAAATGTACATATTTATCTTGAAAGGGGGTCTAGGGGGTGTAATCGTAAGCTTGATGGAAATATAGGGAACAAACTATAAACCTCCCCTTAACAAGTGAGAGAGTCTTTACCTTTATCAGTCCCACAGATCCTTCTTAAGCTGTCCAAAATTGTTTAATGATAGCCAAAATAAAGTACCAAAACGCGTCACGAGCTTCAAAGGGTTAACATCAATATTTATTTTGCGTGAAGAATACTAAATTGAGATATAGTTTTACCGTACATTAATTGATATGCTATAAATGTGCAACTATATGATATAACTGTGAAACTATATGCTATAAATGTGCAACTATATGCTATAAATGTGCAACTATATGCTATAAATGTGCAACTATATGCTATAAATGTGCAACTATATGCTATAAATGTGCAACTATAGGCTATAAATGTGCAACTATAGGCTATAAATGTGCAACTATATGCTATAAATGTGCAACTATATGCTATAAATGTGCAACTATATGCTATAAATGTGCAACTATATGCTATAAATGTGAAGCTATATGCTATAAATGTGCAACTATATGCTATAAATGTGCAACTATATGCTATAAATGTGCAATTATATGATATAAATGTGCAACTATATGCTATAAATGTGCAACTATATGCTATAACTGTGCAACTATAGTCTATTCGCTGTAAGAGGACATCCTGACCTCTCTAACCTCTGTAACTCAAAAACGACTAGAGTAATCGAGCTGATATTTCTACCATTTGGGAAGAGTCAGTCAAGGAATCGATGTGGACATTTACAGCCAATTTGCTCTAGCCCTTTTTGAGTTACAGAGGTTAGAGGTCATGATTTCTCGCCTACTTACAGCGAATAGACTATAGTAGAGGAATTTCGTCATTATTTCCACACTTTAATATATTCAAATTCCATAGAGCTAATACAGGTTTACAGTGTCATTTTTGGGAATGACTACGCAATTTTTTAACAAGGAAACCAGTGATTTGCTACAAACGGCCGAGTGACCAAACCGTGAATCAACTGAACCGCTGAATGAACGAGTAAATGAATGAACGAGTAAATGAATGAACGGGTAAATGAATGAACGAGTAAATGAATGAACGAGGAAATGAATGAACGAGGAAATGAATGAACGGGTAAATGAATGAACGAGTAAATGAATGAACGAGGAAATGAATGAACGAGGAAATGAATGAACGAGGAAATGAATGAACGAGTAAATGAATGAACGAGGAAATGAATGAACGAGGAAATGAATGAACGAGGAAATGAATGAACGAGGAAATGAATGAACGAGGAAATGAATGAACGAGGAAATGAATGAACGAGGAAATGAATGAACGAGGAAATGAATGAACGGGGAAATGAATGAACGGGTAAATGAATGAACGAGGAAATGAATGAACGAGGAAATGAATGAACGAGGAAATGAATGAACGAGGAAATGAATGAACGAGGAAATGAATGAACGAGGAAATGAATGAACGAGGAAATAAATGGACGAGGAAATGAATGAACGAGGAAATGAATGAACGAGGAAATGTAAATGAATGAACCAAATGAATGAACGAGAATGATAAATGAATGAACGAGGAAATGAATGAACGGGTAAATGAATGAACGAGGAAATGAATGAACGAGGAAATGAATGAACGGGTAAATGAATGAACGAGTAAATGAATGAACGAGGAAATTAATGGTTGACTTGGGGGATGAATAGATTGAACGTGATGCTAACAATCGTACTCCTAAATATGGAGATAGGGCGCTACCAATAAACGCCTTCACAGCAGCCGCAGGTCCAACATTTTGTGTCCGATTGGTTTTATTGATGGCTAGATATGAGCCTAATTCGCCTATTTCCTATCGAACATAGTGTCAGGAACAAAGAACTTAAAGAATACTAGAGATATACACCAGATTCTTAAAGAAAACAGTGTGTTCATACTAATTTAGTTCAACAAGGCGAAGGATTACGATTTGATAAGTGTTAATCCCTTCACTACCAAGACGTAATTGTCATCATATTCTGGTTACCATTAGACGATTATCTTTAGCTTATAATCTACCTCTACGACTCCAAAGGGGTAAATACGATCTCTGTCAACCCACTTGATAACATAGGTCCCTCTCAAACTGCATAACATCGTATATATCTAGCCAGAAGCAAAGATAAACAGACATCATAGGTGCTGAAAGGGTTAAGGGGAGGTATTTAGTGTGTTCCCTAGACTTCCATCAAGCTTGAAATTACACCCCCTTGAGCCCCTTTCAAGATAAATTTGTACATTTTTCGGTAGAAAAATGTCACGGCTGAAAGCCGGTTCCTCTTAAATTACAGGCTCGCTATCGCTCGCCAGGATAAAATCGACACCTAAATGGCACGAAAGGTCTTAACATTGACAGAAATGGGTTGAAAGTTCTTAAAATCGTTAAAATAATGGGGCAAACGTCTTAACATTAGGAAAACAATGGGGCTAAACATGAGGGAGAAAGGAGTCAAGAAAAAAAATCCCTCGAGTGGATATCTCCCCTTAAGGAATAAGAAAGCCAAGGGAAAAGAAGATTGAAAGCTTAGAGTTAACCCTTTCCTAATATTTCAGCTTATCCATAAATCACAGAATAACACTAGAGCTCAGGAGGCTTTATCATGCTATGGCTTGGGCTTGGGCATTGAGAACGGTCCAATACTCTTGTTAAACATGTCTTTTAAAATTATCATTTAACTAAAGTTTATAATTTGGATACCAATATGCTGTATATGTCCCAAGGTATGCTAATAAATTCGAATCCCGGGAGGGCCATATGCTTTCGTTAGTTTATTCAAGTACATGGGGGTTTGTATTTGATATTAATGTTAAAGAACGGGGTGTTACTTAAATCATAATTGGCACATTTTCGATTTTTTTTAGATATACTGACTTTTGAACAAGTATATGAATGAAGCTACAGTGGTACAAACGTTGCGGTGTTGAGCGGTAGTGTGGGATGAGGAGGGAGGAAGACCCGGCACGAAGACCGGAAGTGGCCCGTGCCCTGCAGGTATACCTTCTGCCCCTAGCACTATATTCTACTAAACCACCCACCCCTCCCTCCCCATGCTGCCCTGCTGACACCAACACCACCACCACCCCTACTGCAACATTGATCTCTGTTTCCACCGCACTCACATTCTATCCATCTCTCCCACCTGCCCTGCCAACATTACCCCTACCCCTGTTGCAACATTTGTCTCTGTTTCCACCGCACCCAACATTCTATCCCCCATCCATCTCTCCCACCTGCCCTGCCAACATTACCCCCACCCCTGCTGCAACATTGATCTCTGTTTCCACCGCACCCAACATTCTATCACCCATCCATCTCTCCCACCTGCCCTGCCAACATTACCCCTACCCCTGTTGCAACATTTGTCTCTGTTTCCACCACACCCAACATTCTATCACCCATCCATCTCTCCCTCACCTACCCTGCCAACATCACCCCCACTACCATCAATCCCACCCCTGCTGCAACATTGATCTCTGTTTCCACCGCACCCAACATTCTATCCCCCATCCACCTCCTCCAGTTACCCTGCCAATATCACCCCCACTACCCCCATCCCCACTGCAACATTGATATCTCTGTTGTCACCGCACCCAACATTATATCCCTCCTCCACCTCCCCCAGCTACCCTGCCAACATCACCAACATCACCCCCACCCACACCCCTGCTGCCACATTGGTATCTGTCGTCATTATACATTCCCAGCCTTCACCAATACCCGACCTGCCCTGCCACCAACACTACCTCTACTTCAATATTTATCGCAGACGCCACCACTACACCTATACCTTTCACCCCAAACTCCACTGCTACCCCCCCCCCCCATTCCTGCTTCAATACTGTTTTCTGTCGCCATCACCTCCCCCTTCCCACCACCACCAGTCCCGCCAACACTACCACACCTCTCTAACAGCCCCCACCACCCCTGCTACTGTAATATTGTATCAGTTGCCACCACCATACCAACTCACTCTTCACCCTGCACACCAGAACACCCCATCCATCTCACTTAATCACCCCCCCCCCCCCCTTGCTGTAATCCTCCAGCACACACCAGAACACCCCACACTCTCCATGCACACCCAGACACCCACACTTCCTCCATCACACCTAACCCTCTCTCGCATTTCTCCCCGTGGCCAGTCCTTTCATCCCCATCGCACCTATCCATCACCCGCATTTGTCCATGTATCCAATCCAATCTTCCCCAATCACAACTAAACATTCCATTCATTAATTCTGCACATGCCAAGTCAATTTTTCCAATCACACTTAAAACATCATATTTTTTTACCCGTTGCACAAGATCTCACCATCCTTCAAATGTAAACACTCAAGTCACCTTTTACTGTAGTCACCTCATTCGTTCTCCAATCCAACCAAGTAAACAATCTCTTCTCCCTGCCACCTTTGTCCTTCTATCGTCACTACTCTACATACCCCCCCCCCTCAAACTCGAGCCCCCCTTCCACCCTAATCATCCCTCTCTCCTCAATACACGACATCCGAATTCTTGTCACCCATCAAACACTCCTACTTCCACTTGTGCAACCCAAAATGTCTTCCTTCTCCATCTACTGTTTGTTTATGCTGGCACCGAAATAACCCAATCATACTTTACCCCCAACCCTATCACTCAATCGGTCCCATACTATCACACCTAAGTCCCCCCCTCCCCCCCCGCCTTAGTCAATACCTCACATGCTAACCAGGTATTTGTTAAGAGAGTAGGGCAAAAGTAAAGGGATAATATAAAAACACACATTCATTTTACTGCCACAACTCACTCTCTACACTTACCTTGTCCTCACATATACTTCCCCCTTCTCCTCCACACCACTCACCCCAACCTCACCGTGTCCCCCCCAATGCACAAGAAATATAACTCCAATATTCCAGTCCATCTCAGCTCCCAACCCGCCCCCGCCCCCCCCACCCACCATCGTCCCTCTCTCCATCACCGCACCCATGCTTTGTTATCAACTCGACACCTATTTACACCAGTTTCTTTCGTTCCTTACATCCTCCGCGGCTCTTTCTTACCATCTTCAGGCGTTCTTTCATACTACACTCACAATACCAACGAGTTTATCCTTGTTCTTTCCATAATTACTCCAATATGAATGTTTTAAGGGGAGATCTCCACTTGAGGGATTTTTTTCTTGACCCCTTTCTCCCTCATGTTTAGCCCCATTGCTTTTGATATTATAAAACGTTTGCCCCATTAGTTTAGCGATTTTAAGAACTTTCACCCCATATTAAGACCTTTCGTGCAATTCAGGTGTCGATTTTATCCTGGCGAGCGATAGCGAGCCTGTAATTAAAAAGGAACCGGCCTTCGGCCGGGACATTTTTCTACCGAAAAATGTACAAATTTATCTTAAAAGGGACTCAAGGGGTGTAATTTTAAGCTTGATGGAGGTCTAGGGACCAAACTAAATACCTCCCCTTAAGTCATCACATTTTACATGTTATATTCTTTCTCTGTTTTCTCCACCAATTCTTCATCATACCCCATCCTCCACTTCCATTAAAACTCCCCCAACCATCCCTCCACCATACCCCAGCCACTCCACCGCCACCACCCAACGCTTCCACTCTTCCACCCCACGGGAAGTGACGCCATAAACTCCACCAGGTTGATGCACCACAAGCTGGGCTAATACCAAGTTCACATCATATATGTTGCTTTCTTTGTCCGTATTAAGGGGAGATTTCCACTTCAGGGACTTTTTTCTTGACCCCTTTCTCCCTCATGTCTAGCCCCATTGCTTTTGAGATTTTAAGACGTTTGCCCCATTAGTTTGGTGATTTTAAGAATTTCCGCCCCATTCTGTCAAATTTAAGACCTTTCGTGCCATTTACGTGTCGATTTTATCCTGGCGAGCGATAGCGAGCCTGTAATTTAAGAGTAACCGGCCTTCGGCCGGGAAATTTTTCTACCGAAAAATGTACAAATTTATCTTGAAAGGGGGTCTAGGGGCTGTAATGTTAAGCTTGATGGAGGTCTAGCGAACTAACTAAAAACCTCCCCTTAAGCATGACGTTAGGAAAAATGCATACATGTTTCGTATTACTATGACATGGATAATATAAGGAGAATGTCCTATCCTTGATACCTGGTACAATAATAATACATTACGAGACGCTATTTCTAGTTTAACTTGACTACTTCCTTTAACGTGACGATAGTGCGTTGTTATATGTGCGATTAGTTTGCTTGGGAAACAGATTAACTTGCTCATGTAGTAATGCACACCCTATGTGGTGGATTGTGTTCTTTTATTTAATAATTTTCATTTTAGTAAGCGTTGTTTCCACATAGCGATTTTGATAATTTAATTTGACTTTATATTGTCCTTGTCCCAATTTTGGTTTGTTTAGTTTGCAAGTTTTACATTTTAATTAAGTCATTGGTTTTGTGGGGAATAAATCTGTAAGTTGAAACCGTGAATGACATTATTATCTTAAAAAAATCACCATACGTTTCTATCGAGTTCCTATAGGGTGGCCGAAACGGAGAAGCGAATATATATACTCGATACCCAAACTTTCGCTGCAACAATTTGCATTTATGAAGGGGAGGCAGACCGTTTTTTCTGGACCCCCTTCTCCCTAATGTTTAGCCCCACTAGTTTTGAGATTATAAGACGTTCGGCCCATTAGGTTGGCGATTTTTTAAAAAATCGACCCATTTCGTTGTCAATTTTAAGACCTTTCGTACCATTTAGGCATCTATTATTTCCTGGCGAGCGGAAGCGAGCCTGCAATTTTAAGAGGAACCGGCCTTCGGCCGGTAAATTTGTCTACCGAAAAATGTACAAATTCATCTTGAAGGGGGGTCTAGGGGGTGTTTTTCTAAGCTTGATGGAGGTCTAGCGAGAAAACTAAGGAATATATGAATTAATACACCCCCACCCCCAAAAAAAAAAAACAGTCTTCCTCCCGTTAAGTACGATACCACACATTTCCTTAGTATATATATATATATATACAGCAAATGGTTTAGATTCTGCAGCCAACACCAGCTAGAACCCCCTTGGACAACAAACAGCTGGGGTCTCCTTGGGTCCATCCACCACACCCACCACCACCAGGCCCCCCCCCCCCCCCCCCCCCCCCCCCCCCCCCCACAGCTGTCTCTGCTGGAGGAACTCTAGACTGGCAGAATGTCCAACTCTTACAAAGAACTCTAGACTGGCAGAATGTCCAACTCTTACAAAGAACTCTAGACTGGCAGAATGTCCAACTCTTACAAAGAACTCCACTTGAGGGATTTTTTTTTCTTGACCTCTTTCTCCCTCATGTTTAGCCCCATTGCTTTTGGGTTTTTAAGATGTTCACCCCATTAGTTTGGCTATTTTAAGATCTTTCGCCCCATTTCTGTCAATTTTAAGACCTTTCGTGCCATTTAGGTGTCGAATTTTTCCTGGCGAGCGATAGCGAGCCTGTAATTTAAGAGGAATCGGCCGGGACATTTTTCTACCGAAAAATGTACAAATTTATTTTGAAAGGAGGTCAAAGGGGTGTAATTCTAAGCTTGATGGAGGTCTAGGGAACAAACTAAATACCTCCCCTTAAGAAATCCAAAAAAAAATCTATCTATCTATCTATCTATTGCCGGACGCCTTACTTCCCTTACGAGGGTGGCCATACACAGAGTGCCCCCAAGCGGACCCATTCCCTGTGAGAGGGACAACCCGAGCCAGTTTAGTGAAGGACTTACAGGATTGACCACTCAAAAATAAAAATAAAAAATAAATAAATAAATAAATAAAGTAATTAATTAATAAAAAAAGGAAAAGAAAAAAAAAATATAAATAATAATGTGTAGGAGTTGGGTGCCCCCCCCCCCCCCCCCGCTAAAGGCGGCTTTCTAGGGCCTTTCCTAGCTGATGCTGAGAGGATTGGTTTTTAGGCGGCTTTCTAGGGCCTTTCCTAGCTGATGCTGAGAGGATTGGGTTTTAGTCATGTGGTGATGGGCTGGTCTATCAGAGTGAGAACTGAGCGACTCTCTGCCATACCCATAGCTTACTCTGACTGTTTCCTTTACTTATATATTTTCTAGATCTCAAGTGACGGCGTCTCTTCCGTGGATTGACCTTCCTACTGCCAACATAGAGGTTGGCAGACTGGGAGCCAAAGCGTCACATTTTACCTTTTGCCCTCAACTTTCCCTTCATAATTGCTGAGGGGGCACAGGGCCTTGGGTGGGGCTTTGTGTTTCCCGGGCGTTTCCACACCCTCCTCGGCTCCCCGCCTTGGAGTGGCTTCAGTCCCCCGGGCTTTATTAGTGGTAAGCAGGGAGGATTTTGTGGGGGCGCTCATTTATGGCCTTGGCCTTGCTCGGGACCTTGGGGCTGTTCGGCCAGACAGCCTGAGGAACAACAACAACAACAACAACAACAACAACAACAACAACAACAACAACAACAGCAACAACAATACACTTACCCATCCTAGTTGAAGGAGGGTGACAGTATGGTTTGTGGTGGTAGTGGAATGTGGGTGACTGTAATTCATATATATACGTTATCCTATGTATTTACAGACATAAAGCCACACTTCATAAAACTGCATAGCCATAAACTGACACAGGCCTCCTATATGGGTTAAGGGCAGATCTCCACTTGAGGGATTTTTTTCTTGACCCCTTTCTCCCTCATGTTTAGCCCCATTGCTTTTGATATTCTAAAACGTTTGCCCCATTAGTTTAGCGATTTTAGGAACTTTCACCCCATATTAAGACCTTTCGTGCAATTCAGGTGTCGATTTTATCCTGGCGAGCGATAGCGAGCCTGTAATTTAAGAGGATCCGGCCTTCGGCCGGGACATTTTTCTACCGAAAAATGTACAAATTTATCTTGAAAGGGACTCAAGGGGGTGTAATTTTAAGCTTGATGGAGGTCTAGGGAACAAACTAAATACCTCCCCTTAACCCAAAGTAAACATAGACTATTATCCATGTTCAACACTTACCTGAAGCATTTAGACATTATTACGAGTTGTGTTGTGTTGTCAGCCACACTTACCTGAGGAAACAGAAACATTAATATTAAAACAAATATTGGTAATGTCACATGCGCTCTGATGGCAATACAAATATAACACTTTAGGCCAAAGTTCCGATACAAGGGGAGGCAGACCGTTTTTCTGGACTCCCTTCTCCCTAATGTTTAGCCCCACTAGTTATGAGATTACAGACGTACGGCCCATTAGTTTGGCGATTTTAATATTGGTATACCGGTAGTCTCTTTGTCCCAGCTGATGGTATATTGAATCCCTTAGGAGCTGACTTATCGATATTTAACCCCTTGAAGCTCTGACGCGTTTTAGCAGAATATGTTGGCTATCCTTAGACGATTGTATGCAGCTTAGGAAGGATCTGTGGGTATTAAAAGGGTAAATACTATCTCAATCAACCCTTTGACTTCCATTTAAAAGGAATCGGCCTTCGGCCGGGACATTTTTCTACCGAAAAATGTACAAATTTATCTTGAAGGGGGGTCTAGGGGGTGTTTTCTAAGCTTGATGGAGGTCTAGGGAGGAAACTAAAAAAATATATGAATAAATGAATTAATAGACCAAACAAACGGCCAGTCTCCCCTTAACCCTCTCCGACATATTGATCCTATTAGGGATACTTTAAAGCCTTTGTTACCATCAGGGGTATTTAGAAACCTTCAGTTTAGTTACTTCAACCTCTGCAGTTGTCTTTGAGTTAGCTGTGGGCAGAAAAATAATTTTGGAGAGGTAATTATAAGAGTGAGAGAACTCTATTTCTTATTGCTAATCTGGCAACCTCTGCGTCATATGTGCGTGAATGGGTTAATACTCGTCATGAAACCGAGGCTGACAGTAAATCTAAGAGGCTTAAGGAGAGCCTATGGTGGGAGGAAGAAGGGAGTTGGGTGACCTGAAATCTCCAGGTATAGCAGATGTAGTATAGAGATTCAGTGGTTTGTTTTACACCTGGTACACGCACGCACGCAAATCATGGGCCTTCCTGTGTCCTCAAACTGCTTAAGGGGGGTTTCTACTTGAGGGATTTTTTTCTGGACCTCTTTCTCCCTCATGTTTAGCCCCATTGATTTTGAGATTTTAAGACGTTCGCCCTAGTAGTTTTGACATTTTAAGACATTTTGCCCCATTTCTGTCAATTTTAAGACCTTTCGTGCCATTAACGTGTCGATTTTTTCCTGGCGAGCGATAGCGAGCCTGTAATTTAAGAGCAACCGGCCTCTGGCCGGGACATTTTTCTACCGAAAAATGTATAAATTTATCTTGAAAGGGGGTCTAGGGGATGTAATTTTAAGCTTGATGAAAACGTAGGGAACAAACTAAATACCTCCCCTAAAGGGGGGGGATGGTTCACTTTTTGGGTGATTTTTGCATGTAGGCCTATTCATTATTTGTCTAGTTTCCTCCCTAGACGTCCATCAAATTTAAAAAAAAAAAAAACATCCATTAGAACCCCTTTCTAGATTAATTTGTACATTTTTCGGTAGAACAATTACAGGCTCACTATCGTTCGCTAGGGAAAAAAACGACACCTAAATAGCACGAAAGGTCTGAATATTGACGACGAAATGGGGCGAAAGGTCTTAAAATTGCAAACATCTTCACATCTGAAAACTAATGGGGCTAAAGATGAGGGAGAAAGTGGTCCAGAAAACCGGCCAATCTCCCCTTAAGGGGATATGACAGTAGTATAGTGATGATGAGTATTATTGATGATGGTAGGAGTAGTAGCGATGACTATAATAGTAGTAGTGCTGATGATAGTAATGGTGATAGTAATGGTGATAGTATTGGTGATAGTATTGGTGATAGTAATGGTGATAGTAATGGTGATAGTATTGGTGATAGTAATGGTGATAGTAATGGTGATAGTAATGGTGATAGTAATGGTGATAGTAATGGTGATAGTATTGGTGATAGTAATGGTGATAGTATTGGTGATAGTAATGGTGATAGTAATGGTGATAGTAATGGTGATAGTAATGGTGATAGTAATGGTGATAGTAATGGTGATAGTAATGGTGATAGTAATGGTGATAGTAATGGTGATAGTATTGGTGATAGTATTGGTGATAGTATTGGTGATAGTAATGGTGATAGTAATGGTGATAGTATTGGTGATAGTAATGGTGATAGTAATGGTGATAGTATTGGTGATAGTATTGGTGATAGTAATGGTGATAGTAATTAGTATTGATGATGGTGACCCATCGCAGAGTTGGGTATGCCGTTTTTATTTTGGACAAAACGGCACGTCTACTTTATTAGCGGTTATATACCAATTTATATACCAATTTATATACTAATTTATATACCCATTTATATACCCATTTATATACCCATTTATATACCATTTTATATACCCATTTATATACCCATTTATATACCCATTTATATACCCATTTATATACTAATTTATATACCAATTTATATACCAATTTATATACCAATTTATATACTAATTTATATACCAATTTATATACTAATTTATATACCAATTTATATACCCATTTATATACCCATTTATATACTAATTTATATACCCATTTATATACCAATTTATATACTAATTTATATACCAATATATATACCAAGTTATATACCAATTTATATTCCAATTTATATACCAATTTATTCTTGTAAGTCAAACACACTAATTTACCATCCATACACACACTTATGGAGTGGGTTCAAATTAATATGGGCAACTGTACAGTCGCGCTAATAAGTCATGTCCCAGCAGTCATTACGTTTGGCTTGCTCTGTGCTGTATTAATGTCTGTCAGATGTTGAATAGGGTGGGTAAGTGTAGGAACATGTTTGTATATTTCACTCGATATGAACAATTGAAGCTTAGATATTGCTGATACCAATTATTGATCAAAACATACTTGGTGCCGAGACATCACTGATTAGCGCGACTGTACATTGTATCTTATTGCTGGATTCTGGGACAGAGAACTATATTCCATAACTTAGAAAAGCCTATCTCATCACACAGCTGAGAGCCTCCACTTCCTCTCTCTCAGTTGGGATGGTTCGCTTCATCTCACAACTCAGACGGGACAGAATTTCTCTATAATACACTGTAAACATATGAACGGAAAGACACATAAGATAACAAAACAGACAGCCTGGGCATTATATTCCTCTAATATATATATATATATATATATATATATATATATATATATATATATATATATATATATATATACAGTATATATATATATATATATATATATATATTTTTTTTTTTTTTTTTTTTTTTTTTTTAATAGTCCTTTACAATATACTCTTTTAGCTCTCTTCTTCTTCTCTGTCCACCAATGTCTAAGATTCCCAAGGTTTATATACTAACTTGAATATTGTCCTTGATTGCTATCTATCCCTATTGTTATGGTCTATTTTTCTCCATGCAGGTATTTACGGTGCTGTGATCTCCCTTCCCCGTATATTGTCCTTGTCCTCGTCACATTTATGGACAGATTTCTTTCCTCACACGGGCAATTTTTCCAACAACATTTATCCTCAACACTGGTCTGACAGCTTATAAGGTAAACTTTTAAAATAATTATAACACCTAAATCAAGTCTTGCTTCCAATACCTCCTACCGACCAGTGAAAAAGGTCCCAGAAATGTTGCCAGGAAGAGGTTGGCCATGAAATGTTGGCGATAAAAGCTATCGTGTGATACCACCTTAACTGAGCTCTAAACTGAACCAAAATGACAAGAACTCTTTCGCAGCAGTCGATGTCCTTACCCTTCAAGCTTACGTATCCGTCAAACCAAACACCTGAACGGGGATATATTGTATACGTTCGTTCTCTTACCTGTCCATTATTTTCTAGTGTTGTTATACCTGTCCATTATTTTATACGTTCGTTCTCTTACCTGTCCATTATTTTCTAGTGTTGTTATACTTGCTGTTTGTCTGTATGTGTGTCTTCGGAAAGTTCGTCAATGTGCACAACTTGTGAATATAACAATATTATGCTAAATTGGTTGGGAGTCCTGCGATCAATGTCATCAGGTGGTGGTAGTGGTGATGATGAACTATGATGGTGACTGTAAACACGGTGATGGTGAAGGTAAACACAGTAATAGTGAACATGTAAGAGGTTGATGGTAACATAGTGATGATGGTCATGGTGACAGTGATAACAAATACAGTGAACATGGTGTATATAGTAATGGTGATAGTCAACATAGTGGTGATAATGAATATAGCAACATAGTGGTGGTGATAGTGAATATAGCAACATAGTGGTGGTGATAGTGAGTATAGTGATGGTGTATATAGTGGTGATAGTGAATATAGCAACATAGTGGTGGTGATAGTGAGTATAGTGATGGTGTATATAGTGGTGATGGTGTATGTGCCGCTAGAGGAGCGGCGAACACATCCAAAGGTATAGTGGTGATAGTGAGTATAGTGATGGTGTATATAGTGGTTTTAGTGAATATAGCAACATAGTGGTGGTGATAGTGAGTATAGTGATGGTGTATATAGTGGTGATAGTGACGGTGATAGTGAATATAGTGATGGTGTATATAGTGGTGATAGTGAATATAGTGACGGTGATAGTGAACAGTGGTGCTAGCGAACATAGTGGTGCTATAGTGAATATAGTGACGGTGATAGTGAATATAGTGATGGTGTATATAGTGGTGATAGTGAATATAGCAACATAGTGGTGGTGATAGTGAATATAGTGATGGTGTATATAGTGGTGATAGTGAATATAGTGACGGTGATAGTGAATATAGTGATGGTGTATATAGTGGTGATAGTGAATATAGTGACGGTGATAGTGAACAGTGGTGCTAGCGAACATAGTGGTGCTAGCGAACATAGTGGTGCTATAGTGAATATAGTGACGGTGGCGCCGGGCTGGAGTCAGTATATGTGTCCTTGAGGGCGTCACGGACCGGCGGCTGCTGTGTCGCCACGCCCTGTATATACCCTCCTGCCGCCCACCACCACCACCACCACCACACTACTGATGTTCCTGCTGATGTTGTTGTTGTCGCCACCATCATCACAACTACAACACAGATACTAGCTACACCATCACTACTGCTAACACTATCGCCACCATCATCACAACTACAACACCACTACTACCTACACCATCACTACCAATAACAACACTATCGCCACCATCATCACAACTACAACACCACTACTACCTACACCATCACTACCAATAACAACACTATCACCACCATCATCACAACTACAACACCGATACTAGCTACACCATCACTACTACTAACAACACTATCGCCACCATCATCACAACTACAACACCACTACTACCTACACCATCACTACTGCTAACACTATCACCACCATCATCACAACTACAACACCACTACTACCTACACCATCACTACCAATAACAACACTATCGCCACCATCATCACAACTACAACACCACTACTACCTACACCATCACTACTGCTAACACTATCACCACCATCATCACAACTACAACACCACTACTACCTACACCATCACTACCAATAACAACACTATCGCCACCATCATCACAACTACAACACCACTACTACCTACACCATCACTACTGCTAACACTATCACCACCATCATCACAACTACAACACCACTACTACCTACACCATCACTACCAATAACAACACTATCACCACCATCATCACAACTACAACACCGATACTAGCTACACCATCACTACTACTAACAACACTATCGCCACCATCATCACAACTACAACACCACTACTACCTACACCATCACTACTGCTAACACTATCACCACCATCATCACAACTACAACACCACTACTACCTACACCATCACTACCAATAACAACACTATCGCCACCATCATCACAACTACAACACCACTACTACCTACACCATCACTACTGCTAACACTATCACCACCATCATCACAACTACAACACCACTACTACCTACACCATCACTACCAATAACAACACTATCGCCACCATCATCACAACTACAACACCGATACTAGCTACACCATCACTACTGCTAACAACACTATCGCCACCATCATCACAACTACAACACCACTACTAGCTACACCATCACTACCAATAACAACACTATCACCACCATCATCACAACTACAACACCACTACTACCTACACCATCACTACCAATAACAACACTATCGCCACCATCATCACAACTACAACACCGATACTAGCTACACCATCACTACTGCTAACAACACTATCGCCACCATCATCACAACTACAACACCACTACTAGCTACACCATCACTACCAATAACAACACTATCACCACCATCATCACAACTACAACACCACTACTACCTACACCATCACTACTACTAACAACACTATCACAGCTACAACACCACTACTACCTACACCATCACTACTACTAACAACACTATCACAACTACAACACCATTACTACCTACACCATCACTACTACTAACAACACTATCACAACTACAACACCACTACTACCTACACCATCACTACTACTAACAACACTATCACAACTACAACACCACTACTACCTACACCATCACTACTACTAACAACACTATCACAACTACAACACCACTACTACCTACACCATCACTACTACTAACAACACTATCACAACTACAACACCACTACTACCTACACCATCACTACTACTAACAACACTATCACAACTACAACACCACTACTACCTACACCATCACTACTACTAACAACACTATCTTCGCCACTATAGACAACACCATTATCACTATCACTGTCACCACACACACTATACCGCTGCTGTTGTCACTACCATCACTACCAGCTAAGCTACCCAATCATGTGACAATCACAATGACAATACCTCCACAATCAACGCAATTATAGGTAGCGCCAACGAACTTAATAATTTTGACCCCTTAACACATTATAACTCGAAATCAATGAAAGCAATCGGGCTGACGTTTCTACCGTTTGGGAAGAGTCTACCAGGAAATAGGTGTGGATATTTACAGCCAGTTTGCTCTAGGTCCTTTTGAGTTACGAAGAGGTCAGGGATCAAGATTATTGTCCAGTTCGTTGGCGCTACCTATAGTGACACCATCGTCACTACTATTAACCCTCTCACGACCATAAGACACAGAGGTTGCCAGATTAGCAATACTAAATAGAGTTCTCTCACTCTTATAATTACCTCTCCAAAATTAGTTTTCTGCCCACAGCTAACTCAAAGACAACTGCAGAGGTTGAAGTAACTAAACTAATGGTTTCTAAATACCCCTGATGGTAACAAAGGCTTTAAAGTATCCCTAATAGGCTCAACACAGCTAACTCAAAGACAACTGCAGAGGTTGAAGTAACTAAACTAAAGGTTTCTAAATACCCCTGATGGTAACAAAGGCTATAAAGTATCCCCAATAGGCTCAACACAGCTAACTCAAAGACAACTGCAGAGGTTGAAGTAACTAAACTAAAGGTTTCTAAATACCCCTGATGGTAACAAAGACTTTAAAGTATCCCCAATAGGCTCAACACAACTAACTCAAAGACAACTGCAGAGGTTGAAGTAACTAAACTAAAGGTTTCTAAATACCCCTGATGGTAACAAAGGCTTTAAAGTATCCCTAATAGGCTCAAAATTGCGTCAAGAACGTGAGAGGGTTAACACCACTGCCACCTTTATCATATCCCATTCACTATAATTAAGCCAGCAATCATGGCCACTAACCACTTATGACTAAAAAAGAAAAGAACACAATGCTAAAGTAATCGAACTGATATTTCTACCATTTGGGAAGAGTTAAGGGGAGGCAGACCGTTTTTCTGGACCCCCTTCTCCCTAATGTTTAGCCCCACTAGTTTTGACATTTTAAGACGTTTGGCCCATTAGTTTGGCGATTTTAACACCTATCGCCCCATTTCGTTGTCAATTTTAAGACCTTTCGTGCCATTTAGGTGTCGATTATTTCCTGCCGAGCGACAGCGAGCCTGCAATTTTAAGAGGAATCGGCCTTCGGCAGGGACATTTTTCTACCGAAAAATGTACAAATTTATCTTGAAGGGGGTGTTTTTCTAAGCTTGATGGAGGTCTAGGGAGGAAACTAAAATAAATATATGAATAAATGAATTAATAGACCAAACAAACGGTCAGTCTCCTCTTCACCAGCAAATACTGCACAGTAGGTATGGAAATGTACAGCCCATTTGCTTCAGTCCTTATTGAGTTACAAAGGGTTAATGGTGAACACTTATGGCCTAATTATAAGTAATTGACTCGCTATGCTATCACTTTGAATATTTCCACACCACCGCTGTAATTATCTCCATAGCCATCATCACCATCAACATACAACAACATTATCAAGCTCCCATCAGTACATCATGTCACCAACGCATCATCAGTCACCAACAACTCATTATCAAAACTGCACCAGCATATAATCAGTACATCATGTCACCAACGCATCATCAGTCACCAACACCACATTATCAAAACTGCACCAGCATATAATCAGTACATCATGTCACCAACGCATCATCAGTCACCAACACCACTTTATCAAACCTGCACCAGCATATAATCAGTACATCATGTCACCAACGCATCATCACTCACCAACACCACTTTATCAAAACTGCACCAGCATATAATCAGTACATCATGTCACCAACGCATCATCAGTCATCAACACCACATTATCAAAACTGCACCAGCATATAATCAGTACATCATGTCACCAACGCATCATCAGTCATCAACACCTCATTATCAAAACTGCACCAGCATATAATAAATACATCATGTCACCAACGCATCATCAGTCATCAACACCACATTATCAAAACTGCACCAGCATATAATCAGTACATCATGTCACCAACGTATCAGTCACCAACACCACTTTATCAAAACTGCACCAGCATATAATCAGTACATCATGTCACCAACGCATCATCAGTCATCAACACCACATTATCAAAACTGCACCAGCATATAATCAGTACATCATGTCACCAACGCATCATCAGTCACCAACACCACATTATCAAAACTGCACCAGCATATAATCAGTACATCATGTCACCAACGCATCATCACTCACCAACACCACTTTATCAAAACTGCACCAGCATATAATCAGTACATCATGTCACCAACGCATCATCAGTCACCAACACCACTTTATCAAAACTGCACCAGCATATAATCAGTACATCATGTCACCAACGCATCATCACTCACCAACACCACATTATCAAAACTGCACCAGCATATAATCAGTACATCATGTCACCAACGCATCATCACTCACCAACACCACTTTATCAAAACTGCACCAGCATATAATCAGTACATCATGTCACCAACGCATCATCAGTCACCAACACCACATTATCAAAACTGCACCAGCATATAATCAGTACATCATGTCACCAACGCATCATCACTCACCAACACCACATTATCAAACATCACTACATAATAAGGTAACATCACATCCTCAGTCTGCATTACCTCATCACCACTCATCACCACTGATCAACATTGTATCTACAACCCACATCACTATCACCACCCACATCACTATCACCACCCACATCACTATCACCACCCACATCACTATCACCACCCACATCACTATCACCACCCACATCACTATCACCACCCACATCACTATCACCACCCACATCACTATCACCACCCACATTATCACTTACCCATTAAGGGGAGATGGGCCGGTTTTCTGGACCACTTTCTCCCTCATGTTTAGCTCCATTAGTTTTCAGATGTTAAGATGTTTGCCCCATTAGTTAGTTGATTTTAAGACCTTTCGCCCCCATTTCTTCGTCAATATGTAGACCTTTCGTGCTATTTAGGTGTCGATTTTTTCCCTGGCGAACGATAGTGAGCCTGTAATGTTGGAAGAACCGGCCTTCGGCCGGAAAATTTTTCTACCGAAAAATGTACACAATAATGTAGAAGGGGGATCTAATGCATGTTTTTTATTTTTTTATTTGATGGAGGTCTAGGGAGGAAACTAGAAAAATAATGAATACATGAAAAAATCGCCCAAAAAGCGAACCCCCTTAAATAATTTTTTCACCACTCAATCCTCAATTAACACCACCACGTCATCACAACACCATAATCATCATCACCACCCGCCTTCGCCCCCTCCACCAAAGTCACCCCTACCACCTCAAGCACCACTGCCTCCGTCAAAGCATAAAGCTTGAGAATTTTTCCCCTCTAGTGCTTGCGCGGGTCTAGGAATGCAGGGGTTCAGTCGCCGCATCGCACCAACCAGTGAGTTCGATATCCTGAGAAGTGAAGAATTCCTTGGCTACGTTTGGGGCATTTTACGAGTTAAACAAAATGCGTGTGTTAATGCAAAATAACAAGGTATTTGTGCACGGAAGTTGGGGTAATTTACTGTATATATAACGTGTGTGTGGAGCAGAAAAAAAAACAAAAAACAAAAAAAAATCTTGCGTCACATACTCGATGGGTTCTCAACTCCTCTCTGTAATGGCAGACCTTAGAGGTGTAGTAGACTAGTGTCGCATTTACAATGTAAATGCTCGCACCAAATCGACAGGATTGATCTGATTCACTGGTAACAGACAACACTCAGCATCAGTGACTAGAAGGGTCACTAGACTGTTGTTGCTTGATTTCCTTTGTACTCCTTTGTACTACCTTACAGTATAGTGATAATTAAAATGAGGCTCACCCATTACATACAACCGTGATATGGCACAGAGGCTGTCATTGCCCCTTATGGCGATATGACGTATTGGACGGTCCTTTAATGGCTGGTATATATGAGCTGATGATGATGATGATGTACAACCGTGGACAGCAATACATGTACAATAGTAAGAGGAACAGTTATGAAACACTGACAAAGTAGAAAGTTGGATTTAGCCACAGAGATCGGAGCATTGTATTCCACTAGCTAATTCTTTTTATAATCATGTGAAGGTGTTCAAGTGTTAATGGCTCTCTTCTAATTACTCCTTTCATCCACACGACACACTTGCCGTGCTCCATTTGCATAGGTAGTGAATAGATTAGGTCAGGTTAGACATAGGTAGTGAATAGATTAGGTTAGGTTAGACATAGGTAGTGAATAGATTAGCTTAGGTTAGGTTATACATAGGTAGTGAATAGATTAGGTTAGGTTAGACATAGGTAGTGAATAGATTAGCTTAGGTTAGACATAGGTAGTGAATAGATTAGGTTAGGTTAGACATAGGTAGTGAATAGATTAGGTTAGGTTAGACATAGGTAGTGAATAGATTAGCTTAGGTTAGACATAGGTAGTGAATAGATTAGTTCAGGTTAGACATAGGTAGTGAATAGATTAGTTCAGGTTAGACATAGGTAGTGAATAGATTAGTTCAGGTTAGACATAGGTAGTGAATAGATTAGTTCAGGTTAGACATAGGTAGTGAATAGATTAGGTTAGGTTAGACATAGGTAGTGAATAGATTAGCTTAGGTTAGACATAGGTAGTGAATAGATTAGCTTAGGTTAGACATAGGTAGTGAATAGATTAGTTCAGGTTAGACATAGGTAGTGAATAGATTAGTTCAGGTTAGACATAGGTAGTGAATAGATTAGTTCAGGTTAGACATAGGTAGTGAATAGATTAGTTCAGGTTAGGTTAGACATAGGTAGTGAATAGATTAGTTCAGGTTAGACATAGGTAGTGAATAGATTAGTTCAGGTTAGGTTAGACATAGGTAGTGAATAGATTAGTTCAGGTTAGACATAGGTAGTGAATAGATTAGCTCAGGTTAGGTTAGACATAGGTAGTGCATAGATTAGCTTAGGTTAGGTTAGACATAGGTAGACTATTATTCATGTTGCCATCATAGTACCTCATCTGGATTTAAGGGGAGATTTCCACTTGAGGGACTTTTTTCTTGACCCCTTTCTCCCTCATGTCTAGCCCCATTGCTTTTGAGATTTTAACACGTTTGTCCCATTAGTTTGGTGAATTTTAAGAATTTCCGCCCCATTGTCAATTTTAAGACCTTTCGTGCCATTTAGGTGTCGATTTTATCCTGGCGAGCGATAGCGAGCCTGTAATTTAAGAGTAACCGGCCTTCGGCCGGGACATTTTTCTACCGAAAAATGTACAAATTTATCTTGAAAGGGGGTCAAGGGGGTGAAATTTTAAGATTGCTGGAGGAGTAGGAAACAAACTAAAAACCTCCCCTTGCAGTGGGGCACACGTCACAGCGTCATTCCTTCCGCGAACCCTGATGGGCCCACTGCGGAAATGCTGCCTCTTCCTCCTCACCCGTCTGCCAGCTGGTGTCTGGGATCACCTTTACCTGGATACACACAGTGCACGGAGGCAACAAGTTTTACCCATGACGCCATTATGGGGACACGGGAATACAACTTGATACGTTGATATTTTTGTATTTAACCCTTTCAAGATCCAATACGCATTGTTTTTTGTATTTAACCCTTTCAAGATCGAATACGCATTGTTTTTTGTATTTAACCCTTTCAAGATCGAATACGCAATGTTTTTTCTGGTAATAATTACACGATTTTATTCAGATTAGGAAGGGTATATGGAAGTCAGAGGGTTGATTGAGATAGTCTTTACCCTTTTTTTAATACCCACAGATCCTTCCTAAGCTGCATAAAATCGTCTAATGATAGCCCAAATAAACTGCTAAAACGCGTCAGAGCTTCAAAGGGTTAATATTATACTAACACGGCGATATATGCTTTACCAACTTTCATCAGTATTGATCTGTCATAATTGTCTAATTGAAGACATTGGCATCAATCTATTGTTGTGTTCAATGGAGATAAGAGGAGATCTCCACTTGAGGGATTTTTTTTTTCTTGACCCCTTTCTCCCTCATGTTTAGCCCCATTGCTTTTGATATTATAAAACGTTTGCCCCATTATTTTAGCGATTTTAAGAACTTTCACCCCATATTAAGACCTTTCGTGCAATTCAGGTGTCGATTTTATCCTGGCGAGCGATAGCGAGCCTGTAATTTAAGAGGAACCGGCCTTTGGCCGGGACATTCTTCTACCGAAAAATTTACAAATTTATCTTGAAAGGGACTCAAGGGGGTGTAATTTTAAGCTTGATGGAGGTCTAGGGAACAAACTAAATACCTCCCCTTAAAATACTCACAGAAGTACATTTGTTTCAACCTTCACGGACTTACAAAAGGCTAAGGGACACAATTTCTAGCCTCGTGATAAAGAACCGAGTATAGTTGATGGATAGTGATGAACATTATCATCTTGTGGCACGTGCAACATGTGTTGGGCACGAGTTACAGGCGTGCCGGAGACCATGTGGTGCTGATCTTGTCTGATAACTCACCCAGTATCATTAGCCTGTGGGTCGCTTAAGGGGAGGTTTTTAGTTGATTCCCTAGACTTCCATCAAGCTTAAGATTACTCCCCCTTGACCCCCTTTCAAGATAAATTTGTACATTTTTCGGTAGAAAAATGTCCCGGCCGAAGGCAGGTTCCCCTTAAATTACAGGCTCGCTATCGCTCGCCAGGAAAAAATCGACACCTAAATGGCACGAATGGTCTTAAAATTGACAGAAATGGGGCGATGGTTCTTAAAATCACCAAACTAATGGGGCAAGCGTCTTTAAATCTCACAAGCAATGGGGCTAAACATGAGGGAGAAAGAGGTTCAGAAAAAAATCCTCCAGGTGGAAATCTCCCCTTAAATAGCGGCAACAAATTTGTATTATAATTTCTTAGTGATATTCCCTTTCATACTGACAGTGTCAGTGCTGACAGTGTCAGTGCTGACAATGATCCAGAGGATGGCATAGTAGGATTAGTCTAAGATCAGTTGATGGTACAGTCGCGCTAATAAGTGATATCTCGGCACCAAGTATGTGTTGATCAATAATGGGTATCAGCCATATCTAAGCTTCATTTCTTCATATCGAGTGAAATATACAAACATGTTCCTACACTTACCGACCCTATTCATCATCTGACAGCCATTAATACAGCACAGAGCAAGCCAAACGTAATGACAGCTGGGACATGACTTGTTAGCGCAACCGTACATTGTGTTGGTAGCAATGCGTATGAATGGCGTATTCAAGTTTTAATTCAATGTGTGCATTATGAACACAATATACAGTATATATAATATTAGTGGTTATAAAAACAGTGACAATAATCATGGTGGCTGCGTTAGTACTAGCACAGCGACTGTTTTAAGGGGAGGTATTTAGTTTGTTCCATAGACCTCCATCAACCTTAAAATTACACCCCCTTGAGTCCCTTTCAAGATAAATTTGTACATTTTTCGGTAGAAAAATGTCCCGGCCAGAGGCCGGTTGCTCTTAAATTACAGGCTCGCTATCGCTCGCCAGGAAAAAATCGACACCTTAATGGCACGAAAGGTCTTAAAATGTACAGAAATGGGGCAAAATGTCTTAAAATATCCAAACTACTAGGGCGAAGGTCTTAAAATCTCAAAAGCAATGGGGCTAAACATAAGGGAGAAAGGGGTCCAGAAAAAAATCCCTCAAGTGGAAATCTTCCCTTAACCCTCGTAGATAATAGTCCAGTCGAAGAGGCAAAGGTAAGGTAGTACTAATGGTAAGGTAAGAACGGCGATGGGACGAGTAGTCAGTGAAGGAGTACTAATGGTAAGGTAAGAACGGCGATGGGACGAGTAGTCAGTGAAGGTAAGGGTGTAATTACTGGAGATAGTGGAGAAGGTTAACCATGTGTGGTGGGATAGTTACAAGGTTATGGTTGGTAGTATGACTTATCTTGGTTGAAGTTTCTATCATAATAGTGACTTAGGGTCATTAAACCTTCTTGATTGTTGCAGTGGCAGACGTAGAAGTGGTGAAGGTGGTGTTGATATGGGTGTAGGGGTATTGAGGGTGGTGGTGATAAGAGGGGTGAACAAGGTAATTAAATAGTGGTGGCTGTAGTAGTGGTAATTGTGATGAGGATAGGTGCAATAATAAGAGTGGTGATGAGAGGGGTGAAAAAGGAGGATAGGTGCAATAATAAGAGTGGTGATGAGAGGGGTGAAAAAGGAGGATAGGTGCAATAATAAGAGTGGTGATGAGAGGGGTGAAAAAGGAGGATAGGTGCAATAATAAGAGTGGTGATGAGAGGGGTGCAAAGGAGGATAGGTGCAATAATAAGAGTGTTGATGAGAGGGGTGAAAAAGGAGGATAGGTGCAATAATAAGAGTGGTGATGAGAGGGGTGAAAAAGGAGGATAGGTGCAATAATAAGAGTGGTGATGATTGTGGTAGTGATAGTAGCAAAGGAGTAGTGATAGTATTAGTGATTAAAGTAGTGTAATGATACAGAAAGTGTGGTAGTGGTGACAAGGGTAGGAATATTATAGAGGTGGTACTAAATATGGGTAAGAGTAGAGTGGTAGTGGTAGTGGTAACAGAGGGGGTGGTAGTGGTAACAGAGGGGGTGGTAGTGGTAACAGAGGGGGTGGTGGTGGCAATGGTGGTGGTTAAGGGAAGATTTCCACTTGAGGGATTTTTTTTCTTTACCCCTTTCTCCCTCATGTTTAGCCCCATTGCTTTTGAGATTTTAAGACGTTCGCCCCATTAGTTTGGCGATTTTAAGAACTTTCACCCCATTTATGTCACTTTTAAGACCTTTCGTCCCATTTAGGTGTAATTTAAGAGGAACCGGCCTTTGGCCGGGAAATTTTTCTACCGAAAAATGTACAAATTTATCTTGAAAGGGGGTCATGGGGGTGTAATTTCAAGCTTGATGGAAGTCTAGGAAACACACTAAAAACCTCCCCTTAAGGCACTAACTAAGGACAAGTGTGGTAGTGGTAGTTGTGGTACTAATAAGGGTAAGTGTGGTAGTGGTGGTTGTGGTACTAGACAAAGCTGGAGGTATCGTGGTAACAGAGGGGGTGGTTGTGGTGGAGTGTCCTTGCTGGGTCGTCCACCCGGTCATTCTGCCAAATTCCACAGTAACGTCCCCACCACCACCACCACCACCACCACCACTACCAGGCTCGTTATTACCACCATTACCAGCAATACCTCCACCACAATTAACATTACCACCATATTTATAACTACCACCATTATTGATAACTATTACCAACATTACATCCATCACTATTATCAAGAGTACCATATTTATAACTATTACCCCAAATGCCATTATCACTAGGGATTACGTCATCATTATTTTCACTGCTCTCTTCCTTATCACTTTTGGCTTCAATTTGAGCAATATTACAACCAAATATCAACACCATTATTACCCCCACAAACACCGTCATTATCATTAGAACCATATGATACCATTACCATCACTATCATCTCTACCATTACTATCACTACCCCTATCATCACTACCCCTATCATCACTATCGTTAGTTACATTACCACCACTAACACCGTCATTATCATTAGAACCATATGATACCATTACCATCACTATCATCTCTCTACCATTACTATCACTACCCCTATCATCACTACCCCTATCACCACTATCGTTAGTTACATTACCACCACAAACACCGTCATTATCATTAGAACCATATGATACCATTACCATCACTATCATCTCTACCATTACTATCACTACCCCTATCATCACTACCCCTATCACCACTATCGTTAGTTACATTACCACCACTAACACCGTCATTATCATTAGAACCATATGATACCATTACAATCACTATCATCTCTACCATTACTATCACTACCCCTATCATCACTACCCCTATCACCACTATCGTTAGTTACATTACCACCACAAACACCGTCATTATCATTAGAACCATATGATACCTACAATTATCACTATCATCTCTACCATTACTATCACTACCCCTATCATCACTACCCCTATCACCACTATCGTTAGTTACATTACCACCACTAACACCATCATCATTACAATTACCACCATTATAATACAAGGTAACAACCAATCCCGTGAGTCTACCGTATAGCATGTCCTAGTATCTGCCTGTCAATACACGAATCTAGGTTGCCGCCGAGAACAACAACAAAAGAACAAACAGTATAAACGAGGACATCCTAATAACCGCCAACTTCCCTGAGAGACGCGTACGTAGGCTTCAAGTTAGGTAAACGAAATGCTAAATCAAATTGTTGCAAACTTTGAGTAGATAAATGGATATATATATAATATATATACATATATATATATATATATATATATATATATATATATATATTGAGTATATATATATATCACAAATACACGTGAGCCACTAAATGTGGCTCGGTGACGGTCGACGGTTTGAACCCCACTGAGAGATTAGAAAAAAAAAAAAAAAAAAAAAAAAATATATATATATATATAAATATATATATATATATATATATATATATATATATATATATATATATATATATATATATATAGGCCTATATATATATATTTTTTTTTTTTTTTAGTTCTTATGTGAGTGAGGGAGACAAAAGGTAGAACTGCCTGTAGCGAGTGCCTCCCCCATAGTTGAAAGAAAGACAGGGCCAAAATCAAGGGACGTCCGAGCCAAAATGCCTGGACACACGAAGTTTGAAGCAATTTATGTCATAGGAAGAGGGAAATACTGATTCTGGGAGAGAATTCCAGAGCTCAGCTGTTGAATAGAAGAAAGATTGAGAGTAACGTTTCACTCTTGGGTTGGAGAGTTGCACAGAGTAGAGGTGGGATTGTGTTGCAAGACGTGCTCTACGAAAAGGGAGAGGAATACTCAGAGAGCTCTGAGGAACACTGATTTTATTGTAATAGCGGTAGAATAGGGAGTTATATATATATATATATATATATATATATATATATAAAGGAGGCAGATGCATGTTGGTGGCATTAGAACGAATCCATGGTGGCGGAGTACAGGTGGTGATGTTGTCAGAGGACGAGAATGAAAGGTGGCAGGCGATCGGGAGGTTAGGGCATAGAGTTACATCGTAAGATTTGTATCATGTAAATAATGATGGGACTTGGAAGAGGGTATATGATAGTGATATTGCACTACAGTCTATTTATATATGATGGGACTTGGAAGAGGGTATATGAAAGTGATATTGCACTACAGTCTATTTTTATATTATATTTTGTCTCCCCAGCTGATGGTAAACTGCCATGTCCGTATCTTCATTACTCGTGTTTTTGTTTACGAAGAATTTGAAGCGATATATATATTGTTATCATGAAAACTTTATGTAAACAAGTGGGGATTGGGCCTGGGCATATAGATAGATAGATAGATAGATAGATAGTGTAAATATGATGCAGAGATATAGTGACTTCATATATTGCCATTAGTTAACGAAAACTCAACTGGTCATGGATTGAAGGATGAAGTTGAGAGTTATGCGAGTGAAAGTGGTGTGGGTGGGAGGAGGAGCGTCGGTTGATCACCTATTCTAGTGTCACCGAGGAGCGCTCCGCCCCTGACAGAGGAGCATGGAGGCGATTCATTTATGGCCACCCCCTCGAGGATCATGGTATCCGGCAATACACAGATAGATAATACACTAGAAGACGACTGGTGACGGGTATATAGCGTGAGGACAGCAGATGACGAGCACAGGGTATGGAAGGACAGCAGATGACGAGCACAGGGTATGGAAGGACAGCAGATGACGAGCACAGGGTATGGAAGGACAGCAGATGACGAGCACAGGGTATGGAAGGACAGCAGATGACGAGCACAGGGTATGGAAGGTGGCAGATGACGAGCACAGGGTATGGAAGGTGACAGATGACGAGCACAGGGTATGGAAGGTGGCAGATGACGAGCACAGGGTATGGAAGGTGGCAGATGACGAGCACAGGGTATGGAAGGTGGCAGATGACGAGCACAGGGTATGGAAGGACAGCAGATGACGAGCACAGGGTATGGAAGGTGGCAGATGACGAGCACAGGGTATGGAAGGTGGCAGATGACGAGCACAGGGTATGGAAGGTGGCAGATGACGAGCACAGGGTATGGAAGGTGGCAGATGACGAGCACAGGGTATGGAAGGACAGCAGATGACGAGCACAGGGTATGGAAGGTGGCAGATGACGAGCACAGGGTATGGAAGGACGCAGATGACGAGCACAGGGTATGGAAGGTGGCAGATGACGAGCACAGGGTATGGAAGGACAGCAGATGACGAGCACAGGGTATGGAAGGTGGCAGATGACGAGCACAGGGTATGGAAGGACAGCAGATGACGAGCACAGGGTATGGAAGGTGGCAGATGACGAGCACAGGGTATGGAAGGACAGCAGATGACGAGCACAGGGTATGGAAGGTGGCAGATGACGAGCACAGGGTATGGAAGGTGGCAGATGACGAGCACAGGGTATGGAAGGTGGCAGATGACGAGCACAGGGTATGGAAGGTGGCAGATGACGAGCACAGGGTATGGAAGGTGGCAGATGACTGGTAGGGTATCCCACTCTAAACCACTGTTTGGACACTTGATCCTCAGTGTTTTGGAGGACAAGCAGCCTAGAAGGGTCACTAGATCTGTTGTTGCTTGATTTCCTTTGTACTCCTTTGTAACAAGAGAGCTAGGCAGAGGGTATGAGTGTGATGTTACAGAACCACTGTTTGGACACTTGATCCTCAGTGTTTTGGAGGACAAGCAGCCTAGAAGGGTCACTAGATCTGTTGTTGCTTGACTTCCTTTGTACTCCTGTGTAACAAGAGAGCTAGGCAGAGGGTATGAGTGCGTTGTTACAGTTAGTGTGAAACTGGGAGGAGAACATGGAATATATATATTAGAATGAAAAAGTCAACAAAAAAATTAATATATGTTAGTGTCGGAGAGAAATACACATGCCATAGATTCTAGTGTGAGACTGGCTGAGCAAAGCACAACACACATATGGGCCCGGCAATAGAACATAGAAGGTGGCAGATGGTGGATTAAGGGGAGGCAGACCGTTTTGCTGGACCCTCTTCTCCCTTATGTTTAGCCCCACTAGTTTTGAGAAATTTTATAAGACGTTCGGCCCATTAGTTTGCCGATTTTAACATCTTTCGCCCCATTCCGTTGTCAATTTTAAGACCATTTGTGCCATTTAGGTGTCGATTTTTTCCTGGCGAGCGATAGCGAGCCTGCAATTTTAAGAGGAACCGGCCTTTGGCCGGGACATTTTTCTACCGAAAAATGTACAAATTTATCTTGAAGGGGGGTCTAGGGGGTGTTTTTCTAAGCTTGATGGAGGTCTAGGGAGGAAACTAACAAAAATATATGAATATATGAATTAATAGATCAAATAAACGGTCTGCCTCCCCTTAACATTGAAGTTCTATACATATGTGAGAGGGAACAAACCAAACACGTAAGGTATATTAGTGTAGGACTGGGAAGAAGGCATGGAAGGAATGGGGCATTAGGTCAGTGATGGTGATGGCAGATGATGGGCATAGGGCATTAGGGCAGGGATGGTGGAGGAGGAGGTGGTGGTGTTGGTGGTTGATGATGGGTAAAGGGCATTAGGGCCATGATGGAGGTAGTGGTGGTGGTAGTGGTGGTGGTGGCAGATGATGGGTATAGGGTATTAAGGAAGGGATGGAGGTAGTGGTGGTGGTGGTGGTAGTGGTGGTGGTGGCAGATGATGGGTATAGGGTATTAAGGAAGGGGTGGTGGTAGTGGTAGTGGTGATGGCACGAGGCAGGATCAACAGCTGACCAACAGGTGACCAACACACCTTCCCACCACCTGACGGGGGGGGTAAGGAGGGGAGGGTGGTCAACGGTCGGGCCTCATACATAATATTAGTAGAAACACAAATTTGTCTTGCAAGGAGTTCATAAGAGTATCTATATATTATTAGTAATAAAATTATATATATATATATATATATATATATATATATATATATATATATAGAGAGAGAGAGAGAGAGAGAGAGAGAGAGAGAGAGGGAGAGGGAGATAATGAGAGAGAGAGAGATAATGTCAGAGAGAGAGAGAGAGAGAGAGAGAGAGTAAGAGAATGAGAGTGAGCGAGCTATAAGGAGTTACAAGGAATATTTGGTATCTTGAAGACCTTGAGGTCCATTCCGCGCGGCTAGAACAGATCTTACATCTAAATACACTAGTGATGTTCTTGAATTCTAACTTCCAGGAATGGTTGTGTATATTATTCCAATTGAGGGTAAACATCGTTATAATCCACTTGTCAAACCCATTTGGTATTTTAAAGATGTCAACGTGCTAACCTCGTACTCTATACGTTCCAACGAAAATAGACTAAAACCTCTTATATATATATTTTATTAATTTCACCACAACACCAAACACCCCCAATGAAATTAATTCAAGTATATATGATCCGCCGGGATTCGAACCCGGGTTATCACACACAGATTTTTGCCACCTTATCCATTACACCACCAGTTTTCTTATCGTTGGAATATGCTTTGTAACCTGAGCTCCCACTCTTTTAAGGGGGGATGGGCCGGTTTTCTGGACCTCTTTCTCCCTCATGTTTAGCCCCATTAGTTTTCAGATGTTAAGATGTTAGCCCCATTAGTTAGTCGATTTTAAGACCTTTCGCCCTATTTCGTCGTCAATATTAAGACCTTTCATGCTATTTAGGTGTCGATTTTTTCCCTGGCGAACGATAGTGAGCCTGTAATGTTTGGAAGAACCGGCCTTCGGCCGGGAAATTTTTCTACCGAAAAATTTACAAATTAATCTAGAAGGGGGATCTAATAGATATATTTTTTATATTTGATGGAGGTCTAGGGAGGAAATTAGAAAAATATTGAATACATGAAAAAATCGCCCAAAAAGTGAACCATCGGGTCTCTCTATATCTTTCCTGAGTGTAGGAGACCACAATTGAATAACATATGCTAGAAGAGGCCATATCAAAGCGTTGTAGAGTGTCGGGACTATATCCTTGTTTCTATATCTGGGCGTTCTTCTGTACTTCAAGGCACTGTCTGGGAAACGTTAGGTCACTGCTATTCAGTACACCCATATCTTCCAGAGACTTTCCCAATACCGTAATTAAAGAGAGAGAGAGAGAGAGAGAGAGAGAGAGAGAGAGAGAGAGAGAGAGAGAGAGAGAGAGAGAGAGAGAGAGAGAGAGAGAGAGAGAGAGAGAGAGAGAGAGAGAGAGAGAGAGAGAGAGAGAGAGAGAGAGAGAGAGAGAGAGAGAGAGGACTAGTACAGCAAGATTCTCAACTTCGATTAATATGTAATAGGAAACTAATGTAGTGATTTGCAATATTCGCTTTATCAGATTTATTAAGACACCATTAGATGGACCGAAGGATACTGGACCATACTGGAAAACTTATTAGCGGAGCTTTCTCTCTCTATATAGACTGCAGCACCATTAATTCTTTTAAACTTCGCCTAGACAAATATCTTGCATCAAACCCACGACTGATTGCGTTTGTAAATGAATAACTTTATTTTATTCCCCCCTCAGATTCATCAAGGATTATTGCGTATAATTATTATATATTACTAAGACGTTACTCTCTGTTTCCCAGATATACGAAAGATCACTTATAACTGTGTTATGTTACTAACCCCTCTGTCCCCTACTAACTTCCTAATCCTGCCACGGACATTAGTTCCAGGGCAGTAGTTCCCTTTCCAATTTTCCCTTACCCACTCTAAACCACTGTTTGGACACTTGATCCTCAGTGTTTTGGAGGACAAGCAGCCTAGAGGGGTCACTAGACCTGTTGTTGCTTGATTTCCTTTGTACTTGTACTCTCTCTCTCTCTCTCTCTCTCTCTCTTCTGCTTACATTACATTGAACACATTTTCCACCCTCCTTCCATACCATCCTCCCAATTCTTCAACGTTTCTCTCCCCCTCCCTCCCAACACCCTGCAACTCCTTTTCCATAGATAAGTCGGTAGCAGATGTTCCCCCCACACCTGCCCCCCCCCCTCCCCCCACATACACCTGCCCCCCTCTCTCCCACCCACCCTCCCACCCGTTTTAGATCTCCCAAGACACCCACAGTGGGGAAGGACACTCACACCTTCTTTGCACCTTGGTTTCCTCCTTGGAAGCTCTACATTGTTGTCTTGGTTCTAGGGTACATCTGTATGCAAGCCAGCCTTTATCTATACTGTATATTTAATTAACCAATTATATTAAATTATATATAGAATCATACATATCATCAAGAATATATATTAGTGAATAATTAAATTGATACATACGGTAGATAAGAGGCACGCAATAAGTAAATGATGAAAACGAGTCAATTAAAATAATACATAAATTATATATATATAGAGAGAGATAGATAGATAGATACATAGTAGACATATAGCTAGCTAGATAAATAGATAGAGATAATTTATAGTTACACATATAGTTACACATATAGTTACACATAGTTACACATATAGTTACACATATAGTTACACATATAGTTACACATACAGTTACACATACAGTTACACATACAGTTACACATATAGTTACACATACAGTTACACATAGTTACACATATAGCTACACATATAGTTACACATATAGTTACACATATAGCTACACATAGTTACACATACAGTTACACATATAGTTACACATACAGTTACACATATAGTTACACATATAGTTACACATACAGTTACACATATAGTTACACATAGTTACACATATAGTCACACATACAGTTACACATAGTTACACATATGGTTACACATAGTTACACATATAGTTACACATACAGTTACATAGTTACACATAGTTACACATATAGTTACACATAGTTACACATATAGTTACACATATAGTTACACATATCACATCTTGTTTATGTGTCACCTTTCCTATACAACTGCATTTTATGTGTTGAATTTATGAGTGGCACGATTCTTGATTGACGTTGGTTAAGGGAAGGTTTTTAGTTTGTTCCCTACGTTTTTATCAAGCTTAAAATTACCCCCCCCCCCCCCCTAGACCCACTTTCAAGATAAATTTGTACATTTTTCGGTAGAAAAATGTCCCGGCCGGAGGCCGATTGCTCTTAAATTACTGGCTTGCTATCGCTCGCCAGGAAAAAATCGACACCTTAATGGCACGAAAGGTCTTAAAATTGACATATATGGGGCAACATTTCTTAAAATGTCAAAACTACTAGGGCGAACGTCTTAAAATATCAAAAGCAATGGGGCTAAACATGAGAGAAAGGGGTCAAGAAAAAAATCCCTCAAGTGGAAATCTCCCCTTAATATATGTATTCACATAAATATAATATATTACGATATTTTCATTACCCTTACTATATATATATATATATATATATATATATATATATATATATATATATATATATATAGTGTTATGATTATGTAGTGAGCATCGTATCGCAGCCTGATAGTCACACCCTGGAGACTGTCAACTAATAACTTGTATGTATGTATGTATGTATGTATGTTGGGTGAGGGCTGGTCCTATCCAGACTAGAGTGAGGTATGGCATCCTCTACCCAACCTTAGCCGTTTCTGTATCTTTTCCTGTATTACTTGTCCTACTTCGGAAGCGGGAGGCTAGCAATCCTCCTCCCATTGTAAAATGCACCTACTAGATTAGACAGAGAAAGGGGCGAGGGAATGCGAAAGTGGTCCCGGACCCTAAGAATTGGAGCTTTAAATGTTGTTTCTGTTCAGGCTCTGTCTCGAGTCAGTCGCCCCCAGCTGTAGGATGTGTCTGGTTATACACACACATACATATATACATACATACATACGTTCATATTTATCCGTCTATATGTATGTATGTATGTATGTATGTATGTGTATATTTATGCATGTAGTCACTATTATACCGCTTCCTGACAATCACACCATGGCCTGTCAACTAACTGTATAAATTTAGGTATGTATATATGTATATATGTATATAATATGAACTAATGTATGTATGTATGTATATAATGATGAATTTATGTATGTATGTATGTATGTATGTATGTATGTATGTATGTATGTGTGTGTGTATGTATGTATGTATGTATGTATGTATGTATAGTATGCAGCGAGTGGTGTACCGGAGTCTGACAGTCACACCCTGGGCTGCTGTCAACTAACTGTACCCTAGTAAAACAATGGTGCTTCTTTGTCACAGGTTGAGGTGCTAACTGCTGGTGTGTTACCCCCCCCCCCCCCCTCCCCTCTCTATCTATCTATCTATCTATCTATCTATCTATCTATCTATCTATCTATCTATCTATCTATCTATCTATCTATCTATCTATCTATCTATCTACCTATCTATCTATCTATCTACCTATCTCTCTATATATATATATAATAATTAATTTATTTATCATACGACCATTGCTATTAAAAATCCTTGCATTGTTACCTATGCTCATTTCCTGCATTATTCACTCTTGCAACCTATTTGTACATTTTTCGATATCACATTTATACTCATTTCTTTATTACGGACACTACGTTATTTGTCTATCACGTAATAGCTACACTAATTGATTTTTTTTTTTCTTCAAACGATGATAAGCCAATGGTCATTTATAACCTATGTTTCCTAATAAGGGAAGGCAGACCGTTTTTCTGGACCACCCCCCTTCTCCCTAATGTTTAGCCCCACTAGTTTTGAGATTATAGGACGTTCGGGCCCATTAGTTTGGCGATTTTTAACACCTTTCGCCCCATTTCGTTGTCAATTTTAAGACCTTTCAAGCCATTTAGGTGTCGATTTTTTTTCTGGCGAGCGATAACGAGCCTGCAATTTTAAGAGGAACCTAACATTTTTCTACCGAAAAATGTACAAATTTATCTTGAAGGGGGGTCTAGCGGGTGTTTTTCTAAGCTTGATGGAGGTCTAGGGAGGAAACTAAACAAATATATGAATAAATGAATTAATAGACCAAACAAATGGTCAGTCTCCCCTTAACCCTGCGATCTATCGTATTGCTAACCCTAACAATACCTCAATTACCTCATCAGTATTTTGACCGTCGTTACACTTTTGTTTCTGGTTGCCATCCGACTTTTCCATGTATTCAGGCAAATGTATGTTTCTGTTCGTCTTTTCCTTCCCCTCGCCCCTTTCTAGGTATTAATATGTTTCCTATTTTTAATAAAGGTTAATATACCCTTTTTTCCATAAACAATGTATCTATTTAACATTCCAGTAACCGACGTTCCCTCTATCAAATCTCTCTCGAATAACGTGTTTTTCTATATCCACCCATCTTCACTACAATCTATCCACCCATCTTCACTACAATCTCTCTCTCTCTCTGTCGCTCTTCTATACACCACACGTGTACGTGTGTGTGTGTGTGTGTGTACTCGTCTTCATCTTCTCCCTCTCTTCTCCACCTCCATCCACCCCTCCTCCTCCACCACCCTCACTCTCCCCTCCTCCTCCTCCACCAACCCTGACACTTTTATCTAGGCCTGCAGCATAGAACGTGTCTGTCTGTCTGTCTGTCTGCCTGTCTGCCTGTCTGTAGAACGTGTCTGTCTGTCTGTCTGTCTGTCTGTCTGTCTGTCTGCCTGTCTGTCTCTCTGTCTGTCGCTTCATTAGCAGACACACCATTTTAGGCTTTGTATAATTGTTTCTTCTTATCCTTCGTCGTCATCTGCCTTTTTCTTTGTCAAATATCCACCTCTCTCTGTCACCTGTTTTCCCAAATCCGTGCCTCTAGACAGAATTCTTTACCACCGCTTTGGTCACTATGGGTATATATTTATGGGTATTTATGGTATTTATGGGTATTGGTATTTATGGGTATTATGGGTATGGGTATTTATGGATATTTATGGGTAATTATGGGTATTATGGGTATTTATGGATATTTATGGGTATTATGGGTATGGGTATTTATGGGTATTTATTTATGGGTATTTATTGTGACTCTTTGTCGAGATTGGCCCAGAATTGACCACTTGCGAGATTCGGGCTATAAGGAAGTTGGAGCCGTAAACATTGACATTAAATAATAACAAACACACTAACAACATAAGTTTCTGATGGTTAGAAACTGTGGTGAATTTAATGTAATATATTTATAAAGACAATACCATCAAATTTAATGTAATATATTTATAAAGACAATACCATCAAATTTTAACTGGTAATTTTGCTAAATATTGACATCTACAGCCCCAACTTCCATATTTCTGTACTGTACGGTCGAGTTAAGGGGAGATTTCCACTGGAGGGATTTTTTTCTGGACCCCTTTCTCTCTCATGTTTAGCCCCATTGTTTTTGAGATTTTAAGACGTTCGCCCTATTAGTTTGGAAATTTTAAGACATTTTTCCCCATTTCTGTCAATTTTAAGACCTTTCGTGCAATTAAGGTGTCAATTTTTTTCCTGGCGAGCGATAGCGAGCCTGTAATTTAAGAGCAACCGGCCTCCGGCCGGGACATTTTTCTACCGAAAAATGTACAAATTTATCTTGAAAGGGGGTCAAGGGGGTGAAATTTTAAGATTGCTGGAGGAGTAGGAAACAAACTAGAAACCTCCCCTTAACTAAATATCTCGTTTGAATAGTGGATCAATTATCATACATGATTGAAATGGAATGTGTGAAAGTTGTGGGGTTTAATCACTCGATCGATCGATATAACAGTTATTGATTATTGAAGTTTATTGTTTCTGGGGAGATTGTCCAGTCGTGTGGGACTGGCCTTTATATGAGCTTCAGATTAAGGGGAGGTTTTTAGTTTGGTCCGTAGATATCCTTCAAGCTTAAGATTACACCCCCTTGAGCCCCTTTCAAGATAAATTTGTACATTTTTCGGTAGAAAAAAAATCCTCTAAAATTACAGGCTCGCTATCGCTCGCCAGGATAAAATCGACACCTAAATGGCACGAAAGGTCTTAAAATTGACAGAAATGGGTTGAAAGTTCTTAAAATCGTCAAAATAATGGGGCAAACGTCTTAAAATTAGAAAAACAATGGGGCTAAACATGAGGGAGAAAGGAGTCAAGAAAATAATCCCTCAAGTGGATATCTCTCTCCTTAAATAAAGAGGAGAGTTTAGTAAGGGATTCAAAGGCAAACATAGGAAGATACAACTCAAAGCAAATTATATAAAATTACAAATAGTTCCGGTACACCCAAAAAAAAAAAAAAAAAAAAAAAAAAAAAAAAACACACATCTAACCACCACTCATTTCCAAGGTCAACCTCCAACACTGCTCCTCCAAACTACCAAGAAAGGGTCGAAGGAATTGTCACGAGGAAATTCCCCGGTAATGTCTCTCTCTCTCTCCTGAGCGGCACTGAGTCACGGATTGCCACACACCTGGTTGGTGCACCTGCTGGATGGGGTCGGTAATTGACCACTTGCGAGTTTCAGGCTACAAGGAAGTTGGAGCTGTAGACATCGATATTCAATAGAAAAACAATAATTATGTTGAATTGGGTTTTATGTATATATTAAGGGGAGGTATTTACTTTGTTCCCTAGACCTCCATCAAGCTTAAAATTACACCCCCTTGAGTCCCTTTCAAGATAAATTTGTACATTTTTCGGTAGAAAAATGTCCCGCCCGAAGGCCGGTCCCTCTTAAATTACAGGCTCGCTATCGCTCGCCAGGATAAAATCGACACCTGCATGGCGCGAAAGGTCTTAATATGGGGTGAAAGTTCTTAAAATCGCTAAACTAATGGGGCGAACGTTTTATAATATCAAAAGCAATGGGGCTAAACATGAGGGAGAAATGGGTCAAGAAAAAAATCCCTCAAGTGGAGATCTCCCCTTAATGTTCTACAAACGTATTGTAACAGGTAATTCAGCTAAATATCGATGTCTACAGCTCCAAGGGAAAATTGGGGTGGATAGGGGATAGGGTTGGTTGGGTTGGCTGGGGAGGTGGGGAAGGTGGATAGGGAGGCAGAGAGATAGGTTAGGAGGGGGACATGTGTGGGGAAAATTGGGGTGGATAGGAGATAGGTGGGTTGGCTGGGGAGGTGGGGAAGGTGGATAGGGAGGCAGAGAGATAGGTTAGGAGGGGGACATGTGTAGGGAAGTGGATAGGAAGAGAGGTGGATTGGTGGAAGGAGCATAGTGTAGGTGAGTAAAAAGCTTCGGTGGGGGAGGTGAATATGAGGGTAAATGAGAAAGTGAATAGGTGAGGAGATGGATAGGGGCTAAATAAATAGGTGGCTTTGTGGTGTAGGTGAGTAAGGGGATAGAAGGGTAAAGAGCTTGGGCGGGGACTGTCGTTGGGGATGTGGACACAGGTAGGGGAGACAGGTAGGGATGTAGAAAGAGGGTTATGCAAGGTGATAGTGGAATCCAAGAGGGGAAGTGGATAAGAAACTACCTGAGGATGTGGATAGAGGAAATGGGAGGGACGTAGAAAACACGAAAGGATAGTAGCCAAACAAGCAACAACGGGGGAAGTAAGCAGCAGCAAGGACAGAAGGTACAAGAGCAGGAAGGACAGGTACGTACTAGGAAATAGAAGGGAAGATAATGAACCCGTATAATATTATCAGGACACAGGCAGAAATGCATATACTGAATATAAAAAAGGCACGGAACCTCATAACTGTATAAACATAACATTTAAATAGAAAGTGGAAGATACTAGGCGGGTTTGACCTATTTGCAGGAGGGTTTTCGTAATACATAACGTACGGTTCCATGCCATCTCAAGCAGTAGACCATTTCAACCAGTAGCTCTCAACCAGTGCCAAATTAACCCAGACCAACCAAACCAGTGCCAAAATATAGTACTAACCTAACCTAACCGTACTGGTTGATTTGGTACTGGTTGAGAGCTACTGGTTGAAATGGTCTACTGGTTGAGTTGACCGGTCACCATAACGTACACTCGACCATAAAACAATCTTTACACTAACGCTCTAAACATTCTGGAAGTGGGTCGAAATCTTATGGTAATACCTCACAGACGTATGTTTCACCCGATTCATTCCGTTCACACCAGATTATTTACAGTTCACCCCAGTGTAAAGATGGTGTTTTGGTCGAGTGTACGGTAAATGGTGTAGCCTAAAGGCAAAATAGGTAGGAGCAACTGCACTCAAACACAAGTCACGACATAACTAGTTAAATCTCCAAGTGTTTCTACTGCATATTGTATTGATATACATTAACCCTTTCAAGCTCCAATACGCGTTTCTGTTCTGTTTCTGGCTACTATTAGACGCTGTTATTCAGATTAGTAACGGTATTTGGAAGTCAAAGGGTTGATTGAGATAGTATTTACCCTTTTAATACCCACAGATACCTTACCTTTGGATACCTTTGGATGTGTTCGCCGCTCCTCTAACGGCACCAAGGAGCGCGACGCCCCTCGTTATGGGTGGTGATTTGGTGCAGTAGACTGTTTGAAGCGACAGCTCGCTCCCTTGCGAGGATGGGCTCGTCTGGCACTTTTTGCAGTTCGACATCTAGGGCTCTCTTGAAATTGTCTAACGAGATGTCCCTCATGTCTCTTACTCGCCGTGGGAGTTTGTTGAAGAGACGTGGGCCTCTGTGTGATAACCAGCCCTCTCTTCCTCTAGATACTTCCTAAGCTGCATAAAATCGTCTAATGATAGCCAAAATAAACTGCTAAAACGCGTCAGAGCTTCAAAGGGTTAACATAAATATACATTACTAGCATAAACACACACACACACATGAGTGAGTCAACGCACACACATAATATTCCTTTCACACACACACACCACTCTATCCCACAAATAAGTGAATATTACAAACATGTAAATTTGGGCATCTCAGGAGATAAAACAGCTGAAAAGTTGGCATTAAGCAATATTTGCGTGTCACCAACAAAACGATAATTTGTGCTTAAAAGTCACATATACCCGAACCACACTCGATAAATTGACCACTTGCGAGTTTCGTTCTATAAGGAAGTTGGAGCCGTGAACATCGATACTAAACAGAAATGGAATAATAATGTAAGTTACTGATGGATAAATTGTTTGTAAAATTGGTTTTTTTATGTATTTATATATAGTGCACTACGACCGTATTTCAGCTGTAAATCCTGTCAAATATCGTTGCCTACAGCTCCAACTTCCTTATAGAACGAAACTCGCAAGTCGGAAATTAACGCAATCCAATAATCCAATCAAGGTAACCGACGTACGCACTCACGTAGGGTTGAGGGTTCACCGCGAATAATGTGCATTTTTTTTTAAAGTGAATTCCGGGTCCGAAGTTGAAAAGAAAAATGTGGGAGTGGTGTGTTTTAAGGGGAGATTTCCACTCGAGGGATTTTTTTCTGGACCCCTTTCTCTCTCATGTTTAGCCCCATTGCTTTTTAGATTTTAAGACGCTCGCCCCCTTTAGTTTGGCGATTTTAAGAACTTTCGCCCCATTTCTGTCAATTTTAAGAACTTTCGTGCCATTTAGGTGTCGAGTTTTTCCTGGCGAGCGATAGCGAGCCTGTTATTTGAGAGGCACCGGCCTTCGGCCGGGACATTTTTCTACCGAAAAATGTACAAATTTATCTTGAAAGGGGGTCTAGGGGGTGTAATTTTAAGCTTGATGGAGTTCTAGGGAACAAACTAAATACCTCCCCTTAAAGGACATGCCAACAATATGTGTTTCCCCCACAAGGTCATACTGCCAAAGGAACCATAACACACATACGAAGGGTTGGTAATTATGAGACACAATAAGGAAATTCTACTCCTAAGCTGAACGTGAAAAGACACACAAACTGACACACACACACACATAATATATATATATATATATATATATATATATATATGTATATATATATATATATATATATATATATATATATATATATATATATATATATATATATATATATATATATATATATATATATATTATATATATATATATATATATATATATATATATATAGTATATAAAAGATAGATTTGTGCATATTATGTAAGATATCTATTTCTTATATTTAACTGTAGATACCAGTGTTTATAGTTATTACAAAGGTGCAGTACTATCCATATCCGCTATATACTCCCTCACGGATAATGGGTTAACAAATAATGATAATAATAACACTAAATATAACCCTTGGAATAAATCCCTTCATCGAGCTCACCAAAAGTGGGCCCAGCGTCACATTTTCTGTTCGTTGTCGCCAGAATGGGTGACTCAGCCAGTTTGTTATCAGTGGAAAGTCAATGTTAACGCCACAGAACAAACATGGGACCACCTCACTCCCTCCGACTCTCTCACTTTCCCACTGACTCACTCACACACACACACACTCACACACACCCACAATCTCACACCCACACTTCGACTCACCCACCCACAATCTCTCACCACGCACTCACACACACCCACCAACAGACACCCACTCCACACACACACACTCGAACACTCACTCACAGCTACACCCACAATATCTCACTCACACGCACTCACACACACACAACACACACACACACACACACACACACATTTGAGTTAATAACATATTTTGATATTCTTTAGGTTAAAAAATCTCCAATTCTATCTATCTATTGCCAGACTAAGTCCTCGAGAGGGTGGCCAGGAATGAATCGCTTCTACATTCTGAGGCAATGTGCTGACTGAAAAAGGAATACAAATTGCTTGCCTCGAAGGTAATAATAAGTTGTATTAAATGAAAATCAACCCAAAATGAAATATATCAGGAATGTGTGATTGCTAATAAAGTGCGAATAAATATATGGACCTTCATGTTATGCACTTATGCAAACAAAAGCGAACGAATAATTAAAGTCAAATTTATTTTCCCTTGTCCACAGCGTTTGGTGATGTAGTGGTGGGTGCAGCCTTGCCCTCGATACCACAACCAGTAATTAGTTCCTATATAGCCTATTAGTTCCTATATAGCCTATTAGTTCCTATATAGCCTATTAGTTCCTATATAGCCTATTAGTCCTATATAGCCTATTAGTTCCTATATAGCCTATTAGTTCCTATATAGCCTATTAGTTCCTATATAGCCTATTAGTTCCTATATAGCCTATTAGTTCCTATATAGCCTAAGCAAAAACAACTATAAGAAATATACCAGTTTGCCATGTAGTTTTGTGTATATATATATATTTTTTTTTCTATGTGATTGAGGGAGGCAAAAGGCATTATTGCCTATAGCGAGTGCCTCCCCCATAGTTGAAAGAGTGACAGGGCCAAAATCAAGGGACGTTCGAGCCAAAATAGTAAGGTAATACAAAGGTGTGTGCGTGTGTGTGTGTGTGTGTCTGTGATTGTCTATACCTTGATCCTTTTACTTTTCGTGTATTTAATTATTATTATTATAATTATGATACAAATTATTATTATTAACTTTAAATATATAGTTTCATCATGCTATTTTGAGTTAGTTTAGTTCCCTACCTCCCTGAGCAGTCTTAGCCTTCCACCATCGGGATAATTACTCCACCTTTTAACCCTTCGGCCACCGCCACTTCCACCACAACCACCACATGGATCATTCCAACATTTCACAAAGACTTTTACTTTTATTAGCTCATATTTTACTCAAGTTCATGGTTCCAGTGAGTTAAATTTAGTCTCTTTAGTGGTTGTCTTACGGGGAGGTATTTAGTTTGTTCCCTACTTTTTCATCAAGCTTAAAATTACACCCCCTAGACCCCCTTTCAAGATAAATTTGTAAATTTTTCGGTAGAAAAATTTCCCGGCCGGAGGCCGGTTGCTCTTAAATTACAGGCTCGCTATCGCTCGCCAGGATAAAATCGACACCTGAATTGCACGAAAGGTCTTAATATGGGGTGAAAGTTCTTAAAATCGCTAAGCTAATCGGGCAAACGTTTTATAATATCAAAAGCAATGGGGCTAAACATGAGGGAGAAAGGGGTCAAGAAAAAAATCCCTCAAGTGGAAATCTCCCCTTAAGTATATATATATTATCCATAACACACTTCAGAAATACTTTGTCCTAACCTAGCTCAACCATGGTATCCCGGAAACCTAAAGTAAACAAAGCCTTAATCTAATCTACTGATAACACTGGGAATACCTTTGCAATGTCAACAATAGGACGGCATGATGTATAATATGCTAGTACTCAGGTATACACTAGTGCATAATTATACCTTAACATTGCAAATGCAACACAACCAATAATCATACGAGTACATGGATAAGTTAACGAGTATACCCACCCACGCAGTCACAACTACCCACCCACCCACCCACGCAGTCACAACTACCCACCCACCCACCCACGCAGTCACAACTACCCACCCACCCACCCACGCACTAAGAACCAAAACATCACACTCACAACCACCCATGGACCACCAAACAGAGCCAGACACACACACACACGCACATACACACACACACACACACACACGCACACACATTACACCAGCGTTCACCTATAACCATTAACCCACTCATATATCCACACCACACCCATATATCCACACCACACCCATATATCCACACCACACCCATATATTATTGTGTTCTATCCAACAACCAACTCTACTCCTAAAATCGATTAATGAAATATTACAAACACATGTGGCAGTCCGTGGATTCGAACCCAGGACGCTCACACCGAATATCAACACCTTATGCATTACACCTTTCTACCCCTTCAAGACAAACTAGCTCCTTCTCACCCTAACTCACACCCTACATACATACAAGCATTCATAACCACCCACCCACCCATACACCCTCCCCCACCCACCCGTACAACCCTCCCCCACACACCGCAAAGCCCCCACCTTCTCAGCCCACCACAATCCAGAGCTCCACCCGACAAAGAAACCCACTAAAAAAATATACATGAACGGCATACGCAAATACAGTATCTGGAGGCACGAGGGGGGTTGGGGAGGTGTGGAGGCACGAGGGGGGTTGGGGAGGTGTGGAGGCACGAGGGGGGTTGGGGAGGTGTGGGGGGGGGGGGGTGGGGGGTTCATGGTCGTAGAGTTTATTACGCGGATGATAATAAAAGAACCTTGAATGGTAATCCAAGTAATAGCTGGGAGCGGGGGGAAGGGAGGGGGGGGAGTACATTGGGTAAGGGGGGGTGGGGGAGAGTACATTGGGGAAGGGAGGGTGGGGGGAGAGTACATTGGGAAGGGGGGTGGGGGGAGAGTACATTGGGGAAGGGGGTGGGGGGAGAGTACATTGGGTAAGGGGGGTGGGGGAGAGTACATTGGGGGAAGGGAGGGTGGGGGGAGAGTACATTGGGGAAGGGGGGGGTGGGGGAGAGTACATTGGGGAAGGGGGTGGGGGGAGAGTACATTGGGTAAGGGGGGGTGGGGGAGAGTACATTGGGGAAGGGAGGGGTGGGGGAGAGTACATTGGGAAGGGGGGTGGGGGGAGAGTACATTGGGGAAGGGGGGTGGGGGGAGAGTACATTGGGTAAGGGGGGGGTGGGGGAGAGTACATTGGGGAAGGGAGGGTGGGGGGAGAGTACATTGGGGAAGGGGGGGTGGGGGAGAGTACATTGGGGAAGGGGGGGTGGGGGGGGGGGAGAGTACATTGGGGAAGAGAGGGGGGGAGAGTACATTGGGGTGGGGGTGGGGGGAGAGTACATTGGGGAAGGGGGGGGTGGGGGGAGAGTACATTGGGGAAGGGGGGGTGGGGGGAGAGTACATTGGGGGTGGGGGTGGGGGGAGAGTACATTGGGGAAGGGGGTGGGGAGAGAGTACATTGGGGAAGGGGGGAAGGGGGTGGGGGGAGAGTACATTGGGAGAGAGTACATTGGGGAAGGGGGTGGGGGGGTGGGGGGGGAGAGTACATTGGGGAAGGGGGTGGGTGGGGGTTTGAGTACATTTGGGGGGAAAACGAAGGCAATACGTAATTTCTTGAGTAGTGTACGATGTTGATGTGGAGCGACGGGGGGGGGGGGGGGGTTACAAATAGGGGGTGAACCACAGGCAGTATTATACGTAGAATAGTCTATCTATCTATATATCTATCTATCTATCTATCTATCTATATGCTCAGGCCCAATCCCCACTTTTCCAATGTTTTTAATTTTTATTTTACTCTTATTTTATTTTAGGTTTTATTTTTGTTGTATTTTCTTGGGGTGGATTTTAAATGGATTTTAAATGGAGTACGAGAAGGGTAGAGTACATTGGGGTGGGGGGGGGGGGGGGGGGGGGGGGGGGGGGGGGGAGGGGGGGTTGTAATGCAGGTAGTGGGACGTATACAGTACACATATAGTATATAGAGTGCACACCTTGATACTACACATTAAGGGAGGATGGGCCGGTTTTCTGGACCACTTTCTTTCTCCCTCATGTTTAGCCCCGTTACTTTTCAGATGTTAAGATGCTTGCCCCATTAGTTAGTCGATTTTAAGACCTTTCGCCCCATTTCGTCGTCAATATTTAGACCTTTCGTGCTATTTAGGTGAGCTTAGAAGTATATTGAGTGGGACTTGAAAAGTAGCCATCAATATTTAGCAGAATTATAAAGTAAACTACGGCTATAATACATAGCCTATATATACATACATAATACATAGCCTATATATACATACATAACACTAAATTGATCATACTTTTTGTCCATCAGAAACCCACATTATTATTGCATTTCTCTTTAACCCTCTCCGACATATGACGCGATTTTGAGCCGATTAGGGATACTTTAAAGCCTTGGTTACCATCAGGGGTATTTAGAAACCTTTAGTTTAGTTACTTCAACCTCTGCAGTTGTCTTTGAGTTAGCTGTGTTGAGCCTATTGGGGATACTTTAAAGCCTTGGTTACCATCAGGGGTATTTAGAAACCTTTAGTTTAGTTACTTCAACCTCTGCAGTTGTCTTTTGAGTTAGCTGTGGGCAGAAAACTAATTTTGGAGAGGTAATTATAAGAGTGAGAGAACTCTATTTCTTATTGCTAATCTGGCAACCTCTGCGTCATATGAGTCTGAAGGGGTTAACTACCACAGATCCTTCCTAATCTGCATAATATCGTACACATATAGCGAGAATAAATTGTAACACACGTCGCTGGTACTCAAAGGGTTAAGCTATTATATATTGACTTTGTAACGTCAAGATTAAGCAAGAATGATTATAAGCCAACTTACCCTGATCAAATGCACCATCTTACCTGAATTCTTATCATATGTTATGGACGATAGAGAAATTCCTTGTGACGTAACCAATCTGTGTTGGTTTCTTTGCCCACTTGACTGTTCCGTGGGCTTATCACAAACACGGCGACTTTCTTATCGGCGTTCTGGACGCAGGTGGAGAGAGCGGAAATAGCTACGAGTGGCCCAGGTGTCGCTGTGTTTGCATGGCCTCCCAGGGCTCCGTAAAACCACCCATACGACACATCCGCCTGTACACATCGTCTTCCGCCACACTCACACACTTCTTCGCCGCCCTCTACTCAGTCTTCAGTATTTATCTCTATTTATTATTATTATTCTCTATTCTCTATTATTCTCTATTTATCTCCGCATTTCTATTATCACACCCTACGTCATCAACATACTTTCCCATGTGTTTATTTGACCACATCCTCGTCACCCTATTGCCGAATAAATGTGTTCGCTCATTATGTTCACTCCTTTCCCTGCTAGACCCAAATCCTTCCCAGTGCCTTTGGTATTTAAGGGGAGGTTTTTAGTTTGTTTCCTACTCCTCCAGCAATCTTAAAATGTCACCCCCTTGACCCCCTTTCAAGATAAATGTGTACATTTTTCGGTAGAAAAATTTCCCGGCCGAAGGCCGGTTACTCTTACATTACAGGCTCGCTATCGCTCGCAAGGATAAAATGGACGCCTAAATGGCACGAAAGGTCTTAAAATTGACAGAATGGGGCGGAAATTCTTAAAATCACCAAACTAATGGCGCAAACGTCTTAAAATCTCAAAAGCGATGGGGCTAGACATGAAGGAGAAAGGGGGCAAGAAAAAAATCCTTCAAGTGGAAACCTCCCCTTAAGCCGCTGTCACACGAGCGCTTTTTCCATCAATTTTCCATAAGCAAGTCTATTCTCGTATTATTTCGGGACATTTTGGCACTGGTATCGGTAACTAGACTGAAGGTAGATTATGTTAGGCGGCTGAACTCTTAGAAAGTGTCATGTCTTAAGCTTCCAGACCATAATTGCCCGTAAAAATTGCTCGAAAAAGGGCTCGTGTGACTCCGGCTTTATGATGTGTGTTAAGGGGAGGTTTTTAGTTTGGTTCCTAGATATCCTTCAAGCTTAAGATTACACCCCCTTGAGCCCCTTTCAAGATCAATTTGTACATTTTTCGGTAGAAAAATGTCCCGGCTGAAAGCCGGTTCCTCTTAAATTACAGGCTCGCTATCGCTCGCCAGGATAAAATCGACACCTATATAGCACGAAAGGTCTTAAAATTGACAGAAATGGGGCGAAAGTTAATAAAATCGCCAAACTAATGGGGCAAACGTCTTAAAATCTCAAAAGCAATAGCGCTAATCATGAGGGAGAAGGAAGTTCGAAAAAAAAATCCCTCAAGTGGAAACTTCCCGTGCATTACCCGGCCGACCTAAAAAAAAAGCCCTGCAAATACCCACTTTCTCATTTCCCTTATTCGCTAGTCTTTTGCTAAACGTTTGTTGCTTTATTATTTTGCTAAACGTTTGTTGCTTTATTATTTTGCTAAACGTTTGTTGCTTTATTTTGCTAAACGTTTGTTGCTTTATTATTTTGCTAAACGTTTGTTGCTTTATTATTTTGCTAAACGTTTGTTGCTTTATTATTTTGCTAAACGTTTGTTGCTTTATTATTTTGCTAAACGTTTGTTGCTTTATTATTTTGCTAAACGTTTGTTGCTTTATTATTTTTCTGCTCCATACAAAAATAACGTTTTATTATAACTAGCAGCCCTGTAAGGATCAGTTGTTAAGGGGGGATGGGCCGGCTTTCTGGACCACTTTCTCCCTCATGTTTAGCCCCATTAGTTTTCAGATGCTAAGATGTTTGCCCCATTAGTTAGTCGATTTTAAGACCTTTCGCCCAATTTCTTCGTCAATATTTAGATCTTTCGTGCTATTTAGGTGTCGATTTTTTTCCCTGGCGAACGATAGTGAGCCTGTAATGTTGGAAGAAATCGGCCTTCGGCCGGGAAATTTTTCTACCGAAAAATTTACAAATTAATCTAGAAGGGGGATCTAATGGATTTTGTTTTAAATTTTGATGGAGGTCTAGGGAGGAAACTAGAAAACTAATGAATACATGCAAAAACCGCCCAAAAGGTGAACCATCGGGGTTAAAGGGACTTCCTGAGCCCATTAAAAATCGCTAAGTATTAGCCAAAATATTATGACAAAATATGATAATTTTGGAGTTATAAAGGCATTTCTGAGCTTGGTAAAATGATCTACCTATAACCAATTTATATTTAAAAAATATCGTCATCGTATAATAAAAGCGGGTTATTAACATCGAATAATCCACCGGAATTACCCGCCCCAAGTTCTCTCAAGCCCCCCCCCCCCCCCCCCCGGCCAATATTAACAGCGGAAGGAGTGGAGTGTGTCCCTCTAACTTACTGATAACACCATTACTTACGAACCTATGTGCTTACTGTATATATATATATAGGACTGTTTTGGGTAAGATCCTGGTGTAGCGGGTACAGCTGTTTTGCATATGCCTATTAACTAAGAAACATTGAACAATATCTGAAATTTCCACTTGAGGGACTTTTTTCTTTACCCCTTTCTCCCTCATGTTTAGCCCCATTGCTTTTGAGATTTTAAGACGTTTGCCCCATTAGTTTGACGATTTTAAGAACTTTCACCCCATTTATGTCCCTTTTAAGACCTTTCGTCCCATTTAAGTGTCGATTTTTTCCTGGCGAGCGATAGCGAGCCCGTAATTTAGGAGGCACCGGCCTTCGGCCGGGAAATGTTTCTACCGAAAAATGTACAAATTTATCTTGAAAGGGGGTCATGGGGGTGTAATTTCAAGCTTGATGGAAGTCTAGGAAACACATTAAAAACCTCCCCTTAACCTAAACCTAACCTAACCAAATTTACCATATTAGTGGACTATTATTGAATGTAAAATGTATAAATATTATTATAACCTTACCAAATTATTGAGATACAAGTACAGGTCTCCCCCCCCCCCCCCCCCCCGCCCCCCGCTACCCAGGCTTATACCCTGTTTTGTATAATTGAAGGATTACGATAATTGTGAGGCTTATGTGGCAATGAATGCTATTATAATTATAGGAAGGATTGTCTTCTTGTATTTATATATTATTATTTTACTTAAGGGGAGGTTTTGTAGTTGATTCCCTAGACCTCCATCAAGCTTAAAATTACACCCCCTTGAGTCCCTTTCAAGATAAATTTGTACATTTTTCGGTAGAAAAATTTCCCGGCCGAAGGCCGATTCCTCTTAAATTACAGGCTCGCTATCGCTCGCCAGGATAACATCGACACCTGAATAGCACGAAAGGTCTTAATATGGGGTGAAAGTTCTTAAAATCGCTAAACTAATGGGGCAAACGTTTTATAATATCAAAAGCAATGGGGCTAAACATGAGGGAGAAAGGGGTCAAGAAAAAATCCCTCAAGTGGAGATCTCCCCTTAAAGCAAAATCCCCCCCCCCCCCCCAAATACTAGACTAGATTTGGCTACTGGAATATTTGAATCACTCTTTTGCATTTACCCATTTTCATCTAAATCTAACATATTAGTACAGTGAAGATATATATATATATATATATATATATATATATATATATATATATATATATATATATATATATATATATATATATATATATATATGATGCCAACCGTGGCATCAATGTTTGGGACAATTGTACACAAATGTAGCTTTATAAAATCGTGAGTGTTAAAATTCTTAAATCTTGCCAAATACTCCAGCCCTATTTAACGGGACATATATCATTGAATGGAGTATGCTAATAAGATTAATACAGTAAATTAATACGCATATCAATTTAAATATATAAGTGGAAATAAATACATAAATGCATAAGAAACTACCAAAATATAATCGCCAAGTAAACTAATATATTCGTCTGACCTGGGAACACCGGAAGCTCCACTCTTATTTGCCATTGCTAGACTAACCAACCAGTTTAACCCGTTTCAAGCTCCAATACGCGTTTCTGTTCTGGTTTCTGGCTACTATTAGACGATTTTATACAGATTAATAACGGTATATGAAAGTCAAAGGGTTGTTGTTGTTGTTGTTGTTGTTCCCTAAGCTGCCTGGCCGAACAGCCCCGAGTCCCTGAGAAAGGCCATGGCCACGATCGGGCTTTCCCACAGAGCTCTCATTGAGTGTAGATTGTGTTGTTGGCGTAAGTGGTTGTGTGAAATTCAGTCTTCTATGATGTGTTTAATGGTATGGGGTGCTGTGTATGTATCCCGGGCAGGCGTCGACAACGGAGTCATCCAGTCTCTTCTGATAGCTCAGGAGAGTCAGAGGGTTAATTGAGATAGTATTTACCCTTTTAATACCCACATATACTTCCTAAGCTGCATAAAATCGTCTAATGATAGCCAAAATAAACTGCTAAAACGCGTCAGAGCTTCAAAGGGTTAATATATTGCATAAATAACTAAGCTCATTATTATCTACCAATTAACCCCTTGAAGCTCTGACGCGTTTTAGCAGTTTATTTTGGCTATCATTAGACGACTTTATACAGCTTAGGAAGTATCTGTGGGTATTAAAAGGGTAAATACTATCTCAATCAACCCTCTGACTTCCATATACCGTTACTAATATGAATAAAATCGTCTAATAGTAGCCAGAAACATAACAGAAACGCGTATTGGAGCTTGAAAGGGTTAAACCGTTCTATTATATGCTAGGTCTATTAATGTTTAAGTGTTTCTGTTAAATTAATATTCTAACAGCTGTCTCCTTCTCCCTAACCGGTTAATTTATCTATAAAGTGATCCCCTTTACCCTTGATACCCTGTTAGTCTTCCAATACAATATCTCTCTCTCTCTCTCTCACTCACACACACACACTATCTCACTCTCACACACACACACTATCTCACTCTGTCTCTCTCTCTCTCACACACACACACACTATCTCACTCTGTCTCTCGCTCTCTCTCACACACACACTATCTCACACACACACACACTATCTCACTCTCACTCTCTCTCACACACACACACTATCTCACTCTGTCTCTCTCTCTCACACACACACACACACTATCTCACTCCCTCTCTCTGTCTCTCCTGTAATCTCCACCTGCCCCCGAAGCCCTACAGTCGGTGGTAACATTGCCAGATCTGGTGCAACAGGAGGAGGTGGCCGGGGTTTCAGAATCAATAATGTAATGGGAGCACCGGGAGCCTTGCGACACATAACAGCAGGATTGGATTTCAAAAGCGGCCAGATCAGAGTTGCGGAGAAAAAAACAAATTGATGGCAAAATCTCTCGTGTGACACCATGGCCTTCACTATTATGAGCATGTGTACTCTACCCAAAAAGAGTAGTCCGGAAATTGTGAACCATAACCGATCAGTGGCTCAAAAAGGGGCTAGAGCAAACGGGCTGTCATTTTCCATAAGTAGTCCAGAAATTGTGAACCCTAACCGATCAGTGGCTCAAAAAGGGGCTAGAGCAAACGGGCTGTCATTTTCCATAAGTAGTCCAGAAGTTGTGAACCCTAACCGATCAGTGGCTCAAAAAGGGGCTAGAGCAAACGGGCTGTCATTTTCCATAAGTAGTCCAGAAATTGTGAACCCTAACCGATCAGTGGCTCAAAAAGGGCTGTCATTTTTCACAAGTAGTCCAGAAATTGTGAACCCTAACCGATCAGTGGCTCAAAAAGGGGCTAGAGCAAACGGGGCTGTCGTTTTCCACACCAAGTCCCTGGCTGAATGTTCCCAAATGGTACGTACATACATACTGTAGTTCGCTGGGTTATTCTAGTGGCTTGTGGGGGTTAATGTTCAAGAATTATGGCCCAGTTATTTAGAACAGGGTAGGTGATTCTTTCAGACCTTTTAAGGGGAGGTATTTAGTTTGTTCCCTAGACCTCCATCAAGCTTAAAATTACACCCCCTTTCAAGATAAATTAGTACATTTTTCGGTAGAAAAATTTCCCGGCCGAAGGCCGGTTCCTCTTAAATTACAGGCTCGCTATCGCTCGCCAGGATAAAATCGACACCTGAATTGCACGAAAGGTCTTAATATGGGATGAAAGTTCTTAAAATCGCTAAGCTAATGGGGCAAACGTTTTATAATATCAAAAGCAATGGGGCTAAACATGAGGGAGAAAGGGGTAAAGAAAAAAATCCCTCAAGTGGAGATCTCCCCTTAATAGTAAGACTCAGCTGGACAGTTCAACCAGTAGCTGTCAACCTAATTAATATCATTAGATTAGGTTAATTAAGGTCCAGTTCGTTTAGCACTCTATATTGGCACTCGTTTGGTTGGTATGACTGATTTGGCACTGGTTGGGATCTACTGGTTGAAATACTCCACTGGTTGGGATCTACTGGTTGAAATACTCCACTGGTTGGGATCTACTGGTTGAAATACTCCACTGGTTGGGATCTACTGGTTGAAATACTCCATTGGTAGGGATCTACTGGTTGAAATACTCCACTGGTTGGGATATACTGGTTGAAATACTCCACTGGTTGGGATCTACTGGTTGAAATACTCCACTGGTTGGGATCTACTGGTTGAAATACTCCACTGGTTGGGATCTACTGGTTGAAATACTCCACTGGTTGGGATCTACTGGTTGAGATGCCCGAGGCCTTGCGACACATGGAGGCGGCAGGATCGCTTACATCTCTTCAGTCCCCCCTCCAGTTTTTATAATGGCGCCCCTCGCCTTTATTGATTACTACTACTGAGTTTCATTTAGGCCAGACAATCAAAGTGGTTGGGAGAGAGAGAGATACAGAGAGAGAAAGATATATATATATATAGAATTATACAGTATATATATATATACAGTAGAGAGAGAGAGATACAGAGAGAGAAAGATATATATATATATATATATACAGTATATATATATACAGTAGAGAGAGAGAGAGAGTGAGTGAGTGAGAGAGAGAGAGAGAGAGAGAGAGTAAGTGTGAGAGTGAGAGAGAGAGAGAGTGAGAGTAAGTGTGAGAGTGAGAGTGTGTGTGTTTGTGTGTACTTCGGATAATATACACTATATTATCGTACTGGTAGAAGCGTCCATATTTGGAATATATTTTTGTATTTTCTTGTATTCTTTCTTATTTTATAATGATATTATCTTATAGTCTCAAATTTGCGTTATTATAATTCTCTCTCTCTCTCTCTCTCTCTTTCTATATATATATTTTTTTTCTTGTATTCACACTCGTATTTAGCTCTCAAAGTTTTTTTTTAACCTTTAATTTTCATACCAAGTTCTATCCGCCATTAAGGGGAGGTCTCCACTTAAGGGATTCTTTTCTTGACCCCTTTCTCCCTCATGTTTAGCCCCATTGCTTTTGATATTATAAAACGTTTGCCCCATTAGTTTAGCGATTTTCAGAACTTTCACCCCATATTAAGACCTTTCGTTCCATTCAGGTATAAATTTTATCCTGGCGAGCGATAGCGAGCCTGTAATTTAAGAGGAACCGGTCTTTGGCCGGGACATTTTTCTACCGAGAAATGTACAAATATATCTTGAAAGGGACTCAAGGGGGTGTCATTTTAAGCTTGATGGAGGTCTAGGGAACAAACTAAATACCTCCCATATTTAAGTAACTTAGGGTCAGGTCCTAAACAGACAATTAAAAAAAAAAAAAAAAAAAAAAAAAAAAAAAAAAGTTCCGAGTGTGTGTGTGTGTGTGTGTGTGTGTGTGTGTGTGTGTGTGTGTGTGTGTGTGTGTGTGTGTGTGTGTGTGGCGTGAATCAATCTGTTTACTATGACCCGTTGTCTTCCTGCAACAGGTTCCCACACCAACTTCCTGTTAGGGAGCTGGAACGCAACTTGAGGGAAGGGGGGGGCGGGGACCTGTTTTGGTTCTGTCCTTTTCTATCTTTCTCGGGCTTGTATCCATTTGGCCCCATTCAGCCTACTGTTTTAAGACGTTTATCCCCATCCAGGTGTTAATTTTTTACTGGTGAGCGGTACCGAGCCAGCATATTTTTTATTTTTGTTTGACAGCAGGCTAAATTTGTACATTTTTCGATAGAAAAATGTCTCCGGCGAAGCCGGATTTCTTCATATAATGCTGGCTCGCTATCGCTCGCCAGGAAGAAATCGACACCTAGATGGGGATAAACGTCTTAAAATAGTTGGCTGAATGGGGCCGAATGGATACAAGCCAGAGAAAGAGAGAAAAGGACAGAAATAACAAAAAGCAGGTCACCCCCCCTTGATAGAGATCATATGCCTCACTCCGACCTAAACAGGTAGATGATCTTTGCTGTCTCATAGGTCTAGATAGCGTAATGCGTAAGTGCGCGGAATTTCGATGTTGAGTATCCTAGGTTCGAGTCCTTGGAGTGCCACATGTATTTGTTGATTTCATTAATTGAGTTTAGAGGTGAAGTTGGTTGGTGGGAAAAAACCTAATAATTCCTACAACGTCACCAGTTCGGTCAGATGGAGGATGAGTGAGAATGTGATGTCACTTGGAACCCACGTCCATTCCTTCAATTTACTCCCTTTGCGTTTCATTCACTGGCAAATTGTAATATTTTTTTGAATATCTTGAATAAGTGTATACTTTGCGATATGTATGAAGTACTATACAGCATCAACTATAGAAGCCGAAGCAGTTGTGAAGGCTCATTTTAATAGATCTTCAATGGTTACAGGTAGACTCTTTATTAATCGATCTCCAATGGTTACAGGTAGACTCTTTATTAATCGATCTTCAATGGTTACAGGTAGACTCTAAATTAATCGATCTTCAATGGTTACAGGTAGACTCTAAATTAATCGATCTTCAATGGTTACAGGTAGACTCTAAATTAATCGATCTTCAATGGTTACAGGTAGACTCTAAATTAATCGATCTTCAATGGTTACAGGTAGACTCTAATTAATCGATCTTCAATGGTTACAGGTAGACTCTAAATTAATCGATCTTCATGGTTACAGGTAGACTCTAAATTAATCGATCTTCAATGGTTACAGGTAGACTCTAAATTAATCGATCTTCAATGGTTACAGGTAGACTCTAAATTAATCGATCTTCAATGGTTACAGGTAGACTCTAAATTAATCGATCTTCAATGGTTACAGGTAGACTCTAAATTAATCGATCTTCAATGGTTACAGGTAGACTCTAAATTAATCGATCTTCAATAGTTACAGGTAGACTCTAAATTAATCGATCTTCAATGGTTACAGGTAGACTCTTTATTAATCGATCTCCAATGGTTACAGGTAGACTCTAAATTAATCGATCTTCAATGGTTACAGGTAGACTCTAAATTAATCGATCTTCAATAGTTACAGGTAGACTCTAAATTAATCGATCTTCAATGGTTACAGGTAGACTCTTTATTAATCGATCTCCAATGGTTACAGGTAGACTCTTTATTAATCGATCTTCAATGGTTACAGGTAGACTCTAAATTAATCGATCTTCAATAGTTACAGGTAGACTCTAAATTAATCGATCTTCAATGGTTACAGGTAGACTCTTTATTAATCGATATTCAATGGTATTAATCGATCTTCAATGTTTACAGGTAGACTCTTGTAAACCCTAGGTGTGGAATCACGAGTACTACGCCCACCCGGTGCCTGTGTGGGCGTGTGTCACGTCTGGAAGCTGCGGTAAGGGCGTCATTTACGGCAACCCCCCCCCCCCCTCCCCATCATCAGTGTCTCCACCCTCGTCCTTACCACATCCTACTACTCCTCCTGGCCTAAACTCCTGCTTCCTCAACTGATGTGTGAGTGTGTCAGTGAGTGAGTGTGTGTCAGTGAGTGAGTGTGTGTCAGTGAGTGAGTGAGTGAGAGAGAGAGAGAGTATGAATGAATGTTCAGATACACGAGCGACCGGGTTTTACTTTTGCCATTTTTCGCAGCAACTTATGGTTTGGAAATTCCTGAATTTAACTAAAAATACTCATCCTCACTTTATTTTCCGATATCGATGGAAAAGAACCCTGGAAGTATTGTCAGAATAAAGTAGCTATCGAAAGTTACCGAAATGAAAACTGAAAAATATAAAGTGGCCGATCGAAATGTTCTGAAATAAACAGGTCGCAGGAATAATTGACCGATCGAAATTTCGGGAAAAAAAAAAAGCGAAACGAAGACAAAATTGGCGATCGTCGAATTTACCGGAAAAGGCGGTGTGATCCCCGTGTGCAATGGGGGGGAGGGGGAGGGGGTTAGTAGGAAGCTCTAGGAGGGCAGGAAGGAAGTGGTTCATCCCCCGTCACCACCACCGCCGCCACTAGCGTATACAGTATACTACTACTACTACTACTGTACATGGTCCACTCACCCAGTTCCCTACAGACACACAGAAGGGCGCTACCATCCGGCACCACTGGGAGACTAATGCGTATTTCTATTATTATTATTATTATTATCATTATTACTATTATTATTATATTTGTTTTTATTATTATTATCATTATTATTATTATTATTAAAATTTTGTATTGTTGTTTATAATTATATTTTTTATTATTATTATTATTATCATTATTATTATTATTATTATTATTATTATAATTTTGTATTGCTGTTTATAATTATAATTTTTATTATTATCATTATTATTATTATTATTATTATAATTTTGTATTGTTTATAATTATCATTATTATAATTATTTGTATTATAATTATTAGTATTTGTATTAGCATTATTATTTATAGTATTGTCTTGTTATAATTCTAATTGTGTTTGATATATAGTTATTGCAATCAATAGTGTTTGTTTGTTAGTATTATTGTTTTAGTATTAATAGTTACAATATTATTGTTATTGCCATTATCATTAGTTTGATGTTTTGCATAATTATACACGTTTATTGATATTAGTTCATGGTGTGCATGTGTGGTTCGAGTGAGCTATCCGTATTTTGTTTATATATTCCCTGTTCTTGCTCTGTCTTGAGTCGCCCCCCCCAAAAAAAAAAAAAAAAACAAAAAACAGGAAAAGAGGGGAAAAAAATAGGAAAGTGGGGATTGGGCCTGAGTAGATATAGATAGATAGATAGATAGATAGATAGATAGATTATATTCGAGTATGTTGGTAATATTGTTGTTGTTGTTGTGTGTAGTTAGAGTCAACAAGTAAATATATTATTTTGAATACGGTTTTCACACCACATGAACACTTGTAACGCTCAGACGATGCAATATGTATGACAGCTTACTTCTACTGATGTAAGGGTAAATCTATATGTGCAATGATATGTTTAATTATCAGCACACATACACACACACACACACACACAGATACGTAAGTGTACAGCTGTCCACACGTTCACCTGTTACATAATTACATTGAATTATGGTAATTTAACTATACTGTCTATGTGTGCAGAAACGGGAAGCCCAAGAATCAGACATTAACTATTAAAAGAACAGTTTATGGTTATATAATTTGTTTGACATTACATAATACAATATGTATACCTAATAAAATCAATATAAGTGGTTCTATGACAGTCGGACGTGTGACCAACTGTACACATTTATAGGAAAAGTATATATATATATATATATATATATATATATAAAGAGAGAGAGAGAGCGAGAGAGAGAGAGAGAGAGAGAGAGAGAGAGAGAGAGAGAGAGAGAGAGAGAGAGAGAGAGAGAGAGAGAGAGAGAGAGAGAGAGAGAGAGAGAGAGAGAGAGAGAGAGAGACATGAGCTAGACTAGGCTAAGTGCATATAGAGAGGGCCAAGGTTATATATGTGTGTGTGTGTGTGTGTGTGTGTGTGTGTGTGTGTGTGTGTGTGTGTGTTGTCCATCCCATGATAAACATACATAGGTCAGACCACACTAAGGGACGCCTGTACACACACACACACACACACACACATACACACACACACACAGGGCCATAAGTAAACAAATCTGTCGTACATGGGAATATACTTATTGACACAAACACACACATACACACACACACACACACACACACATACACACACACACGCACACACGTACGGATGCACAAAGTATTATTGTTATTATAAGAATTTTATTCGTTTTATTATTAATTTGTATGTTTAGTCTTCTTCGTCTTCCTTGTATTATTATTATTATTATTATTATTATTATTATTATTATTATTAGTAGAGGTAATAGCGGTAGTTGCTGTAGTGGTAATAAGAGTAGTAGTTGAAATATATATATGGTGTTGTGGTCATGCCACTGGACTGGTAATCTAATGGTCCCGGGCTCGAATCCCAATGTGTCAATGGGAAGATATTATTGGGATGGAATTTGTGCTGTACCTAGTATCAGTGCATTACCACAAAGCCCACCGAAACGCCAACAAAAATACTCTCATTGTTCCCTGATTAAATAGCACTGTATGAATATTCCCATATTCAAATATGCTACAGGGGGGCAATGCCTAGTGAGTTCATTGCTCAATAGGTGGCGTTCTGAGAGTGAGGGTCCGAGTCTAGGTGGTAAGACAGTGAAGCACTGGAGCGAAGCAGTTTCAGAGATGTGGCTGCTTCGAGCCGTGGGTGCACCCGTGCATCTTGCAAAGACAAGATATCGGGAGCTGGTTGTATCCCAAAGTGCTTCACATGCCTCACTCCCTAGACTGGAACGAGACCTAACGGGCTTCACCGTTCAATGTACGGTTGAATGTTCAGGCTCTCAGCCTATGCCCGACAGGGAGTAGTTGGAATATAGAAAAAAGAAAAAGAAAAATATATATATATACTGTATATATAATATAGGCATATATATATATATATATGTATATGTATATGTATATATATATATGTATATGTATATATATATATAAATTATATATATATATATATATATATACATGCGGAGAGAGAGAGAGAGAGAGAGAGAGAGAGAGAGAGAGAGAGAGAGAGAGAGAGAGAGAGAGAGAGAGAGAGAGAGAGAGAGAGAGAGAGAGAGAGAGAGAGAGAGAGAGAGAGGAAGCTACTACAACAAAAAGTGATAGACAATGAGGTAATTAACCAGGTGTACAGACAGGTGGGGCAACAGGTGTGGTGGTGGTGGTGGTGGTGAGGACAGGTACACTCCCAGGCACCAGTTCCTAACCTCTGTATGATCATAAGCGTGCCAACAATATTTTTTAAGATTGAAGTACGAGTGTGGTTTTCTATGGGTAGTTCACTGATATGGAAGACATTATTATTTTTTTTATTGTAACCTCTTATGTAAACCCAATCATATTAGTGTTATACTCATACGTGAAGGAGATTGGATGTGCGCAACTGTAGTGTGGAAGAAGAAGAAGAAGAAGAAGGAGAAGAAGGAGAAGAAGAAGAAGAAGACCCATTAACTAGATCACTCGGCTGTACACAAAAGTTGAACATTTGTCCTTCTTGGCCAAAGAAGGAAAAGATAGATATATAGACAGATTGGTACACACACACACACTAACATATTATATATTATATTATATATATATATATATTATAAGGGAAAAGTAAGCATGACGTAAATTGGAGGCAGCGTCAAGAAAGAATGACGTCAGTATAAGTTAGTGATTGAAGTAGACAATTGTGAGGTAAACGGGATAACAGGTAAGGGATGTGGTGATGGGCTGGTCTATCAGAGTGAGAACTGAGCGATCTCTGCCATACCCATAGCTTACTCTGACTGTTCCGTTTACTCATATATTTTCTAGATCTCAAGTGACGGCGTCTCTTCCGTGGATTGACCTCCCAATCTACCAAGATTGGAAGCCAAAGCGTCACATTTTTTTTTCCTTTGCCCCTCAGCTTTCTCTTCATAATTGCTGAGGGGCACAGGGCCCTGGGTGGGGCTTTGGTTTCCCGGGCGTTTCTGTCGCCCTCCTCAGCTCCCCGCCATGGAGTGGCTTCGGTCACCCAGGCTTTATTGTGGTCGGCAGGAAGGGTTCTGTGGGGGTGCTCGGTTATGGCCTTGGCCTTGCTCGGGGCCTTGGGGCTGTTCGGCCAGGCAGCTTGGGGAACAACAGGTAAAGGATGTGTAGATAGGGCGCGCTAATAAGTCATGTCCCAGCTGTCATTACGTTTGGCTCGCTCTGTGTTGTATTAATGTCTGTCAGATGTTGAATAGGGTGGGTAAGTGTAGGCACATGTTTGTATATTTCACTCGATATGAAGAAATGAAGCTTAGATATGGCTGATACCAATATTGATCAAAACATACTTGGTGCCGAGACATCACTTATTAGCGAGATTGTACAGGGAATTAAATATTTATAGACAGTAGAATACTTGGCTGGAGAAAATAAGACAATTAAACGCAGACAATTGTTATTTATACGAGAGGTAGACAGGTAAGAAGGTAGACTAAGACAGGTAAGATGTAAACAGGTAGTACAGGTAGATAAGAAAGGCATAGGTAGACAGGTAAGAAGGTAGACTAAGACAGGTAAGATGTAAACTGGTAGCACAGGTAGATAAGCAATGCATAGGTAGACAGGTAAGAAGGTAGACTAAGACAGGTAAGATGTAAACTGGTAGTACAGGTAGATAAGCAAGGCATAGGTAGACAGGTAAGAAGGTAGACTAAGACAGGTAAGATGTAAACAGGTAGCACAGGTAGATAAGCAATGCATAGGTAGACAGGTAAGAAGGTAGACTAAGACAGGTAAGATGTAAACTGGTAGCACAGGTAGATAAGCAATGCATAGGTAGACAGGTAAGAAGGTAGACTAAGACAGGTAAGATGTAAACAGGTAGTACAGGTAGATAAGCAAGTCCTAGGTAGACAGGTAGGAGACACCTGTAGGGACCATATAGGAAGTCGTAATTAGGTAGATAAGTTTTGATATAGACAGTTATACGTTTGAGTTAAGGGGAGATTTCCACTTGAGGGATTTTTTTCTTGGCCCCTTTCTCCCTCATGTTTAGCCCCATTGCTGTTGATATTATTAAACGTTTGCCCCATTAGTTTAGCGATTTTAAGAACTTTCACCCCATATTAAGACCTTTCGTGCCATTCAGGTGTCGATTTTATCCTGGCAAGCGATAGCGAGCCTGTAATTTAAGAGGAACCGGCCTTCGGCCGGGAAATTTTTCTACCGAAAAATGTACAAATTTATCTTGAAAGGGACTCAAGGGGGTGTAATTATAAGTTTGATGGAGGCCTAGGGAACAAACTAAATACCTCCCCTTAAGGTAGACTGTTGAATTGACGGGATTCTTGAGACAGACAGATAAGATACAGATTATTTGAAGTAGACAGATGACGGGTAGCCATTTTTGAGGTAGACAGGTAGACAGTTAAGGGGAGATTTCCACTTGAGGGATCATTTTCTTGACCCCTTTCTCCCTCATGTTTAGCCCCATTGCTTTTGAGATTTTAAGACGTTCGCCCCATTACTTTGGCGATTTTAAGAACTTTTGACCCATTTATGTAACTTTCAAGACCTTTTGTGCCACTTAGGTGTCGATTTTTTCCTGGCGAGCGATAGCGAGCCTGTAATTTAAGAGGAATCGGCCTTCGGCCGGGACATTTTTCTACCGAAAAATGTACAAATTTATCTTGAAAGGGGATATATTTCAAGCTTGATGGAAGTCTAGGAAACACACTAAAAACCTCCCCTTAATGGAACGTGGAGACTGTCAGATGGAAGAAAACAGTCGGGAAGTAGACAAATGGCGAGTAGATGTGTAAATAAATATACAACTGATAAAAGCAAGACAGGTAAGAGGTAGACAGGTAGACATTAAGTGGAGCGTGGAGTGTGACAGGTGGAGGGAGGGAGGGAGGGTGGTGGAGCGGAGGAGCTTGAAGGTGACTCCATCCTCCTCCACTGACATTATCCTTCCACACTTAGAGAGAGAGAGAGAGAGAGAGAGAGAGAGAGAGAGAGAGAGAGAGAGAGAGAGAGAGAGCGAGAAAGGAGAGAGAGAGAGAGAGAGAGAGAGAGAGAGAGAGAGAGAGAGAGAGAGAGAGAGAGAGAGAGAGAGAGAGAGAGAGAGAGAGAGAGAGCGGAAAATAGCGGTCTTAAAATTGACAACGAAATGGGGCGAAAGGTGTTAAAATCGCAACACTAATGGGCCGAACGTCTTATAATATCAAAACTAGTGGGGCTAAACATTAGGGAGAAGGGGGTCCAGAAAAACGGTCTGCCTCCCCTTAAGTATACAGTAAGTAGATAGTAATTTGGCTTGTGTGTGTGTGTGCATGTGTGTGTGTGTGTGTGTGTGTGTGTGTGTGTGTGTGCGTGTATGTGCTTGCGTATGTGTGTGAGGCTGGAGGTTGAAGGTTATTATCCAACATGATTCACAACCCCTCAACCACCGCGATCAATATCACTGCCAGGCCCAGGTGCCAGTTCGTGTGTTACTGTGTACAGCTATGTGTGTTTTTATTAATTATTTTGTTTTATTCCAACTACTCCCTCTCGGGCATAGGCTGAGAGCCTGCACACTCAACCGCTGAACGTGGTGAGGCCCATGAGGTCTTGTTCCAGTCTAGAGAGTGAGATATGCGAAGCACCCCGGCTCGAAGAAATCCCATCTCTGAAGCTGCTCCGCCTCCGTGCTTCACTGTCTCATTCCCCAGACTCGGACCCTCACTCTCAGAACGCCACCTATTGTGCTGTCCTTGTTTATGACTATGTGTTTGTGTTATTGTGTATTATATGTGTGTTCGTGTAAGAGTCAATGTGTATTTTGGATACGCATGTGAATGTGTGTGTGTGTGTGCGTGAGTGTGTGCGTGGGTGGGGGGGGGGTATTTTGTAATGAGCGTTCTGTGAGTGTGTCCGTTTGTGTAAGTATGCTTAAACAATACTGTGTGTTATGCGTGCGTATGTGTGTGTGTGTGTGTGTGAGAGAAAGAGAGGAGAGTGATTGTGTGTGTGTGTTTTAAAGTTGCAAAATTCGTGTGTATGTGTAAGTGTGTGAGAGAGAGAGAGAGATTATGTGTGTGTGTGTTTTAAAGTTGCAATATCCGTGTGGTGTTTGCCTTCTATATTGCGCTTGATGTCGTGTGTGTATACTGGAGTGTGGATGATTAATGACGGGGGTTGGGAATAATGGTTCCTTTATATAAATAATGGTGGTGGGGTGTGTAGACGTGTTCAAAGTCTTCGAGCCTTATTGTTATTCCTATTGCTTTGTCCTCTCTCTCTCTCTCTCTCTCTCTGCTCTCCTGTTCTTCCACTTTCCTGTATTTGGGGCTTTAGTATTTTTACAAAATTTGAGGCCTGTGATCACCTCTCTGGGATCGTAAGCTCTGTGTGGTCAGTGGATTTATGAAAAGTTATGAAAAGTTATGTAAATCTCTCTCTCTCTCTCAGTGCCTACCGACCCTGAGGTAGACTGCTCCTGTGTTTAGTGCCTGTGTTCAAGGTTAGGGGGATAGGGAACAGAATATGAGGAGGGATTGGAGGGAAATAGATAGATAGATAGATAGAGACAGACTGTCAGACAGACAGACAGACAGACAGAGAGAGAGAGAGAGAGAGAGAGAGAGAGAGAGAGAGAGAGAGAGAGAGAGAGAGAGAGAGAGAGAGAGAGAGAGAGAGAGAGAGAGAATAACGAAGCAACAAAACTAGACATAACTAAAAGCTCTCAAGGCCGCAATACAGGCATTCCCTCCACACACACACACACACACACACACACACACACACACACACACACACACACACACACACACACACACACACACACACACACACACACACACACACACACACACACACACACACACACACACACACACACACACACACACACACACACACACACACACAACCACCACCACCACCGGCCTCTACGTCAAAGAACCTTGGCGGGTCAGCCGTGGAAACTAGCCGACAGTGACCTTCCTTCGCTCGCTGCTCTACACAAGTCCCTGAAAGAGCCAACCAGACAGAAAGCTAAATGTAAATATGAAAAGTAGAATGTAAATACGAGGTGCCGTTGTCAAGGCTTTATCCCTCAATACTTCATCTGATCTGATCTGAAGTAGGTTATGTTGCATTGTTTCAAGGGCTAGACAGGGAGAACACAGAAGAGTGATGGCCTACAGTGATGATGGCCAGTACGAACCGTGTCATGGGAATGTGTACAGGAGGTGATGTAGAAGATAGTCGTAGTAGGCAGTGGTATGAATGAAGAAGGCTTTGATGAGCTGCTTCAGGGGTTGGAGAAGAACAAGAGAACGGGAGGTATAACAGAAGACAAGGATGACGAAGGAGAGTTTTTTCAGAGTCTAGTTGTTACCAAGAATATGATGAAAATAACGCCCCGTTACGGAATGGGTTAAGTAGTTCAGAAGGCACACTGGTCGCTTACTCCTTTCTACCACACACACACAAACACACTTTCACATAAACACACACACACACACACACAATAACATCCTCCGCCTTCAGCATAACAGCATCCACACTACACTCCATCTCGGATTACGCCAATTATCCTCATTACATTACACGATAGTTCCAACACCACCGCCACTCCCGTCATGCTAAAACAAGGATTTACACGATCAGTTTCCCCGGCAACTGTTTTTTTATTGGTAGCTTCTCAGGAAGGTTCTTTTAAGGGGAGGTATTTAGTTTGTTCCCTATGTTTTCATCAAGCTAAAAATTACACCCCTAGACCCCCTTTCAAGATAAATTTGTACATTTTTCGGTAGAAAAATGTGCCGGCCGGAGGCCGGTTGCTCTTAAATTACAGGCTCGCTATCGTTCGCCAGGAAAAAAATCGACACCTTAACGGCACGAAAGGTCTTAAAATTGACAGAAATGGGGCAAAATGTCTTAAAATATCCAAACTACTAGGGCGAAGGTCTTAAAATCTCAAAAGCAATGGGGCTAAACATGAGGGAGAAAGGGGTCCAGAAAAAAATCCCCCCCCCCATTAGTTTGTCGATTTTAAGACCTTTCGCCTCATTTCTTTGTCAATATTAAGACCTTTCGTGCTATTTTGGTGTCGATTTTTTCACTGGCGAGCGATAGCGAGCCTGTTATTCAGGAGGAACCGGCCTTTGGCCGGGAAATTTTTCTACCGAAAAATGTACAAATTAATCTAGAAGGGGGATCTAATGGATGTTTTTTTTAAGCTTGTTGGAGGTCTAGGGAGGAAACTAGAAAAATAATGAATAAATTAAACAAAAATCGACCAAAAAGTGAATCATCCCCCCTTAAATGTTGCCAGAAAATAAATGCCGATTAAAAACTGCCAGGATAATCGCCCGTCTGTGGCAGCTTGAACCACGTGATGATATCTCGGTATTACGGTTCAGCCAAGAAGGCAAATTGAGGCAGAATTCCTCCTTTGCATATTTTAAACTAATTGTCAGGATGTGTGTGAGAGAGAGTTGGGTGCTTTTTATTATCTGTGTTTATTCGTTGTTTTATGTTGTTTTTGTGTTTTCCCTGTTCTGGGCTCTGTCTTGAGGAGTCGGCTACCCCCCCCCCCCCCCAAAAAAAAAATGGGGAATTGGGCCTGAGCATATAAAGAGATAGATAGATAGTCAGGATAATTATGCCCCCCCTACATCAAAAAATAAAATACAAAACAAAATAAAAAATAACTCCTACTGTCGTGAACAAAGAGTGGGATATTATTATATACATTACGAAAGCCTTGACTTCCATGGAGCACGATGATTGTTTGTGAAGCATCTTTGGTTCTGGCATATCACTAGTATTTTGGTCATTGTTACGTATCGGGCGTATATTGCACTCTTTCCGACAAGGTCAAATGTACCTAAGCTATTATATTACTACTACTACTACTACTACTACTACTACTACTACTACTACAACTACTACTACTACTACAACTACTACTACTTTATTTTTTTTATTTTTTTTTTATTTTTTTTATAGTCGATTTGTAAATAATTATACCACATTTGTATTACTCTATTCTGACTGATTCCCCTCCATATGTAATATATGTAAATTTATGTATATTATGAAATAAAGACTGATTGATTGCTTGATTGACTACTGGTCGTTATTTATGTCAATAAAAATTATAATGTAAAACTTGCAAAATAAACAAACCAAAACGTACACGATCACAGTAAAGAGACAAAATAACTAATCAAACTAAATCAAAGCTTCTTGTTCTAATTGTAGTCATTATTGGTATCCACATATACCATCGTATTATTGACATTGATATTATACAACTAAAGTGTCATACAATTGCATCCAAAAAAAAAAACTCTCGATCATTCAATATTAGCGTCATCATACAATATCCTGTTCATGTCATGAATATTTCATTAATCTATTATTAAGGGGAGATATTTAGTTTGTTCCCTAGACCTCCATCAAGCTTAGAATTACACCCCCTTGAGTCCTTTTCAAGATAAATTTGTACATTTTTCGGTAGAAAAATTTCCCGGCCATAGGCCGGTTCCTCTTAAATTACAGGCTCGCTATCGCTCGCCAGGATAAAATCGACACCTGAATGGCACGAAAGGTCTTAATATGGGGTGAAAGTTCTTAAAATTGCTAAACTAATGGGGCAAACGTTTTATAATATCAAAAGCAATGGGGCTAAACATGAGGGAGAAAGGGGTCAAGAAAAAAATCCCTCAAGTGGAGATCTCCCCTTAAGAACACGACCATATTTGTATCGTCACTCATAATACCCGATTTATTAATGTATTCAATTTAGTCATATTTCTCAATGTAATCCCCCTCCCATAAGGGGTAATAAACAAATCCCCTTCCCCCTTCCCACAAAAACAATAAATAAAATAATATTCACATTTGGGAGGATGTACTTAAATCATTCTCCAAGGTGACTTTAATTGACTTATGCTTATTTAAATATTACCGTATTGTGTTTAACCCCAACCTACCGATATCACCCCTAGTACTTACCTAACTTATATGCATAGTCAAAATATAACTCAACACCAATCTATTCGCCTGTTATCAGCTACAGGGTACATCACACAGTCAGGAGTGCGAGCTAGAGTCACTAGGAGTAGGGGACAATTCAGACTCGCGGGCCTATTCGAGGTGAAAATCGATGACTCCTAGTGACTCTAGCGACTCCTGTTAGACTCCCACTCGCTCGCGGTAAAAATCGATGACTCCTAGTGACTCTAGCGACTCCTGTTAGACTCCCACTCGCTCGCGGTGAAAATCGACGACTCCTAGTGATTCTAGCGACTCCTAGTGACTCCTGTTAGACTCCCACTAGCTCGCACTCCTGACTGTGTGATGTACCCTTACCAAACCAACCTTATCCTTCTCACCATTCAGGGGATATTTCCACTTTAGGGATTATTTTCTTGACTCCTTTCTCCCTCATGTTTAGCCCCATTGCTTTTCTAATTTTAAGACGTTCGCCCCATTATTTTGACGATTTTAAGAACTTTCGACCCATTTCTGTCAATTTTAAGACCTTTCGAGCCATTTAGGTGTCGATTTTATCCTGGCGAGCGATAGCGAGCCTGTAATATAAGAGGAACCGGCTTTCAGCCGGGAAATTTTTCTACCGAAAAATGTACAAATTTATCTTGAAAGGAGCTCAAGCGGGTGCAATCTTAAGCTTGATGGATATCTAGAAACCAAACTAAAAACCTCCCCTTAACCGAGACTCTCATAAATAATACATAATAGGGTGTTGGTAAAAAATCGCGTGTACTCCAATCGCGTCATAAATCTTCAAATACCTCTTTCTTAATGTTATATTGGTTATCACTAGACGATTGTATTGCGTTTATGAGCGATCGGTGGAATGCAAAGAGTTAAATGTAATAGTTTGTAACCCTTTGCTTCTCAGATGTCCTTCCTAGGCTGAATACAGTTGCACATGAGGTTAGCCTGAGTCAAAATAAAATGAAGCCTTTAAATGTAGTTAAACCTCTGTACCGGCGACGTCTTTTCAATATTTGTCTAGCGATATTTAGACGATTTTGTGCAGTTTAAGAAGGACCTGTGGTACTAAAAAGGGTTAAGGGAGATATTTTGAAACCTGTTAATTGCTGGAGACTGAATAAAGTCGTCTAACATGCAGTAGTCAGAGTAAAGGCAAAAGGACGGCATCGGTACTGAAGGGGTTAAGGGGAGGTTTTTAGTTTGGTCCCTAGATATCCTTCAAGCTTAAGATTACACCTCCTTGAGCCACTTTCAAGATAAATTTGTACATTTTTCGGTAGAAAAATGTCCCGGCTGAAAGCCGGTTCCTCTTAAATTACAGGCTCGCTATCGCTCGCCAGGATAAAATCGACACCTAAATGGCCCGAAAGGTCTTAAAATTGATAGAAATGGGTTGAAAATTCTTAAAATCGACAAAATAATGGGGCGAACGTCTTAAAATTAGAAAAAAACAATGGGGCTAAACATGAGGGAGAAAGGAGTCCAGAAAAAAATACCTCAAGTGGATATCTCCCCTTAAGGGGTTACCGCGATGCCAAGCTCCTTCTCTCCCCCTTAGTTATCGTCTATTCGCTGTAAGTAGGCGAGAAATCATGACCTCTATCCTCTGTAAGTCAAAATGGGCTAGAGCAAATTGGCTGTAAATTTCCACATCTATGCCTCGACGGACTCTTCCCAAATGGTAGAAATATCAGCTCGATTACTCTAGTCGTTTTTGAGTTACAGAGGTTAGAGAGGTCAAGATTTCTCAGGTATAGTCTCACTCCTCACATTACCGCAGGTGGGAGGATTCGAACCCTTTTTATGTTCATTATTTATATTTTCCGTGACCTCGCCATATGCACAAGGACACGGCGGCGACCCCGAGGCCAAGGCTGAATGACGCACTCGACGCAGCCTGACGCAGCTACGGCGGCATCCAGCATTATTACGGTAGATTATACATGAAGGGGAAATGGCTTGTTTTTCTAGAGCCCTTTCTCCCTCATGTTTAGCCCCATTAGATTTTAAGATGTTTGCCCCATTATATTGTCGATTTTAAGACCTTGCGGATTTCCTTTTCAATATTAAAACCTTTCGTGCTATTTAGGTGTCAATTTTTTCCTGGCGAACGATAGTGAGCCTGTAATTTGGGAAGAACCGGCCTTAGGCCGGGACATTTTTCTACCGAAAAATGTACAAATTAATCTAGAAGGGGGATCTAATGGATGTTTGTTTTTAAATTTGGTGGAGGTCTAGGGAGGAAACTAAGAATATCATAAAAAGATCAATAAAAAGGCAAATAAACAGCCCATCTCCCCTTAACTAGCCTAACTTAACCTAAACTAACACACTCCCATATACCCTAACCCAACCCAGCCAGTCCTCCTAACTGAAGGGGAGATTTCCACTTAAGGGATTTTTTTCTTTGCCCCTTTCTCCCTCATGTTTAGCCCCATTGATTTTGAAATTTTAAGACGTTCGCCCCATTAGTTTGGCGATTTTAAGAAGTTTCACCCCATTTATGTCACTTTTAAGACCTTTCGTCCCATTTAGGTGTCGATTTTTTTCCTGGCGAGCGATAGCGAGCCTGTAATTTAAGAGGAACCGGCCTTCGGCTGGAAAATTTGTCTACCAAAAAATTTACAAATTTATCTTGAAAGGGGGTCAAGGGGGTGTAATTTCAAGCTTGATGGAAGTCTAGGAAACACACTAAAAACCTCCCCTTAAGCGTTGTCTTCAATATTCTCCCTTACTCCAAATGCATGTTAAAACATTATTTTTATTTTCCTCTTACTCTTTCGTGTTGATTTTTGTTTCCACTTTTTTCTCATCTTTGATTAATATTTATGCATTATATATATTGGCGTTCTCCTTTCTCCTTCCCTCGGTTACAAAATCTTGATCAATATTCCAGTCGTCTCTACTCCAAAATGCTCTCTCTCTTTTACCAAATCGACAAGGAGACTATGACATTAAGGGGAGATTTCCACTTGAGATATATTTTTCCTGACTCCTTTCTCCCTCATGTTTAGCCCCATTGCTTTTCTAATTTTAAGACGTTCGCCCCATTATTTTGACGATTTTAAGAACTTTTAACCCATTTCTATCAATTTTAAGACCTTTCGTTCCATTTAGGTGTCGATTTTATCCTGGCGAGCGATAGCGAGCCTGTAATTTAAGAGGAACCGGCTTTCAGCCGGGAAATTTTTCTACCGAAAAATATACAAATTTATCTTGAAAGGGGCTCAACGGGGTGTAATCTTAAGCTTGATGGATATCTAGAGACCAAACTAAAAACCTCCCCTTAACTTAACTAAGTTTTCCCAATATAATTGTAAATGCAATGTTTATGACCATTGTTATATATGCCAATTATGTAAATCAAGAGACCTAATACGTAAGCCTATCGTGTACCTTTCAAGAATATATAATCAATAAATATGTCTCTTCATTTCCAGCACCGTTCTCGTCTTTCTCTTCCTTCGCGTAACCAGTCAACCAGTTTGCCGTTGCTTCGTTCAATAACTCAATAATGCATTACAGACGACCCTCCACATAGCTTCTCTATTTCCTCATTCTTGTGGCTGTCAATTAGCTACGTGCTTATTTAATTTTCCTCCGAATTCCCCAACATTCCAATTCCTTAAGAGGAGGTTTCTAGTTTGTTTCCTACTCCTTCAGCAATCTTAAAATTTCACTCCCTTGACCCCCTTTCAAGATAATTTTGTACATTTTTCGGTAGAAAAATTTCCCGGCCAAAGGCCGGTTACTCTTAAATTACAGGTTCGCTATCGCTCGCCAGGATAAAATCGACACCTAAATGGCACGAAAGGTCTTAAATTTGACACAATGGGGCGGAAATTCTTAAAATCACCAAACTAATGGGGCAAACGTCTTAAAATCTCAAAAGCAATGGGGCTAGACATGAGGGAGAAAGGGGTCAAGAAAAAAAGTCCCTCAAGTGGAAATCTCCCCTTAAGCACATCTTCGTAACATTAATTCTCTGTCCTTCACCGCTTCCTCCCCAAAAAAAAAAAAAAAAAATGGTGTTTTCGGAAACCATGTATTTTTTGTTTGTTCTCTTCGTCTCTCCCATTCCGTTCCGCTTGCCTCTCAGCCCGACGGACGTCTGTTGGTGTCTGTTGTTCTTTCCTGTGTTCAACTACTATTTATTTTAAGGGGACATGGGCCGCTTTTTTTTTTTTAGACCCCCTTCTCCCTCATGTTTAGCCCCATTAGTTTTCAGATGTTAAGAGGTTTGCCCCATTAGTTAGTCGATTTAAGACCTTTCGCCCCATTTCTTCGTCAATATTTAGACCTTTCGTGCTATTTAGGTGTCGATTTTTTCCCTGTCGACCGATAGTGAGCCTGTAATGTTGGAAGAACCGGCCTTCGGCCGGGAAATATTTCTACCGAAAAATGTACAAATTAATCTAGAAGGGAGATCTAATGGATGTTTTTTTTTTTTAATTTGATGGCGGTCTAGGGAGGAAACTAGAAAAAATAATGAATACATGCAAAAATAGCCCAAAAAGTGAACTATCCCCTCCTTAATCTGTTTGTCATATTTCTTTTATCTTAGTTTCCAATCCTTATTACAATACTTATATATCTGTATAATTCTGTCCCTATGCCTCTCGTATTAAAATGACCCTTGTTTCAATCTCACTCACTCTCGCTCCCTATTCATACATCTATATACCCATCTCGCTCTCTCTCTCTCTCTCTCTCTCTCTCTCTCTCTCATATCTCCGGCAGCCTCCCAAGAATCCTCCTGCGTCAGGTGATATTTACTTCTCACAATATATGCTACCGGGTCGTGCTCTTCATAAAAAAAACAAAAAAAACAATCTTATTTACTTATTTTTTTGCTTAGCCTCTGTGTCCTGGTTCTTGCGGTGATATGTATAAGACACACACACACACACACACTCCATCCTATATACAATTACACAGCACACACATTACTCACACATGCATAAAGACAAATAAATATACACTTTTTACACACACACACATAGACCCTCTTACATACAAGGACAGATTGACAAATAAGTTAACATAAACACAACCATACTTACGGTGATGTGTACATTTTATTTAGTCAAGTTATAATTTGTGCTCGTAAGAAGGAAGGGATTTCTTTTAAAACTAATTTCTAAATAATATAGTGCAAACCTACTGTGAAAGCATGGCATAGATATATTTGGATTCAGTTCATAATCTACACTTTAAGTAGTATATTTGGATTCAGTTCATAATCTACACTTTAAGTAGTATATTTGGATCAGTTTGGATTCAGTTCATAATCTACACTTTAAGTAGTATATTTGGATTCAGTTCATAATCTACACTTTAAGTAGTATATTTGGATTCAGTTCATAATCTACACTTTAAGTAGTATATTTGGATTCAGTTCATAATCTACACTTTAAGTAGTATATTTGGATTCAGTTCATAATGTGTACATTTTATTCAGTTCAGTTATAATTTACACTCGTAAGTAGTATATTTGGATTTCTTTTAAATCTAATTTCTAATATATTCAGTTCAAATCTACACTTTAAGATAGTATATTTGGATTCAGTTCATAATCTACACTTTAAGTAGTATATTTGGATTCAGTTCATAATCTACACTTTAAGTAGTATATTTGGATTCAGTTCATAATCTACACTTTAAGTAGTATATTTGGATTCAGTTCATAATCTACACTTTAAGTAGTATATTTGGATTCAGTTCATAATCTACACTTTAAGTAGTATATTGCATTCATCTTATACCTGGAAGGAAGGCAAATTGCAGTTTATCTCCCCCCATCGTAATTAGGAGGTCAAATGTTCACCTCTGTGTTTTTGTCCGTTTACAGGTTTGGCTGTAAATTTGTCCCTGAGACTATCAATTAAATAATCAGATGTGGGTTCAGATTGGGTGACCTTTAAAAATCCTTCCGAGATTTGAAAACGTGAGGTTTTTGCTTGACGTGATTAATCATTTGTGACTTAATAGAGATTCAAAGGTTTGAAAGGCCAAACTTGAGGAGGCTTTTTTCCCCACGTTCCGCCTCACCCCACGAAGGGGGATATTTTGGGGGAATTTTGGCAGCATGTACGGTCACGCTAATATAAGTCATGTCCCAGCTGTCATTACGTTTGGCTTTCTCTGTGCTGTATTTATGTCTGTCAGATGTTGAATAGGGTAGGTAATTGTAGGAACATGTTTGTATATTTCACTCGATATGAAGAAATGAAGCTTAGATATTGCTGATACCAATTATTGATCAAAACATACTTGGTGCCGAGACATCACTTATTAGCGCCACTGTAAAGCTTGCTCCCAGGAAATTGCGGTCTCTAGAAATGTGTTGCTTATTAGTGGAAACAAAAAAATCATTCTGCGATAGGTGTTAAGGAATCTGAATAACTATCTAACTGATATTACAGATTGAGGACTGATTAAAGATACCACTAGACACCCTAAACAATCCGAAGCGAATTAATTTGGTATACTGTACATGAAAGAAACATATACCGGTACATAACTTTGTATTTCTATAAAGGGTGCGTATGTAATGTATGTTATTTGTATTATTGACTTTTATCTATGTTTCAACTTTCCGGCCATGAGTTCCAGCCTGTGTATTGGATGCTGGACAGATAAGGAATCATCGTGCCGGGCGATGGAGAGTTTTGTGATGAACGAGGGGCAGGCAACTGTCTCCACTATAACATATCCGCTGCTAAACTGTTTGCATTAAGGGGCGATGGGCCGGTTTTCTGGACCACTTTCTCCCTCATGTTTAGCCCCATTAGTTTTCGATTTTAAGATGTTTGCCCCATTAGTTAGTCGATTTTAAGACCTTTCGCTCCATTTCTTCGTCAATATTTACACCTTTCGTGCTATTTAGGTGTCGATTTTTTCCCTGGCGAACGAAAGTGAGCCTGTAATGTTGGAAGAACCGGCCTTCGGCCGGAATATTTTTCTACCGAAAAATGTACAAATTAATCTAGAAGGGGGATCTAATGGATGTTTTTTTTTAAATTTGATGGAGGTCTAGGGAGGAAACTAGAAAAATAATGAATACATGCAAAAATCGCCCAAAAAGTGAACCAACTTAACCAAAGTTAACCCCTTCTGTACTGGCGACGTCTTTTTAATATTATGTTGTTGTTGTTGTTGTTGTTCCCTAATATTATGTTATCTCTATTTACAGTGTGCAGTTTAATAAGTATCTGTGGTAGTAACAAAAGTAGTGAGATACTTCGCAATCTGTTAGTTGCTGGATTTTTTTTTTTTTTTTTTTTAAGCTGAATAGAATCGCCTAGTGGTAGCCAGAATAAAGTATAAATAGACGTCGCCGGAACAGAAGGGGTTAAGGAGTTAATACTCCCTACCATGAGCCACTGCCTGGGTTAGACTCCGTGGGATTGCTTCTGCTTGAGGAGGTTATGTGGACTGTACATCGGGGAAAGTAATGTTCTACGAAGTTAATTTATCCTAGGCCGTAGCGACAGCAAAATCGCTACTACCTCATTTACATAAAATTATCATAATGGTGAGTTTTATATTGAAGTAGTTGGACCATATATAGACACACAATATCTCTGTTCTCTTCTCCCCCTTCAGATAATCCACCTGAGTATCTGCCCTCGTGCGTCTCTGCCTTGGTTCCGACTCAATGACTCACGTAAAGAGCTCACCACCACCACCACCACCACCACCACCTCTGGATTTTCCTGAATGAGACAATTTACTACCGCGGGAGTGACGCCGCGAATGTGACTGCCAAGGTCGCCCAGGGAATGAGGCACAGATTGACGAAATGGGATGGGGAGTCTGGTTTGATTATCCTTTATTAGATTTATTTGTAGTTGATATTTATTTTCATCTTTACTCAACAAAGTTAAAAGCTGCGCGGTGAGTCACAAGTTGCGCTAAAATGGTGACAATTGTGGTTGTATTATAATGTAAAACTTGCAAACTAAACAAACCAAAACTTACACGAACACAGCAAAACTTACACGAACACAACAAAACTTACACGAACACAACAAAACTTACACGAACACAGCAAAACTTACACGAACACAACAAAACTTACACGAACACAGCAAAACTTACACTAACACAGCAAAACTTACACGAACACAACAAAACTTACACGAACACAACAAAACTTACACGAACACAGCAAAAAGACAAAACAACTAATCAAAATCGCTAATTGGAAACAACGCTTAAGTCAAATAATAATGTATTATATATTTTGTTTATCAATTGTGAGCATTACTTCTCTCAATCCAAAATATTGAAGTAGCGATCGCACTCATCTTAGTGTTTATATTGCTATATTCGGATCCTTTCTTCTTCATATATTCGGATCCTTTCTTCTTCATATATTCGGATCCTTTCTTCTTCATATATTCGGATCCTTTCTTCTTCATATATTCGGATCCTTTCTTCTTCATATATTTGGATCCTTTCTTCTTCATATATTTGGATCCTTTCTTCTTCATATATTCGGATCCTTTCTTCTTCATATATTCGGATCCTTTCTTCTTCATATATTTGGATCCTTTCTTCTTCATATATTCGGATCCTTTCTTCTTCATATATTCGGATCCTTTCTTCTTCATATCCAAGGGGTGTTCAGACTGCGAGAAGGTAATGATCAGTTTGGATAACGGTCCATTTGGTTTAGTGTCCTTCGATTTCTGATATTGTTGTTGTTGTTGTGGTGTTGTTCCCTAAGCTGCCTGGCCGAACAGCCCCGAGTCCCTGAGGAAGGCCATGGCCACGATCGGGCTTTCCCACAGAGCTCTCATTGAGTGTAGATTGTGTTGTTGGCGTAAGTGGTTGTATGGTTGTTTACCCTATCCATGAAGACAAAGATAAAAGGCTGTGATTATTATATCGGTAACATTTTTTTTTTTTGTTTTTTTTTTTCGCCTATTGCATGTTACTTTCTTTGACTATACCATCGGGAATGAAGTCAAATATTTGAAGATGGTGATTATTCTCGATTTAGTGCCATTCTCCTTGTGTTCTGCCTTCATTCTGAACGTCACATTACAAACATTTCATACACTGTAATTATTGAACGCTTAAGGGGAGGTTTTTAGTGTGTTTCCTAGATTTCCATCAAGCTTAAAATTACACCCCCTTGACCCCCTTTCAAGATAAATTTGTACATTTTTCGGTAGAAAAATGTCCCGGCCAAAGGCCGGTTCCTTTAAATTACAGGCTCGCTATCGCTCGCCAGGAAAAAATCGACATCTAAATGGGATGAAAGGTCTTAAAAGTGACATAAATGGGGTGAAACTTCTTAAAATCGCCAAACTAATGGGGCGAACGTCTTAAAATCTCAAAAAGCAATGGAGCTAAACATGAGGGAGAAAGGGGTAAAGAAAAAAAATCCCTCAAGTGGAAATCTCCCCTTAACTACAACTAAACTTGTACACATGAACGTACTAGTCGGTTTCTCGGCTTAATATAAAACACATCAACAATTGAAACATTTTATCATTTGTAGATTTGTGTTACAATTAAGCGGCGCGCATTTGTTTGCATTGCATCTCCATCCATTAAGGGGAGATTTCCACTTGAGGGATTTTTTTCTTGACCCCTTTCTCCCTCATGGTTAGCCCCCTTGCTTTTGATATTATAAGACGTTCGCCCCAATAGTTTGCCCCATTTCTGTCAATTTTAAGACTTTTCGTGCCATTTAGGTGTCGATTTTTTCCTGGCGAGCGGTAGCGAGCCTGTAATTTAAGAGGAACCGGCCTTCGGCCGGGAAATTTTTCTACCGAAAAATTTACAAATTTATCTTGAAAGGGGGTCAAGGGGGAGTAATTTTAAGCTTGATGGAAGTCTAGGGAATCAACTAAAAGCCTCCCCTTAAGCTAAAGATTTAAACAAAGTGATCATTGTTTCCTTGCTGTGTTTTACTTAATGTTGCACAGTATCTACACTGACTAGAAATGCGTGGATATGGTTAAAACTGCGACAGTGTTGAATATTCTCGTCTCAGTGCTTCCCTCTTTGTGTCTGAAAATTCCTTCCCTCAATCCAAAAAGCGAAAATTTAAAAAGACTGGTTTTGCTCTCCTTATACCATCATTCTCATTGACTAGAAAACTTGTCACCGTGATTTAAATTACTATTCTATCATCTTTGTCTCGGTTTCTTTCGTGTTCTCTCTTTTCTTCTCTCTTTCTGTATAACCGGGGTGAGAATGAGAACAAAAAACGTCGATAATATTCTAGTTATGCTATCTCTCTGCCATTTAACCCCTTCAGACTCATATGACGTAGAGGTTGCCAGATTAGCAATAAGAAATAGAGTTCTCTCACTCTTATAATTACCTCTCCAAAATTAGTTTTCTGCCCACAGCTAACTCAAAGACAACTGCAGAGGTTGAAGTAACTAAACTAAAGGTTTCTAAATACCCCTGATGGTAACAAAGGCTTTAAAGTATCCCCAATAGGCTCAACACAGCTAACTCAAAGACAACTGCAGAGGTTGAAGTAACTAAACTAAAGGTTTCTAAATACCCCTGATGGTAACAAAGGCTTTAAAGTATCCCCAATAGGCTCAACACAGCTAACTCAAAGACAACTGCAGAGGTTGAAGTAACTAAACTAAAGGTTTCTAAATACCCCTGATGGTAACAAAGGCTTTAAAGTATCCCCAATAGGCTCAACACAGCTAACTCAAAGACAACTGCAGAGGTTGAAGTAACTAAACTAAAGGTTTCTAAATACCCCTGATGGTAACAAAGGCTTTAAAGTAGCCCTAATCGGCTCAAAATCGCGTCATATGTCGGAGAGGGTTAAAAGGGGATATGCATAATTAATCTGTTCTGTTTATATTTGATTCACGTTCTGTGTATTTATCTTCTCTGAATATGAAAGATTATACAGTATGTGTCTACATGTGTCTATATGTGTCTATCTGTGTCTATCTGTGTCTATCTGTGTCTATATGTGTCTATCTGTGTCTATCTGTGTCTATCTGTGTCTATCTGTGTCTATCTGTGTCTATATGTGTCTATATGCCTCTATCTGTGTCTATATGTGTTTATCTGTGTCTATATGTATCTATCTGTATCTATATGTGTCTATCTATTTTGCATTCTCCATTCTCTTGGTCTTATGGTCTCCTCTCTCTCCTTGGCGTCCTTATCGCGACCTGTTCCGCTTAAGGGGACATGGGCCGGTTTTCTGGACCACTTTCTCCCTCATGTTTAGCCCCAATAGTTTTCAGATTTTATGACGTTCGGCCCATTAGTTTGGCGATTTTAATACCTTTTGCCCCATTTCGTTGTCAATTTTAAGACCTTTTCGTGCCATTTACAGTACGTCTCGATTTTTTTCTGGCGAGCGAAAGCGAGCCTGTAATCATAAGAGTAACCGGCCTTCGGCCGGGAAATTTTTCTACCGAAAAATGTACAAATTAATATAGAAGGGGGATCTGATGGATGTTTTTTTTAAGTTTGATGGAGGTCTAAGGAGGAAACTAAAGAAAATAATAGAGAAATGAAAAAATCTACCAAAAAGTGAACCATCCCTCCTTAAGTCGGTATCACACGAGCCCTTTTTCCCTCAACATTTATCCTCAACACTGGTCTGGCAGCTTATGAGGTCAACATATATAATATTTCGGTCACCTAAATTAAACTACCATCAGTCTACCAGTGCAAAATACTCCAAAAATGTTGCCAGGAAAATGTTGAGCATCGAATGTTGACTATAAAAGCGCTCGTGTGATACCGGCTTTAGCGAGTGCCAAGGTCATTGTGGGGAAGGTGATGATGCTCAACTGGTAACAAAAAACACGCCTCCACTTTTGTGTCTCATGGTCTACAAGGTCCTGAGATTGTTTTAACCCTTTCAGTACCAGTGACATTCTTTCATTCATAATCTGGCAATGAGTATACGATTTTATTCAACTTATGAAGGACCTCTAGCCATAATGAGGCTTCAAACTATATCAACCAACCCTTTTGACTACCACAGATCCTTCTTAAACTGCATATTATCATCTTAATCTAGCTAGAATAAAATATAACACACGTCGCTGGTACTCAAAGGGTTAAGGAGACCATTCTTTACATTGACGACCTCTCTCTCTCTCTCTCTCTCTCTCTCGGGAGTGTTGGGTGGGGAGAGAGGCTTCTGCTTTGCTATCCTTTCCTTCCTCTTAGTAATTTTGTTATTGTTAGCATTATGTCCGGACTGTCTAGTAAGGTTTGATCAGTCTGTGTATATGTGTAACTCTATGTAACTATTTATCTCTTCATTACACCATTACACCACCGTCTTGGTGGTGTAATGGTTAAGGTGTCTAAAAGTCTGTGTGTGATAACCCAGGTTCGAATCCCGGTGGATCACATATCCTTTCATTAATTTCATTGGAGGTGTTTGGTGGTGTGGTGAAATTAATAAAAAAAAATAGATTATGTTCGCCACAGTTTATCCTTGGTCTCTCTACTCTTATCTCGTGACCTGTTCCTCTGAGCGAGGGCCAATATGCGGTTCACTATCGTTCGCCAGGGAAAAAATCGACACCTAAATAGCACGAAAGGTCTAAATATTGACGAACAAATGGGGCGAAAGGTCTTGGTGGTGGTGGTGGTGATGTTGTAAACCACCACTCCTCCACTATATATTGCGTCTGATACTCTACAAGGTCTCGGACTCAAGGATACACTACGCAAAACAGGAGCGTTGTAGTAAACCCGTGTGTGCGTCGTTTTTTTTTTTTTTTTTTTTTTTTTTTAAATACCATAACGTAGGGTATGGCCGTATTATGTTTTTTTGAAGGGGAAATGGAGATATTCATACAGTCGACGCTACGTCAGACCCATAGAAGTTACTATGGACCGGGAATCGAGGAAGCCCAATAGTATTAGCTTCTACATCAAGGAAAACACACTGACTTTAAGGGGGTCACCTGCTTGTTTTTATCTTTCTCTCCCTTTCTCTGACTTGTATCCATTTGGCCCCATTCAGCCAACTGTTTTAAGACGTTTATCCCCATCCAGGTGTCGATTTCTTCCTGGCGAGCGAAAGCGAGCCAGCCTTGTATGGAGAAATCCGGCTTCGCCGGAGAAATTTTTCTATCGAAAAATTTACAAACTGAGCTTGCTGTCAAAACAAAAATATATATATGCTGGTTCGCGGTAATATTGACACTTGGATGGGGGTAAACGTCTTAAAACAGTAGGCTGAATGGGGCCGAAAGGATACAAGCCAAAGAGAAAGGGAGAGAAAGAGAAAAAAAAAGCGAGGTGGGCTCCCTTCAATAAACCATAAGCCGGCCGCCCTTGCGTTTGCGGATGAAAGACTCTTCAACTGATACGCCGCTCGCAGCTGACTCGGATATAGGTCCATGCGTATGATGGAGTATTGGTACGCCCTTGTGTCTGCACAGTGAGGCTAAAATAAACACAACGAAAACATATATATTGCGATTTTCACACCCATGTCCACATGTAAGAATGCATTTATCCGACTGTGTGTCTATACTAAAGGGTACATCACACAGTCAGGAATGCGAGATAGTGGGAGTCTAACAGGAGTCACTGGGAGTCGCTAGATTCACTAGGAGTCATCGATTTTCACCGCGAGCGAGTGGGAGGCTAACAGAAGTCGCTAGAGTCACTAGGAGTCATCGATTTTCACCGCGAATAGGCCCGCGAGTCCGAATTGTCCCCCACTCCTAGCGACTCTAGCTCGCACTCCTGACTGTGTGATGTACCCTTTATAAATTAGTTGTTAGAAGTAGCCAACAGGTTTTTCTATTCTCTTTTATGATTAACCCTTTGAGTACCAGGGACGTACTTTTTATCATAGTCTTTTATTCAGCTTAGATCTCTAGCAATAATAAGGCTTCAATATTATATCGACCCAACCCTTTTAGCTACCACAGATCCTTCCCAAGCTGCATAACATCGTCAAAATTTAGCTAGAATAAAATATACCCCACGTATAGCTGGTACTAAAAGGGTTAAGTACTTTACCGCTGTTGTTGTGTTTACGGAAAGGATAGAACATAAAAAACAACAACAACAACAACAGTAAAGAAGTCATTATTATATTATATTCTAAAACAATTAACCCCTTCAGACTCATATGACGCAGAGGTTGCCAGATTAGCAATAATAAATAGAGTTCTCTCACTCTTATAATTACCTCTCCAAGATTAGTTTTCTGCCCACAGCTAACTCAAAGACAACTGCAGAGGTTGAAGTAACTAAACTAAAGGTTTCTAAATACCCCTGATGGTAACAAAGGCTTTAAAGTATCCCCAATAGGCTCAACACAGCTAACTCAAAGACAACTGCAGAGGTTGAAGTAACTAAACTAAAGGTTTCTAAATACCCCTGATGGTAACAAAGGCTTTAAAGTATCCCCAATAGGCTCAACACAGCTAACTCAAAGACAACTGCAGAGGTTGAAGTAACTAAACTAAAGGTTTCTAAATACCCCTGATGGTAACAAAGGCTTTAAAGTATCCCCAATAGGCTCAACACAGCTAACTCAAAGACAACTGCAGAGGTTGAAGTAACTAAACTAAAGGTTTCTAAATACCCCTGATGGTAACAAAGGCTTTAAAGTATCCCCAATAGGCTCAACACAGCTAACTCAAAGACAACTGCAGAGGTTGAAGTAACTAAACTAAAGGTTTCTAAATACCCCTGATGGTAACAAAGGCTTTAAAGTATCCCCAATAGGCTCAACACAGCTAACTCAAAGACAATTGCAGAGGTTGAAGTAACTAAACTAAAGGTTTCTAAATACCCCTGATGGTAACAAAGGCTTTAAAGTATCCCCAATAGGCTCAACACAGCTAACTCAAAGACAACTGCAGAGGTTGAAGTAACTAAACTAAAGGTTTCTAAATACCCCTGATGGTAACAAAGGCTTTAAAGTATCCCCAATAGGCTCAACACAGCTAACTCAAAGACAACTGCAGAGGTTGAAGTAACTAAACTAAAGGTTTCTAAATACCCCTGATGGTAACAAAGGCTTTAAAGTATCCCCAATAGGCTCAAAATCGCGTCATATGTCGGAGAGGGTTAAACATGAAGGCTTGCTTAACAGTTGTCCCTCACACATTTCCATTAACCCTTTCAGGCTCCGATGACGCGTTCCCTTCCTCTATTTCGGCTACCATTAGACGATTTTATGCAGCTTAGGAAGGATTTATAGGTATCAGAGGGGTAAACACTATATCTAATAATCCCTAGATTACTAAAATTCCTTCCTGAACTCAATAAAAGCCTCTAATCAAAGCCAGAATAAATCATCAAGAGGTTAAGGGGGGTGACCTGCTTTTTGTTATTTCTGTCCTTTTCTCTCTTTCTCTGGCTTGTATCCATTCGGCCCCATTCAGCCAACTATTTTAAGACGTTTATCCCAATCTAGGTGTCGATTTCTTCCTGGCGAGCGATAGCGAGCAAGCATTATATGAAGAAATCCGGCTTCGCCGGAGAAATTTTTCTATCGAAAAATTTACAAATTTAGCCTGCTGTCAAACAAAAATTAAAAATATGCTGGCTCGCGACCAGTAAGAAATTGACACCTGGATGGGGATAAACGTCTTAAAACAGTAGGCTGAATGGGACCGAATGGATACAAGCCAAAGAGAGAGAGGGAGGGAGAGAAAGATAACACAAAAAAGCGAGGTGGGCTCCCTTAAGAAGAGAAACTTGTACAATGCGTCTGTTAAGAATGCATACTGATTCACCAGCACCTCCAGACAAGAAAGTCCATTGTGCCGCTAGAACACAATGGAATGGCGGCGGCGGGATGGCGATAACACTACTTTAAGGGGAGATTTCCACTTGAGTTTTTTTTTCTTGACCTCTTTCTCCCTCATGTTTAGCCCCATTGCTTTTGAGTTTGTAAGATTAGTTTGGCGATTTTAAGAACGTTCGCCCGATTTCTGTCAATTTTAAGACCTTTCGTACCATTTAGGTGGCGATTTTTTCCTGGCGAGCGATAGCGAGTCTGTAATTTAAGAGGAACCGGCCTTCGGCCGGGACATTTTTCTACCGAAAAATGTACAAATTTATCTTGAAAAAGGGGGTCAAGGGGGTTTAATTTCAAGTTTGATGGAGGTCTAGGGAATACACTAGATACCTCCCCTTAACAGTGTGTGGGCGGATCCTCATTAGAAACTAGCGACAATGAGGCTCACCCCATTAAGACTTCAGTCACCCAAAATGCTTAACGTCAACCACAAGAGGCGGAACAGAACGAGATGACAACTGCCAATCTAATTAGGCTACCGGAATTCAGAACATGATTTTTTTTTTTTTTTTTTTTTTCTAAATTCTGATCGATATCAGACAACTTCAGACCCAGACTTCAGACATGCACGGCTTCGAGGGACGTCACAGTGGTCGACTCGGAGTAATGGCGAGGGGGAAAAAAAAAAAAAAAAAAAAAAAAAAAAAAAAAAAAAAAAAAAAACCCGAAGGTAGAAAAATAATGCGCTGCGCAGAGATAAAGATTCAGGCGATTTTACATTTTCTATACAATAATTATTTTACATTTTCTATACAATAATTATTTTACATTTTCTATACAATAATTATTTTACATTTTCTATACAATAATTATTTTACATTTTCTATACAATAATTATTCATTTACTGACGGAAAAACAAGACCAAAACAAATGAAGAATGAAAATAAAAAATATAATCATGCGTTGCGCAGAGATAAAGATTCCGGCGATGTTATATATGCTTATTACAATAGTGCCTCACTTAAAGTTGTTGTTACGTTCCTAAAGAAAGAAAACATGACGTAAAGTGAAACAACCAAAAGTGAAGCAATTGTTTCTGTAAATCTTCAAGAAGCGATATGTCCCTAAGTTGGATCACATTTACAACTTAAGGGGAGATTTCCACTTGAGGGATTTTTTTCTTGACTCCTTTCTCCCAAATGTTTAGCCCCATTGGTTTTCTAATTTTAAGACGTTTGCCCCATTATTTTGACGATTTTAAGAACTTTCGACCCATTTCTGTCAATTTAAAAACCTGTCGTGCTATGTAGGTGTCGATTTTATCCTGGCGAGCGATAGCGAGCCTGTAATTTAAGAGGAACCGGCTTTCGGCCGGGACATTTTTCTACCGAAAAATGTACAAATTTATCTTGCAAGGGGCTCAAGGGGGTGACATTTTAAACTTAATGGAAGTCTAGGGAACACACTAATAACCACCCCTTAATAATGACACATACTTTTAAATGTATCTTGGTCGCTAACAAATAAAAATGTGTTAATAAAATAACTTAAATAAATAATCTATCTATTGCCTGACGCCGTGATCCCCGAAGGGGTGGCCACGAACGAACCGCCCCCATGCACCTCTGTCCCCAGTCAGTCGACGCCCCTCCCCCCAACTAGCACCGCCTTCATTCATGTAGTTCCTCACTCCATCCTTCCACCTCATATTCGGTCTACCTCTCCCCCTCCACCTCGCTCTCGTACACCCTCTTAGTCATTCTCTCGCTTTCCATACGTTCCATATGGCCGAACCATCTCAAGTTGTTCCTTTTCACACTTTCCAGCACATCTACCTCCACACCACACCTCCTTCTTACTTCCTCATTAGTCTGTCTATCCCTCCATGTAACTCCGCACGCACTCCTTAAGTAATTAATTTCCACTGCTCTCACTCTTGGTCTGAGTCTCTCAACCAACGTCCATGCTTCGCTTCCGTAAGTCAGTGTCGGGATTACCACACTGTCATGCAAGGACTTCTTCACTTCCATACTGACCACCCTATTTCTTGTTACTGCTTTTAGCGTTCCTACAACCCTCTTCCCCTGTTGTACCCTCTCCCGCACCTCTTCATCCATAGTCCCATCTTTAATCAACACACTGCCCAGATACTTAAAAGAGTTGACGATCTCCATAGCCTGACCGTTCAGCTTCACCTCACACTCTGTGACTTCACCCCTTTCGAAGACCATAACCTTGCTCTTCCCCGTATTTACCTTCAAATTCCGTTTTTCGCACACTGTTCCAAACTCATTTATCAGACCCTGCAACTCCCATTCATTATCACTCATCAAAACTGTATCATCCGCAAACAGCAGTATAGGTAGCTTCCACTCAATTCCCTCCCTTTTCAGCGATACACCAACATCCACTGCTCTTGATAGTATTTCTTTCATAACTCCATCCATATATACAGTAAACAACCACGGGGACATCACACACCCCTGTTTCAAACCAACATTCAGGTCAAAGAACTCGCTCTGCTCACTCTCCACACTTACTGCCGCCTTTGCACACTCTTTCTTAAAATCGTCAAAATAATGGGGCAAACGTCTTAAAATTAGAAAAACAATGAGGCTAAACATGAGGGAGAAAGGAGTCAAGAAAAAAAATCCCTCAAGTGGAAATCTCCCCTTAACTGTCTTGATAGCGTAATGCATAGTGGGCGGAATTTCGATGTGAGTAGCCTGTATAATTTATGTTGATTTCATTAATTGAGTTTAGATGTGAAGTTGGTTGGTGTACAAAACATAATAATATAATAGAGGGATAAATGAGTCTACGGCCCTACAAAATGAGTCTACGGCCCTACAAAATGAGTCTACGGCCCTACAAAATGAGTCTACGGTCCTACAAAATGAGTCTACGGCCCTACAAAATGAGTCTACGGCCCTACAAAATGAGTCTACGGCCCTACAAAATGAGTCTACGGTCCTACAAAATGAGTCTACGACCTTACAAAATGAGTCTACGGCCCTACAAAATGAGTCTACGGCCCTACAAAATGAGTCTACGGCCCTACAAAATGAATCTACGGCCCTACAAAATGAGTCTACGGCCCTACAAAATGAGTCTACGGCCCTACAAAATGAGTCTACGGCCCTACAAAATGAGTCTACGGCCCTACAAAATGAGTCTACGGCCCTACAAAATGAGTCCTACGGCCCTACAAAACCATGGCACACAAATTTCTGCATCTCTAATCATACTTCACAAAATCACCCAAAGACACATATATTGGCAATCTGAAGTATCCTACAAAATGAACTTTGAGGCGGATTTAGGAAGCACGGAGTCATCGCTGCTCCATTTGTTCGCCTGGCTATAATGATACACCGAAGAATGCACACACACACACACACGCCCTCATACCTGTTGTTGCTTGATTTCCTTTATATATAACATATATACCATTATGAAAACTATCTATATGCACTGCACACACTACATGCACACACACACACACACACACGCCCTCATACCTGTTGTTGCTTGATTTCCTTTATACATAACATATATACCATTATGAAATACTATCTATATGCACTGCACACACTACATACATTTTAATATACGAGGACGAAAATAGATACATATTGGAGATGGGGAGATGGTTCACTTTTTGGGCGATTTTTGCATGTATTCATTATTTTTCTAGTTTCCTCCCTAAACCTTCATTAAAAAAAAAAAACAATAAAAAACAAAAAAAAATTAGATCCCCCTTCTAGATTAATTTGTAAATTTTTCGGTTGAAAAATTTCTCGGCCGAAGGCCGATTCTTCCAACATTACAGGCTCACTATCGTTCGCCAGGGGAAAAAATCGACACCTAAATAGAACGAAAGGTCTAAATATTGACGACGAAATGGGGTGAAAGGTCTTAAAATCGACTAACTAATGGGGCAAGCATCTTAACATCTGAAAACTAATTGGGCTAAACATGAGGGAAAAAGTGGTCAAGAAAACCGGCCCATGTCCCCTTAAGCTGTAAACAACCTTGAAACCTCGGAAACGTCTATGTGTAGGTGTTACGCATGTCAAATTATAATGAGAGAGAGAGAGAGAGAGAGAGAGAGAGAGAGAGAGAGAGACCACCACTCACACTCTCTTGCACCCTCTATATACTCCCCTACTGAAGGAATGAGAGGGACGGTGTGCGATGAAGGATCAGGTGACAGAGAGAGAGAGAGAGAGAGAGCGAGAGCGAGAGAGAGGCTACCACTCACTCTCTCTTGCACCCTCTATATACTCCCCTACTGAAGGAATGAGAGGGACGGTGTGCGATGAAGGATCAGAGAGAGAGAGAGAGAGAGAGAGAGAGAGAGAGAGAGAGAGAGAGAGAGAGAGAGAGAGAGAGAGAGAGAGAGACCACCACTCACACTCTCTTGCACCCTCTATATACTCCCCTACTGAAGGAATGAGAGAGAGAGAGAGAGAGAGAGAGAGAGAGAGAGAGAGAGAGAGACCACCACTCACACTCTCTTGCACCCTCTATATACTCCCCTACTGAAGGAATGAGAGAGAGAGAGAGAGAGACCACCACTCACACTCTCTTGCACCCTCTATATACTCCCCTACTGAAGGAATGAGAGAGAGAGAGAGAGAGAGAAAGAGACCACCACTCACACTCTCTTGCACCCTCTATATACTCCCCTACTGAAGGAATGAGAGGGACGGTGTGCGATGAAGGATCAGAGAGAGAGAGAGAGAGAGAGAGAGAGAGAGAGAGAGAGAGAGAGAGCGAGAGAGAGGCTACCACTCACACTCTCTTACACCCTCTATACTCCCCTACTGAAGGAATGAGAGAGAGAGAGAGAGAGAGAGAGAGAGAGAGAGAGAGAGAGAGAGAGAGAGAGAGAGAGAGAGAGAGAGGTTAAGGCCTTTGATATTGATATTGATTTGGTATTGATAAATACGCTCAATGTAATGAAAAAAGGAAGAGGAAAAGAGGAAGCCACAGATCTATACTAAGACTATACCGGTGACCCAGTTCAAGTAGTCTATATAATTATGTTCCCTCCACCAACCAACTTCACATCTAAACTCAATTAATGAAAACAACAAATACATGTGGCACTCCGAGGACTCGAACCTAGGATACTCACATCGAAATTCCGCGCACTATGCATTACGCTATCAAGATAGTTTGTTGTACTTATTTTGACCCTATTAGGGATACTTTAAAAGCCTTTGTTACCATCAGGGGAATTTAGAAACCTTTAGTTTAGTTACTTCAACCTCTGCAGT
>CM064540.1:2065003-2087503 GCA_032716605.1 Paralithodes platypus
AGAGAGAGAGAGAGAGAGAAGAAAAGAAACCAAACGATGGAACAAGCGAGAGAGAGAGAGAAAGGGAAAGAGGAGGAGAAGAGGGAAAAAGAGCAAGTCAGAAAAGGAATGAGAATAAACGAAGGATTGGGAGAAAGAGAGATTGGGAAGAGAGTAGGGGGGGGGAAGAAAGAGAGCAAAAGAGAAGGAAAGAGCGTACAGGAAACAACAGAAGGAAAGAGCGTACAGGAAACAACAGAAGGAAAGAGCGTACAGGAAACAACAGAAGGAAAGAGCGTACAGGAAACAACAGAGAAGGAAAGAGCGTACAGGAAACAACAGAGAAGGAAAGAGCGTACAGGAAACAACAGAGAAGGAAAGAGCGTACAGGAAACAAGAGAGAAGGAAAGAGCGTACAGGAAACAACAGAGAAGGAAAGAGCGTACAGGAAAACAACAGAGAAGGAAAGAGCGTACAGGAAACAACAGAGAAGGAAAGAGCGTACAGGAAACAACAGAGAAGGAAAGAGCGTACAGGAAACAACAGAGAAGGAAAGAGCGTACAGGAAACAACAGAGAAGGAAAGAGCGTACAGGAAACAACAGAGAAGGAAAGAGCGTACAGGAAACAACAGAGAAGGAAAGAGCGCACAGGAAACAACAGAGCAGGAAAGAGAGCAAACGAAGGATCAGGCAAGAGAGAGAGAGAGAGAGAGAGAGAGAGAGAGAGAGAGGACGAAGAACTAGAGGGAATTAAAGAGAACGAGAGTGAATGAAAACAAAAATAATACTAAGCAAGAGAGAAGGAAGGAGAGAGAGAGAGAGCGAGAGCGAGAGCAAGAGAGAGAGAGAGAGAGAGAGAGAGAGAGAGAGAGTACAAAGGAGTACAAAGGAGAGAGGAGAGAGAGAGAGAGAGAGAGAGAGAGAGAAAACGAAGGATCAAGTGAGAGGGAGGGAGAGAGAAGGAGGGAGGGAGAGAGGGAGGGACAACTTCCGGTGGTGGTGGTGGTGGTGGAGGGCAGTTGCCAGCTTACACGGTTCTTTGTCTCCCTCGCTGCTGCCCCATTCATAACACTTTTTGTGGGAGCAGTGCTGGAGGGCGGGTCCTGCCTGGGGCTAGGAGTGAGTGCTGCTGCTGATGATGCCCTGGATGTATTTTCCCTAAAGTTTAGACATGTTTGTTCAGTATATTTGCACTACGACCCACCCTAGCCCAACCTAAAGTAATCTAAAATAACCCAACTAAATCTAACCTAACCTATCCTTACTACGACCCACCCCTAGCCCAACCCAAAGTAATCTAAAATGGCCCAACTAAATCTATCCTAACCTATCCTTACTACGACCCACCCTAGCCCAACCTAAAGTAATCTAAAATAACCCAACTAAATCTAACCTAACCTAACCTATCCTTACTACGACCCACCCCTAGCCCAACCCAAAGTAATCTAAAATGGCCCAACTAAATCTATCCTAACCTATCCTTACTACGACCCACCCTAGCCCAACCTAAAGTAATCTAAAATAACCCAACTAAATCTAACCTAACCTATCCTTACTACGACCCACCCCTAGCCCAACCCAAAGTAATCTAAAATGGCCCAACTAAATCTAACCTAACCTATCCTTACTACGACCCACCCTAGCCCAACCTAAAGTAATCTAACGCAACTCAACTCAATCTAACCTAACCTATCCTTTCCTAATCTAACCAAACCTAACTCAACCTAACTTAACCTAATCTAACCTAATATTACTTAACCTAACATAAATCTAATCTAACCAAACCTTACGCAACTAAACTTAACCCTAATCTAATATAATATCACTTAACCTAACCTAACCAAACCAAATTTACCCTAACCTAACGAAACCATTCATAAAACTTCGTGTGGTAGCAGTGCTGGAGGGCGGGAGCTGCCTGGGGCTCTTCCTCAACTTTGGGACGGGTTTGTTCACTAGCGCTACTGTTATTCATACCAGGACTATCATGGTATCTAGTCCTAACCTAATTCACCTAACTAACCTAACATTTCTTAACCTAACTCGATCATACCCAACCACACCTAAGATATCAAACCCAAACATAATGTGACCTAACAGAGGGCCTAATCTAACTAAACCTAAGGATCATAGTGTATAAAGACCTTGACTAAACCAAACCATTCATAAAACGTTTAGTGAGCGCAGTACTGAAGGGCGGGTTCTGTCTCGGCTGCTGGGAGGGTGCCATGTGCGATCTGCGCATGCGCAACGACTTGGATTTTTTTGTTTCAGAATAAATTTTATTATTTTTATTAGACTAACCTAACCTAACATAATTTTGTATAAGAACAATATTGACAACCACAAAAATCATGTATTGCGTTGGGATCTAACGCTAGACCTCATGGGTGTGAGCCCTAACCGATATCTCTGAGCTAGTCTTGTTTTGAAAGGCCTAGTTAACCCTTTCAGACTCATATGACGTAAAGGTTGCCAGATTAGCAATTTGAAATAGAGTTCTCTCACTCTTATAATTACCTCTCCCAAAATTAGTTTTCTGCCCACAACTGCAGAGGTTGAAGTAACTAAACTAAAGGTTTCTAAATACCCCTGATGGTAACAAAGGTTTTAAAGTATCCCTAATAGGCTCAAAATCGCATCATATGTCATGGCCTCCCCTGTTGCTGCCACCACCCCTGGGCATCACCAGTACAGGGAACACTGATACGGACATTTAAGGGGAGATTTCCACTTGAGGGTTTTTTCTTTACCCCTTTCTCCCTCATGTTTAGCCCCATTGCTTTTGAGATTTTAAGACGTTCACCCCATTAGTTTGGCGATTTTAAGAACTTTCACCCCATTTATGTCACTTTTAAGACCTTTCGTCCCATTTAGGTGGCGATTTTTTCCTGGCGAGCGATAGCGAGCCTGTAATTTAAGAGGAACCGGCCTTCGGCCGGCACATTTTTCTACCGAAAAATTTACAAATTTATCTTGAAAGGGGGTCATGGGGGTGTAATTTCAAGCTTGATGGAAGTCTAGGAAACACACTAAAAACCTTCTCTTAATCAATTCAGATTGAGTAAATATTAGACAATATTAATCCTATTTGGTCCAAGGGGGGTCTTTTTGGACTTCCTCTGTTTCGTTCCATTAATTTGGCATCTAAGGTGCTTCACCCCATTCAGGTGTCGATCTTTTTCTGGGCGAGCGATAGCAAGCCTGTATCCTATAAAAAATTGGCCTTTGGCAGGGTTATTTTTCTATCGCAAAAAATTTACAAATTTAGCTTAAAGGGGATCTGGATGGTCATTCTGTTTTCGTTTGAAGGAAGTCTTGGAAGGACCTTTTGCTAACCTAGGGGACATTTTGCTCGATAATGGCAAAAGCAAGCAACATCCTCGATAATAATGAACCGATAATAATGAACTCGATAATAATCAACCGATAATAATGAACTCGATAATAATGAACCGATAATAATGAACCGATAATAATGAACCGATAATAATGAACTCGATAATAATGAACCGATAATAATGAACCGATAATAATGAACTCGATAATAATGAACCGATAATAATGAACTCGATAATAATGAACCGATAATAATGAACTGATAATAATGAATCGATAATAATGAACTGATAATAATGAACCGATAATAATGAATCGATAATAATGAACTGATAATAATGAACCGATATAATGAATCGATAATAATGAACTGATAATAATGAATCGATAATAATGAACCGATAATAATGAACCGATAATAATGAACCGATAATAATGAACCCGATATAATGAACCGATAATAATGAACCGATAATAATGAACTCGATAATAATGAACTAAAATATCGTAATAACCCACAAAACATCGACTCAGAGCGTGTGTTGCGAGTACTAGTGAGGGTCTAGTGGAGACTGTAGAGGTGGGTGTGCCATGGAGTGACAGTAAACAAACGGCTTAAGGGGAGATGGCTTGTTTTTATGGTCCCCCTTCTTCCTCATGTTTAGCCCCATTTGTTTTGAGATTATAAGACGTTCTATCCATTAGTTTGGCGATTTTAACACCTTTCGCCCCATTTCGTTGTCAATTTTAAGACCTTTCGACCCATTTAGGTGTCGATTTTTTCTAGAGCCTGAAATTTTAAGAGGAACCGGCCTTTGGCCGGAACATTTTTCAACCAATAAATGAGCAAATTTAAAGGGAGGTCTAGGGGGTGTTTTTCTAAGCTTGATGGAGGTCTAGCGAGGAAACTAAGAAATAAAGGAATGCATTAATTAATAGACCAACACAACTGCCCATCTCCCCTTAAGGGGAGGTTTTTAGTTTGGTCTCTAGATATCCATCAAGCTTAAGATTACACCCCCTTGAGCCCCTTTCAAGATAAATTCGTACATTTTTCGGTAGAAAAATGTCCCGGCTGAAAGCCGGTTCCTCTTAAATAACAGGCTCGCTATCGCTCGCCAGGATAAAATCGACACCTAAATGGCACGAAAGGTCTTCAAATTGACAGAAATGGGTCGAAAGTTCTTAAAATCGTCAAAATAATGGGGCGAACGTCTTAAAATTAGAAAAGCAATGGGGCTAAACATGAGGGAGAAAGGAGTCAAGAAAAAAAATCCCTCAAGTGGAGATCTCCCCTTAACCCGTACAGTACCGGTGAGGTTCTTTTAATTATATTATGGCAACTATTAGATGATTGTATTCAGCTTAGGAAGGACGTCTACCCGTTACAAGGCTACTACAGACTACCTCAATTAATCCCTTAAGTGACCATATAACCTTCCTAAGCTTAATAAAATCGTCCTAATGTAGCTAGAATATAATTAGCAAGACGTCGGCGTTGCAGAAAGGGTTAATGTGGAGAGAGAGAGAGAGAGCGAGAGAGAGAGAGAGAGAGCGAGAGCGAGAGAGAGAGAGAGAGAGAGAGAGAGAGAGAGAGAGCGAGAGCGCGAGAGAGAGCGAGAGAGAGAGCGAGGTATGGTCTGCTACCCATACTTATTGTATTGTTTATCAAAATAATAGCCTCTTTTAACTGCCCCCCCCCCCAAAGCAAACCACTTTTTTTACGATAAGCTAATATAAATAAGCTAATATAAATATAAGGATCATGTGTATTGAATCTTAATTGTTCTCAGTCAAACCTCTCCCAGTGATGTTAAGGGGAGACTGACTGTTTGTTTGGTCTATTAATTCATTTATTCGTATACCGGTATTTGTTTAGTTTCCTCCCTAGACCTCCATCAAGCTTAAAATGTCACCCCCTAAGCCCCCTTTCAAGATAAATTTGTAAATTTTTCGGTAGAAAAATTTCCCGGCCGAAGGCCGGTACCACTTAAATTACAGGCTCGCTATCGCTCGCCAGGAAACAAATCGACACCTAAATGGCACGAAGTCTTAAAATTGACAGACATGGGGCGAATGTTCTTAAAATCGCCAAACTAATGGGGCGAACGTCTTAAAATCTCAAAAGCAATGGTACTAAACATGAGGGAGAAAGGGGTCCAGAAAAAATCTCCCAAGTGGAAATCCCCCCCTTTACGACTGTCCCCCAAAGCAAACTACTTTTTACCATAAGCTAATAATAATATATAAGGATCATGTGTATTGAATCTTAATTGTTCTCACTCAATTTGCACTGCAGCCAAACCTCTCACAGTCATGTTTAGGGGAGACTGGCCGTTTGTTTGGTCGATTAATTTTTTTTTTTTTTTTTTTTTTTTTTTTTTAGGGGAGACTGGCCATTTGTTTGGTCGATTAATTTTTTTTTTTTTTAGGGGAGACTGGCCGTTTGTTTGGTCGATTTTTTTTTTTTTTTTTTTTAGGGGAGACTGGCCGTTTGTTTGGTCGATTAATTTTTTTTTTTTTTTTTAGGGGAGACTGGCCGTTTGTTTGGTCGATTAATTCATTTATTCATGTATTTGTTAAGTTTCCTCCCTAGACCTCCATCAAGCTTAGAAAAACACCCCCTAGACCCCCCCCCCCCCCCTTCAAGATAAATTTGTACATTTATCGGTAGAAAAAGACGGTTCCTCTTAAAATTGCAGGCTCGCTTTCGCTCGCCAGGAAAAAAAATCGACACCTAAATGGCACGAAAGGCCTTAAAATTGACAACGTAATGGAGCGAAAGGTGTTAAAATCGCCAAACTAATGGGCCGAACGTCTTATAATCTCAAAACTAGTGGGGCTAAACATTAGGGAGAAGGGGGTCCAGAAAAACGGTCTGCCTCCCCTTAAGAAGAGTTAATATAAAACACTTTGAATTTTTTTGTATAGAATATTTAAGGGGAGGTTTTTAGTGTGTTTCCTAGACTTCCATCAAGCTTGAAATTACACCCCCTTGACCCCCTTTCAAGATAATTTGTACATTTTTCGGTAGAAAAATGTCCCGGCCAAAGGTCGGTTCCTCTTAAATTACAGGCTCGCTATCGCTCGCCAGGAAAAAATCGACACCTAAATGGGACGAAAGGTCTTAAAAGTAACATAAATGGGGTGAAAGTTCTTGAAATCGCCAAACTAATAGGGCGAACGTCTTAAAATCTCAAAAAGCAATGGGGCTAAACATGAGGGAGAAAGGGGTAAATAAAAAAATCCCTCAAGTGGAAATCTCCCCTTAAGTAGATACATCACAATAAGTGTTAATTAACCCTTTGAAGCTCTGACGCGTTTTAGCAGTTTATTTTGGCTACCATTAGACGATTTTATGCAGCTTAGGAAGTATCTGCGGGTATTAAAAGGGTAAAGACTATCGCAATCAACCCTCTTGACTTCCATATACCGTTACTAATCTGAATAAAATCGTCTAATAGTAGCCCGAAAACAGAACAGAAACGCGTATTGGAGCTTGAATGGGTTAATAAACTTTCGGTGTGTCTCAATAAAAACTACTTTGGTTACCCTTCAATTATCGTGCGTTCAGCTATAACAAAACGGGTTTATATGTATTTTTTGGTTAATGATGAAATATTTTTTAATATATGTGCAATCTTTAAGGAGACATGGGCCGGTTTTCTGGTCGCTCTTTTTTCTCATGCTTAGCCCCAGATGTTAAGATGTTTGCCCCATTAGTTAGTCGATTTTAAGACCTTTCGCCCCAATTCGTCGTCAATATTTAGACCTTTCGTGCTATTTAGGTGTCGATTTTTTCCCTGGCGAACGATAGTGAGCCTGTAATATTGGAAGAAGCTGCCTTTGGCCGGGACATTTTCTACCGAAAAATGTACAAATTAATCTAGAAGGGGGATCTAATGGATTTTTTGTTTTAAATTTGATGGAGGTCTAGGGAGAAAACTAGAAAAATAACGAATACATGCAAAAATCGCCCAAAAAGTGAACCATCCCCCCCCCCCCCCCCACTCGCCTACGGGCACGGGGAAAAACTAGCATTAAGACGGCTCAGTGTTCTCACCCGCTCACTTAGAGTTTTCCTTCAACTTCTAAAAAATATAATTAATTGCTTCTTAGGTAATCTGATGTTCTCCTCTGTGTGTGTGTGTGTGTGTGTGTGTGTGTGTGTGTGTGTGTGTGTGTGTGTGTGTGTGTGTGTGTGTGCGTGTTATGTGTGTGTGTGTGTGTGTGTGTGCGTGCGCGTGTTATGTGTGTGTGTGCGCGTGTTATGTGTGTGTGTGCGCGTGTTATGTGTGTGTGTGTGTTATGTGTGTGTTGTATGTGTTATGTGGGTGTGGTATGTGTGTTTTTGTGTGTGTGTGAGTGTGTGTGTGTGTATTCCTATATGCCTCCTTCTATTATATGTCCCATTGTTCCTTCCTTGCACCCCCCCCCCCCCCCGCCCCTCTCCCTCCTCCACTCAGGCCATCACAGTTCGTTTATAGTCGACGGATATTTTTTTTCTCCTGTTATGACTTTCCGAGCTCCATTTCTTCTTACCTGTCCTGTGACCTGTGACCAGCTTTTTGTTATTTCTGTCCTTTTCTCTCTTTCTCTGGCTTGTATCCATTCGGCCCCATTCAGCCAACTATTTTAAGACGTTTATCCCCATCTAGGTGTCGATTTCGTCCTGGCGAGCGATAGCGAGCCAGCATTATATGAAGAAATCCGGCTTCGCCGGAGAAATTTGTCTATCGAAAAATGTACAAATTTAGCCTGCTGTCAAACAAAAATAAAAAATATGCTGGCTCGCTACCGCTCACCAGTAAGAAATAGACACCTGGATGGGGATAAACGTCTTAAAACAGTAGGCTGAATGGGGCCAAATGGATACAAGCCCGAGAAAGATAGAAAAGGACAGAACCAAAACAGGTCACCCCCCTTAAGGGGGTAGTAGTCGCTTTTTATGGACCCCCTTCTCCCTCATGTTTAGCATATTAGTTTTGAGATTTTAAGACGTCAGTTCCGTTAGTTTGGCGATTTTAAGACTTTTCGTCTAATTTATTTGTCAATATTTAGAGATTTCGTGCCATTTAGGAGTCGATGTTTTCCTGGCGAGCGACTGCAAGCCTGTAATTTTAGAAGGAACCACCAGCCACCAACCACCAACCACCAGCCACCAACCACCAGCCACCAACCACCAACCACCAGCCACCAACCACCAGCCACCAACCACCAACCACCAACCACCAACCACCAACCACCAACCATCAACCACCAACCATCAACCACCAACCACCAACCATCAACCACCAACCATCAACCACCAACCATCAACCACCAACCACCAACCACCAACCACTAGGGGATGTTTTTTAAGCTTGATGGAGGTCTAGCGAGGAAACTTACAACTATATAAATAAATAAATATTTAGACTAAACAAAACAAGAACTACCTCCCCAAATCTCAAATATATTACCCCATACGTCTTTTTGTTCCTTGCACCTTTTTTACCCGAAATCTTCTTCCTATCCATTTTCTGCTATCCATTCTATCCATTTTCTGCTATCCATTCTATCCATTTTCTGTTATCCATTCTATCCATTTTCTGCTCTCCATTCTATCCATTTTCTGCTCTCCATTCTATCCATTTTCTGCTCTCCATTCTATCCATTTTCTGCTCTCCATTCTATCCATTTTCTGGTATCCATTCTATCCATTTTCTGCTATCCATTCTGCTATCCATTTTCTGCTATCCATTCTATCCATTTTCTGCTATCCATTTGATTTGATTTCGTAGATAAATGGATAGAAATAGAGAAACACAGATATATACATAAAGATCACTTGGGTGTCTGTTTGATCACGGTCTTGGTGGTCTAGTGGAGAGCGTCTTGATTTCCTACCCGGGAGTCTGAGTTCAAGCCCCTGCTCTGACGTGATGGTTTTTCACTAATCCTGGTTGATTCCGTCTCCCTTAAAGGTGGGATGGGCCGGTTTTCTTGACCATTTTCTCCCTCATGTTTAGCCCCATTAGTTTTCAGATGCTAAGATGTTTGCCCAATTAGTTAGTCGATTTTAAGACCTTTCGCCCCATTTCTTCGTCAATATTTAGACCTTCCGTGCTATTTAGGTGTCGATTTTTTCCCTGGCGAACGATAGTGAGCCTGTAATGTTGGAAGAACCGACCTTCGGCTGGAAAAATTTTCTACCGAAAAATGTACAAATTAATCTAGAAGGGGGATCTAATGGATTTAAGATCTAAGAACTAATACACATTTAAAACCGTATGATTATAATGTGCCTCAACTCTCCATGCTCTATAATGTGCCTCAACTCTCCATACTCTATGTGCCTCAACTCTCCAAACTCTATAATGTGCCTCAACTCTCCATACTCTATGTGCCTCAACTCTCCATACTCTATGTGCCTCAACTCTCCATACTCTATGTGCCTCAACTCTCCATGCTCTATAATGTGCCTCAACTCTCCATGCTCTATAATGTGCCTCAACTCTCCATACTCTATAATGTGCCTCAACTCTCCATACTCTATAATGTGCCTCAACTCTCCATACTCTATGTGCCTCAACTCTCCATACTCTATGTGCCTCAACTCTCCATGCTCTATAATGTGCCTCAACTCTCCATACTCTATAATGTGCCTCAACTCTCCATACTCTATAATGTGCCTCAACTCTCCATACTCTATGTGCCTCAACTCTCCATACTCTATGTGCCTCAACTCTCCATACTCTATAATGTGCCTCAACTCTCCATACTCTATAATGTGCCTCAACTCTCCATACTCTATGTGCCTCAACTCTCCATACTCTATGTGCCTCAACTCTCCATACTCTATGTGCCTCAACTCTCCATGCTCTATAATGTGCCTCAACTCTCCATGCTCTATAATGTGCCTCAACTCTCCATACTCTATAATGTGCCTCAACTCTCCATACTCTATAATGTGCCTCAACTCTCCATACTCTATGTGCCTCAACTCTCCATACTCTATGTGCCTCAACTCTCCATGCTCTATAATGTGCCTCAACTCTCCATACTCTATATGTGCCTCAACTCTCCATACTCTATGTGCCTCAACTCTCCATACTCTATGTGCCTCAACTCTCCATACTCTATGTGCCTCAACTCTCCATACTCTATAATGTGCCTCAACTCTCCATACTCTATGTGCCTCAACTCTCCATACTCTATGTGCCTCAACTCTCCATACTCTATGTGCCTCAACTCTCCATACTCTATGTGCCTCAACTCTCCATACTCTATGTGCCTCAACTCTCCATACTCTATGTGCCTCAACTCTCCATACTCTATTGTGCCTCAACTCTCCATACTCTATGTGTGCCTCAACTCTCCATACTCTATGTGCCTCAACTCTCCATACTCTATGTGCCTCAACTCTCCATACTCTATAATGTGCCTCAACTCTCCATACTCTATAATGTGCCTCAACTCTCCATACTCTATGTGCCTCAACTCTCCATACTCTATGTGCCTCAACTCTCCATACTCTATGTGCCTCAACTCTCCATACTCTATGTGCCTCAACTCTCCATACTCTATGTGCCTCAACTCTCCATACTCTATGTGCCTCAACTCTCCATACTCTATGTGCCTCAACTCTCCATACTCTATGTGCCTCAACTCTCCATACTCTATGTGCCTCAAACTCTCCATACTCTATGTGCCTCAACTCTCCATACTCTATGTGCCTCAACTCTCCATACTCTATGTGCCTCAACTCTCCATACTCTATGTGCCTCAACTCTCCATACTCTATGTGCCTCAACTCTCCATACTCTATGTGCCTCAACTCTCCATACTCTATGTGCCTCAACTCTCCATACTCTATGTGCCTCAACTCTCCATACTCTATGTGCCTCAACTCTCCATACTCTATGTGCCTCAACTCTCCATACTCTATGTGCCTCAACTCTCCATACTCTATGTGCCTCAACTCTCCATACTCTATGATGTGCCTCAACTCTCCATACTCTATGTGCCTCAACTCTCCATACTCTATGTGCCTCAACTCTCCAAACTCTATAATTAAAATGTGCCTCAACTCTATAATTATATGGTCTGTTAAGGGGAGACGGGCCGTTTTTCTCGCGAGCCTGTAATTTTGAAGGAACCGGCCTTCGGCCGTGACATATTTCTACCGAAAAATTTACAAATTAGTCTCTTAGGGGGATCTAATGGATGTTTTGTTTTAAGTTTGATGGAGGTCTAGGGAGGAAACTAAAATAATAATTAATATATATATAAATAGACTCCCCTCAAAATAATCACTGTCCCCTTACCCAAGGTGTGGGTAGTGCAGGTATAACACTCCGGACAGAAGACAGGATGTGTGTGTGGATGATGATGTACAGTTCCCAGCACGTGAGATAGATACAAGCAATAGGAATGGCTGGACCATAATTGACCACCACCACTACTACTAAATACGACATAAGAGATAGACAAACCAAACTGAAATGATTACTGATTACGGATTACTGATATTTACTATAGGATGTAAGGTATCTTAAAATAACCCCCTAGAAATACTTTTTCTAAAGTATCTATTTCTTTATCCTCCCCATTTCCCCAGCTAACCTAATCCCACAAGGACCCCAATGGAAATACACCTAACGGCCTTATTGGGCTATCCTTAGTTGGAATTATGCAAGGCTGGTACATGTGATATTTGTAACATACTATGTGGTACCAACTCTGTAAATTGCTAACTGAATACATATTATTATTATTATTATTTATTATAGGGATTGTCTTATAACACTATAGTGATTGAATGATGGCACTCACTGCTAACAATATTACTGCTACAGGGGCCCTCACACAGTCAGGAGTGCGAGCTAATGGGAGTCTTACAGGAGTCGCTAGAGCCACTAGGGGTCATCCATTTTCACCGCGAGCGAGTGGGAGTCTAACAGGAGTCGCTAGAGTCACTAGGAGTCATCGATGTTCACCGCAAATAGGCCCGCGAGTCCGAATCATCCCCTACTCCTAGTGACTCTAACTCGCACTCCTGACTGTGTGAGGAGCCCTTTATAGGAAACTCTTACACTTTATCTTCGAAATATGTAATCGACAAGAGCATTAAAGGGGGGGGGGGGGGGGATGGGCATATTTATTTCCTCATATATGTATATATATTTGTTTTTCCCAAGACCTCCACCAAATTAATAATAACACCCTCCCAAAAAACCCACTTCAAGATAAAGGTGTACATTTGTCGATTAGAAATGGGACGAAAGTTCTTAAAATCGACAAACTGATGGGTCGACTGTCATAAAACCTGAACACTAATGGGACTAAACATGAGGGAGAAGGGGAAAAAAACGACACCTAAATAGCACGAAAGGTCTAAATATTGACGAAGAAATGGGGCGAAAGGTCTTAAAATCGAGTAACTAATGGGGCACACATCTTAACATCTGAAAACTAATGGGGCTAAACATGAGGGAGAAAGTGGTCCAGAAAACCGGCCCATCCCCCCTTAAATCTTATACTTTCTAATACAGGGTGTGGATAGGCCATGTGGGAGACAGTGTGTGGAAGGAGAGTGTGTATGAGTCATGGTGTGGATAGAGGGTGTAAGAGCCAAGATATCGTTAGTCTTGTATCTAGGTTACCAGAGACAGGGTGTGGATAGGCTATGTGAGAGACAGTGTGTGGGAATAGTGTGTGTGGATAGAGGGTGTAAGAGCCAAGATATCGACAGTCTTGTATCTAGGTTACCAGAGACAGGGTGTGGATACAGGACAATGGAGACGCGGGTATATGTCCAACGTCTAGGCTAACCTGCAACATCCGGACACCTGGGTCTTCCGCCAGCTCCTGCTACACATCTGGTGGTTCTCGCGGTCACCTGCCTGCACGTATTGGCGCGCGTAGGCAACAGGGTAACGTCACCCTCAAAAGTCCAGAAACACCTCAATTTCGGCATATTATTTCCCTTGATATATGAAAATGTTCCTTGAGGGGATATGGGCCGTTTTTCTGGACCACTTTCTCCCTTGTGTTTAGTCCCATTAGTTTTCAGATGTTAAGATGTTTGCCCCATTAGTTAGTCAATTTTAAGACCTTTCGCCCCATTTCTAAGTCACTATTTAGACCTTTCGTGCTATTTAGGTGTCGATTTTTTCCCTGGCGAACGATAGTGAGCCTGTAATGTTGGAAGAACCGGCCTTCGGCCGGGTCTAGGGAGGAAACTAGAACAATAATGAATACATGCAAAAATCGCCCAAAAAGTTACAACTGAATGAACTTAAATGAACATATAAAATTTGTTTATGTTTGCTATGGGTTTAATAGTATTATAATATATATATATTATGTTATAATTTTACCTTAACTTAGAGGGACACAACATACTTGAAATTATTAATGTAGGATATGACTTCTGAGCGTGATTGTAAAATAACCTCTTGGCATTTGTGATACAGTCTCAGGTGGCAGAAATTAGAAATCATGAACAATCGAAAAAGAAATGCAAGCAAATTTGAACATGATCCTGATTTTTTGTATGCTGAATACTTATCCGGTTGTATTCTAAAGGGTCTCTGGAGCGCGCGCACGCATGTGTGTGTGTGTGTGTGTGTGTGTGTGTGTGTGTGTGTGTGCGCGCGCACGCGATTTACATAGATACACTGGCCATACATACCTTACGATTCAAGCGAGGAGGCCAAGACTTAATGTTGATAAAGATCGCAGAACCTCAGTTTAGAAATGTTGGAAGAAAATGATGGCACAGGAGAGAGAGAGAGAGAGAGATTGCTGCACGTACAAACCAGTATTTCAAGTTCAGGCGAAATTATAAAAAACCGTTTCTTTCGTATATTAAAATAAATAAAACATCTCTCCCCCATTTTTACGCCAGCAAATACAAACAAATATGTAAAATAAATTACCAACACTTTACAGTAACAATTAAGAATAAATATACTATACATATACTATAAATATACTATAAATATACGGTCTATGAAATACAAATCAATTACAACAATATATATATATATATATATACAGAGAAATACATATCCAAAAATAATAGAAATAGTTCCAAACATCGATAAGAAGTACAATTTGATCACTTAAGGGGAGATTTCCACCTGGAGGATTGTTTTCTGAACCTCTTTCTCCCTCATGTTGAGCCCCATTGCTTTTGATATTATAAAACGTTTGCCCCATTAGTTTAGCGATTTTAAGAACTTTCACCCCATATTAAGACCTTTCGTGCAATTCAGGTGTCGATTTTATCCTGGCGAGCGATAGCGAGCCTGTAATTTAAGAGGAACCGGCCTTCGGCCTGGACATTTTTCTACCGAAAAATGTACACATTTATCTTGAAAGGGACTCAAGGGGGTGTAATTTTAAGCTTGATGGAGGTCTAGGGAACAAACTAAATACCTCCCCTTAAAGACAAAAGCAAGAGACAAATATAAAGACAAACATAATGTTGACAAACATGACCATGATCTCAGAGGAAAATGATAACAAACTCATATCAATACAGCTAGTTATAAAATGATAACAAACTCATATCAATACAGCTAGTTATACAATGATAACAAACTCATATCAATACAGCTAGTTATAAAATGATAACAAACTCATATCAATACAGCTAGTTATAAAATGATAAAAAACTCATATCAATACAGCTAGTTATAAAATGATACCAAACTCATATCAATACAGCTAGTTATAAAATGATAACAAACTCATATCAATACAGCTAGTTATAAAATGATAACAAACTCATATCAATACAGCTAGTTATAAAATGATAACCAACTCATATCAATACAGCTAGTTATAAAATGATAACCAACTCATATCAATACAGCTAGTTATAAAATGATAACCAACTCATATCAATACAGCTAGTTATAAAATGATAAACTCATATCAATACAGCTAGTTATAAAATGATAACAAACTCATATCAATACAGCTAGTTATAAAATGATAACAAACTCATATCAATACAGCTAGTTATAAAATGATAACAAACTCATATCAATACAGCTAGTTATAAATGATAACAAACTCATATCAATACAGCTAGTTATAAAATGATAACAAACTCATATCAATACAGCTAGTTATAAAATGATAACAAACTCATATCAATACAGCTAGTTATAAAATGATAACAAACTCATATCAATACAGCTAGTTATAAAATGATAACAAACTCATATCAATACAGCTAGTTATAAAATGATAAACTCATATCAATACAGCTAGTTATAAAATGATAACAAACTCATATCAATACAGCTAGTTATAAAATGATAACAAACTCATATCAATACAGCTAGTTATAAAATGATAACAAACTCATATCAATACAGCTAGTTATAAAATGATAACACTCATATCAATACAGCTAGTTATAAAATGATAACAAACTCATATCAATACAGCTAGTTATAAAATGATAACAAACTCATATCAATACAGCTAGTTATAAAATGATAACACTCATATCAATACAGCTAGTTATAAAATGATAACAAACTCATATCAATACAGCTAGTTATAAAATGATAACAAACTCATATCAATACAGCTAGTTATAAAATGATAACAAACTCATATCAATACAGCTAGTTATAAATGATAACAAACTCATATCAATACAGCTAGTTATAAAATGATAACAAACTCATATCAATACAGCTAGTTATAAAATGCGTCAACATTGGATTCTATCACTTAAGACTAAAATAAGAATACAAATTATGTGAACAAATACAAGAAACAACGTAACCAAAAGTAGCTAAACAAACAAAATATATATATATATATATACTATTATAAGACGATATCAAGAGTAGGATTCACTTTAAAAAAAAAAACACACACACACACACACACACAAGAATGAAAGATAAACAAAATGCTGTCGACAAATGCAACCATGATCTCAGAGGAAATAATAACGTGACAAAGTATTATAATAACAACACATTACGTCACACCTTAGCATTACGGCCACAAGCACAAAAAAATCAAGAAAATACTATGACAATCCGATGCAATAATAAAAAACACGCACTTATAATTGATAATGACGTGGTAGAAAAAAAAGTGTATATTTAAGTAATTATCACAGGAATGGTAGTGGTGATGGTTGTTGTTGTGGTGGTAATGATGATGATTATGATGGGGTATGATGATGTGATTGTGGTGATGATGGTGATGATGATTATGATGGGGTATGATGATGTGATTGTGGTGATGATGGTGATGATGATTATGATGGGGTATGATGATGTGATTGTGGTGATGATGGTGGTGATGATTATGATGGGGTATGATGATGTGATTGTGGTGATGATGGTGATGATTATGATGGGGTATGATGATGTGATTGTGGTGATGATGGTGATGATGATTATGATGGGGTATGATGATGTGATTGTGGTGATGATGGTGATGATGATTATGATGGGTATGATGATGTGATTGTGGTGATGATGGTGGTGATGATTATGATGGGGTATGATGATGTGATTGTGGTGATGATGGTGATGATGATTATGATGGGGTATGATGATGTGATTGTGGTGATGATGTGATGATGATTATGATGGGTATGATGTGATTGTGGTGATGATGGTGATGATTATGATGGGGTATGATGATGTGATTGTGGTGATGATGGTGATGATGATTATGATGGGGTATGATGATGTGATTGTGGTGATGATGGTGATGATGATTATGATGGGGTATGATGATGTGATTGTGGTGATGATGGTGATGATGATTATGATGGGGTATGATGATGTGATTGTGGTGATGATGGTGATGATGATTATGATGGGGTATGATGATGTGATTGTGGTGGTGATGGTGATTATGATGGGGTATGATGATGTGATTGTGGTGGTGATGGTGATTATGAGTGATTGTAGTGTTGGTGATGATAATGATGGCTACGGTATGACGTATGATTTTGTGTTGGCTGTGTATGTAGGAGACAAAAGGCAGGCTGCTAGTAACGAGTGTCTCCCCCAAAGCCAAAAGAGTGACAATGAGCCACATTCAAGGGACGTTGGGGTCAATATGCCTGGACACAAAAAGTTTAAAGCAGTCTAAGTCATAGGATGAAGGCAAAATTGATTGAAGGAGAGAGTTCCAGAGTTAACTTATTGAGTAGAAGAAAGAGTGAGAAAATTGGCCAATTCTTTGGTTGGAGAACTGGACAGAACAGGAGTGGAATGTGTTGAAAGGCGGGTGCCTCGCACACGCCGCACTGAAAGACCTCCGAAGAATAATGGTTATAGTGGTTGACTGTGGTGATAATGGTGAAAATAGTAATGATGATGATGGGTATTGTGATGGTGATGATAAAAATGTCGATGACGATAATAATTATGACAATACTAATGATGGTGGTTATATTGATGATGATTATAATGATGACGTTGATGAAGTATACTGTATATATATAATGAAGGGAGGAAGATGTTGACCAAGTTTCGTCAAGAAAATAATATGGAAGACATGAGATACTATTCGAAAATACTCACACACACACACACTCACACACACACACACACACACACATTCTCAGGGTCACTAACAATACCCTTCTGCGAGGTTTATGATGCAGGTAGGAAAATAATAATAATTATTATAATAACACTACTAATAATAACACTACTATTATTACTACTACTACTACTACTAATAATAATAATAATAATAATAATAATAATAATAACAACAATAACAACAACAAAAGAGGACTACACGATGATCGTAATATTACTATCGTTCATAAATTCGATAGTATTTACACAAACACACAAATAGGCCACACTCACTATTTCTCACCCAAATACTCACTCTCATACAAACACACTCACTCTCACACACTCTCTCCTATAGGTAAATGTAGGAGAGGCTTATATTTCTTATCGACGAGAAACTAATGCTCTAAACCTCTTAGTAATAGTCTTGGGAGGCCCTTAGGCAAGTTACCTCTCACTCACTCACTCACTCACTCACTCTCCTTCATTTTTCTTCTCTTTCTCCTTCCTTCACTCTCGTTCTCTTTATTTCCCTCTAGTTCTTCATCCTCTCTCTCTCTCTCTCTCTCTCTCTCTCTCTCTCTCTCTCTCTCTCTCTCTCTCTCTCTCTCTCTCTCTCTCTCTCTGCTCATGTCTTAAGGGGGATGGTTCACTTTTTGGGCGATTTTTATATGTATTCATTATTTTTCTAGTTTCCTCCCTAGACCTCCATCAAATTAAAAAACAAAAAACATCCATTAGACCCCCCTTCAAGATAAATTTGTACATTTTTCGGTAGAAAAACGGTTGCTCTTAAAATTGCAGGCTCGCAAAAAATCGACACCTAAATGGCACGAAAGGTCTTTAAATTGACAACGAAATGGGGCGAAAGGTGCTAAAACCGTCACAAACTAATGGGCCGAACGTCTTATAATCTCAAAACTAGTGGGGCTAAACATTCGGGAGAAGAGGGTCCAGAAAAGCGCCCCCCCCCCCCCCCCCATCCCCCTTAAGGAGGGAGGATCGCCCCCCATCCCCTCACAACATCATGATTACTATTCCGAACAGACACACGGAGAATACAGGGCCCCAAGAGGAAAAAAACTTGAGAGAACCAGGGTAGACGAACTGGGGGCTTGGGGGGAGTGACTAGCTTGCTTCTTCCATCAATATTAATTTATTTAGTTATTTTCTTATATATTTCTTTATTCTTTCACTCCATATAGTATTTAGTTGTTTAGTTGTTTACTTGTTTACTCAGTTTGACATAAAATATAGACACTTTAAGTTTTGATATGTTTGTACACACTCACACACACACACACACACACACACACACACTCACTATCAACACAAATATCTAATAATCACTATCATCATTTTCATCATCACTATTCCGACCTGATACACATGAATAATAAGTGTAAGAAAACTTGACAGACCCTGGGACCTGGGTACTATCCAGGAGATCCAGGCTTGAAGGTGTGTGGGTATGTGTGTGTGTATAATAATAATAATAATAATAATAATCGGTTTATTTCAAGCCGGCAGCCAATGGGGCTGAAAATACACAGACTTAACCTAGATCTTATCCTAATGGATCAACAGACTGATCCTGGCAGCTAACGAGAGCGCCTACATACTCCCAAGGGAGTAGGACGTGGGCAGGAGACTTTGTGGGTCCCCCGAGACGATCCGCCCAGATCTTGCCTTCACGGCCAGGGAAAGTTTTTGAGAGAACTTCCCCTGCCGGCGCCTGGGATTGAACCCCCGACACCAGAGCTAGCGCTCCCAATACAGAGTACTAAGCGCGCTAGGCCACCGTGTGTGTGTGTGTGTGTGTGTGTGTGTGTGTGTGTGTGTGTGTGTGTGTGTGTGTGTGTGTGTGTGTGTGTGTGTGTGTGTGTGTGTGTTTTTGGGGGGTATACTTGTTACTTACATTTCTATTTTTGTGTGTGTGTGTGTGTGTGTGTGTGTGTGTGTGTGTGTGTATACTTGTTACTTACATTTCTATTTTTGTTTCTAAACCCAATTCTCCATTTTGTCCTCTTTCCTCTTTTGTTCCTCTGTTAATTTTTGAGGAGGGGTTGGAAGAAGCTTGCTTTGATTATATGAAGGGGAGGTATCTAGTTTGTACCCTAAACCTCCATCAACCTTAAAAATTGCACTCCCTTCACCCCCTTCAAGAAAAATTTGTACATTTTTCGGTAGAAAAATGTCCCGGCCGTAGGCCGTTTCCTCTTACATTACAGGCTCGCTATCGCTCGCCAGGAAAAAATCGACGCCTAAATGGTACGAAATTTCTAATAGTTGACAGAAATGGGGCGAAAGTTCTTAAAATCGCCAAACTAATGGGGCGAACGTCTTAAAATCTCAATAGCAGTGGAGTTAAACATGAGGGAGAAAGGGGTTGAGAAAATAATCCCTCAAGCGGAAACCTCCCCCTAAGGTGTGTTTTGGTTCAGAAGAGGAAGAAAGTGGATAACATTAGATCGGATTGGCTTGGTTGCATTTAAGTATTACTGGCATTGCATTACATATACTTTCGCTCTCTCTCTTTGGCTTATATCCATTCGGCCCCATTCAGCCTACTGTATTCAGACGTTTAACCCCATCCAGGTGTCAGTATATTCCTGGCGAGCGGTACGGTAATCTTCATCATCCAAATCTCTCAGTATGATGTGAATAGTTTATCAAAGAAATTATATGTTCGACTAAAATACCGGTGTTTACTTTTACGATCATGGTACGTGATAGACCCTCCTCCGTGCGCGTCTGATCTGTATAAACTTTTGGCCTGACCCTTACAATCACGGGTTAACCCTTTACCTCACACACACGCAACCTAGCATGCAATCTCAGTCTCAAACTCACTCTCTCTCTCTCTCTCTCATATATATATATATATATATATATATATATATATATATTCTTCAATAGTTAAGGGGGGGTCACCTGCTTTTTTTATCTTTCGCTCCTTTTCTCTCTTTCTGTGGCTTGTATCCATTCGGCCCCATTCAGCCGACTGTTTTAAGACGTTGATCCACATCCAGGTGTCGATTTCTTCCTGGCGAGCGACAGCGAGCCAGCATTGTATGGCGAAATCCGGCTTCGCCGGAGACATTTTTCTATCGAAAAATGTACACATTTAGCTTGCTGTCAAAACAAACAAATATATTCCTGGCTTGCTACCGCTCGCCAGGAATATATTGACACCTGGATCGGGTTAACGTCTTAAAACAGTAGGCTGAATAGGGCCGAATGGATACAAGCCAAAGAGAGAGAGCTAGAGAAAGAGAAAACAAAAGCGAGGTGGGCTCCCTTAACTAACATGTACACAATTTCACACACGCACAAGAGCTACCAATTTCACACACGCACAAGAGCTACCAATTTCACACACGCACAAGAGCTACCAATTTCACACACGCACAAGAGCTACCAATTTCACACACGCACAAGAGCTACCAATTTCACACACGCACAAGAGCTACCTATTTCACACACGCACAAGAGCTACCAATTTCACACACGCACAAGAGCTACCAATTTCACACACGCACAAGAGCTACCTATTTCACACACGCACAAGAGCTACCAATTTCACACACGCACAAGAGCTACCAATTTCACACACGCACAAGAGCTACCTATTTCACACACGCACAAGAGCTACCAATTTCACACACGCACAAGAGCTACCAATTTCACACACGCACATGAGCTACCAATTTCACACACACGCACAAGAGCTACCAATTTCACACACGCACAAGAGCTACCAATTTCACACACGCACAAGAGCTACCAATTTCACACACGCACAAGAGCTACCAATTTCACACACGCACAAGAGCTACCTATTTCACACACGCACAAGAGCTACCAATTTCACACACGCACAAGAGCTACCAATTTTCACACACGCACAAGAGCTACCTATTTCACACACGCACAAGAGCTACCAATTTCACACACGCACAAGAGCTACCAATTTCACACACGCACAAGAGCTACCAATTTCACACACGCACAAGAGCTACCAATTTCACACACGCACAAGAGCTACCAATTTCACACACGCACAAGAGCTACCAATTTCACACACGCACATGAGCTACCAATTTCACACACGCACAAGAGCTACCTATTTCACACACGCACATGAGCTACCAATTTCACACACGCACAAGAGCTACCTATTTCACACACGCACATGAGCTACCTATTTCACACACGCACATGAGCTACCTATTTCACACACGCACAAGAGCTACCAATTTCACACACGCACAAGAGCTACCAATTTCACACACGCACATGAGCTACCTATTTCACACACGCACATGAGCTACCTATTTCACACACGCACATGAGCTACCTATTTCACACACGCACATGAGCTACCTATTTCACACACGCACATGAGCAACCTATTTCCTTGTTTTCCTTCAAATGCGAGTGTGTGTTTTTATGAACTCGATGATATGTTCTTAAAGGGAGATTTCCACCTGGAGGATTTTTTTCTGGACCCCTTTCTCCCTCATGTTTAGCCCCATTGCTTTTGAGATTTTAAGACGTTCGCCCCATTAGTTTGGTGATTTTAAGAACCCTCGCCCCATTTCTGTCAATGTT
>CM064540.1:2092503-2111738 GCA_032716605.1 Paralithodes platypus
GTCTAGCCCCATTGCTTTTGAGATTTTAAGACGTTTGCCCCATTAGTTTGGTGATTTTTAAGAATTTCCGCCCCATTCTGTCAATTTTAAGACCTTTCGTGCCATTTAGGTGTCGATTTTATCCTGGCGAGCGATAGCGAGCCTGTAATTTAAGAGTAATCGGCCTTCGGCCGGGACATTTTCTACCGAAAAATGTACAAATGATTGGGAATATAACAACGATTGGGAATATAACAATGATTGGGAATATAACAATGATTGGGAATATAACAATGATTGGGAATATAACAATGATTTGGGAATAATAAACAATGATTGGGAATATAACAATGATTGGGAATATAACAATGATTGGAATAATAACAATGGATTGGGGAAATATAACAATGATTGGGAATATAACAATGATTGGGAATATAACAATGATTGGGAATATAACAATGATTGGGAATATAACAATGATTGGGAATAATAACAATGATTGGGAATATAACAATGATTGGGAATAATAACAATGATTGGGAATATAACAATGATTGGGAATATAAATGATTGGGAATATAACAATGATTGGGAATATAACAATGATTGGGAATAATAACAATGATTGGGAATATAACAATGATTGGGAATATAAATGATTGGGAATATAACAATGATTGGGAATATAACAATGATTGGGAATATAACAATGATTGGGAATATAACAATGATTGGGAATATAACAATGATTGGGAATAATAACAATGATTGGGAATATAAATGATTGGGAATATAACAATGATTGGGAATATAACAATGATTGGGAATATAACAATGATTGGGAATATAACAATGATTGGGAATATAACAATGATTGGGAATATAACAATGATTGGGAATATAACAATGATTGGGAATATAACAATGATTGGGAATAATAACAATGATTGGGAATATAACAATGATTGGGAATAATAACAATGATTGGGAATATAACAATGATTGGGAATATAACAATGATTGGGAATATAACAATGATTGGGAATATAATAACAATGATACAAATAAGGGAAAGGCGAGAGGTGATTTGAGGAAGAGAGAAGAACACAAGAGGAAAAAGAGAGAGAGAGGAGAGACGATCATTTAAGGGGAGGTTTTTAGTTTGGTCCCTAGATATCCATCAAGCTTAAGATTACACCCCCTTGAGCCCCTTTCAAGATAAATTTGTAAATTTTTCGGTAGAAAAATGTCCTGGCTGAAAGCCGGTTCCTCTTAAATTACAGGCTCGCTATCGCTCGCCAGGATAAAATCGACACCTAAATTGCACTAAAGGTCTTAAAATTGACAGAAATGGGTTGAAAGTTCTTAAAATCATCAAAAGAATGGGGCGAACGTCTTAAAAATAGAAAAGCAATGGGGCTAAACATAAGGGAGAAAGGAGTCAAGAAAAAACTCCCTCAAGTGGAAATCTCCCCTTAAGTAACATGTAAGGTAAGAATATGGAGTGTTGGAGCGACCTTGGTGACCCTGGTCTCTGGGTGTTCTCCTGGGTGACCTAGATGTGTGTGTGTGTGTGAATTTCGTGTTTGGTCTGTGTTTGTTCGTTGTTCTGTCTTGGGTTTTGGGTTTTCCCTGTTCTGGCTCTGACTTGAGTCGGCCTCATAACCTCACTCTCCTCCCCCACACACTCCCTCCAACTTGAACTTGCTCATCGGTACCCCTCGACCTCCTAAATGCTCTCCCACCTACACTCAATACAACTGAATCTAATAAGAGAAAACCAAAATAGTTGTACAATTTATATTCTTTAAAACTTGTGAATACAAGAACATTCAGGAGATAATACAAATAATTAACAATAGGATGGGGACAGCGAAAACACATTTGGTTGTGTTTGATCAGATACAGGACAGAGTTACCTACCAGCCAGGTACACTCGCGCTAATAAGTGATGTCTCGGCACCAAGTATGTTTTGATCAATAATTGGTATCAGCAATATCTAAGCTTCATTTCTTCATATCGAGTGAAATATACAAACATGTTCCTACCCACCCTATTCAACATCTGACAGACATTAACTCTCTCCAACATATGACGCAATTTTAAGCCTATTAGGGATACTTTAAAGCCTGTGTTACCATCAGGTGTATTTAGAAACGTTTAGTTTATTTACTTCAACCTCTGCAGTTGTCTTTGAGTTAGCTGTGGCCAGAAAACTAACTTTGGAGAGGTAATTATAAGAGTGAGAGAACTCTATTTCTTATTGCTAATCTGGCAACCTCTTCGTCATATGAGTCTGAAGGGGTTAATACAGCCCAAAACAAGCCAAAAGTAATGACAGCTGGGACATGACTTATTAGCGTGACCGTACCTGGCCTGAGAACAGATGAAGACGACACACCTACACTCGACAGTCTGACTTATGCTTTTAAAGTAATATAAGAAAATGTAACCACCTCAAACCTCTTCAGTTGCCTCTTCTATCTCCAGTCTACCACACCCAGTCAGTCCACGAAGCCCAGGGAGTGACTGTCGCTGTCTATCTATCTATCTATCGATCTATCTATATGCTCAGGCCCAATCACCATTTTTCCGATTTTAATTTTAATTTTCTATTTCATTCTATTTTGTTATTATTTTTTTCTTTTTTCTTGGGGGTGGCCGACTCAAGGCAGCTAATACATCGCATTACCAAAGTTAATTTATCTACTGATACCCGTCATGTGGAATGATATCTGTCTTCCTCTTTGTGTCAATAATTGCAGTACTAACATTAATGAATTCAAATGCAAAGTACTCTCACACTTGCAATACGATTGTATAGGGTTGATTATTGTTAATAATATATACATTACATTAACTGGTCTTCAGATAGTGTTCAAACCGTCTTTTAGTTATATCTTAACTGTGACAAGTGCCACATGCAATTGCTATGTTGAGAGAGAGAGAGAGAGAGAGAGAGAGAGAGAGAGAGAGAGAGAGAGAGAGAGAGAGAGAATATAATTAAAGTAAGTAAGAGAGAGTAGTGCTAAGGCTGATCTGACACATAACCCCTCCCCCCCTTGAACTAGCTCCCCTCCCCCCCCCCCCTTCTCCCACCCCCACACCGTAAAAACTGGATAACCCCGCAGGCACCTCTTGGGAGGGGGCGGGAGGGGGGGGGGGGGGGGCCCCGCGCCCGGGGCAACATCAACCCCTTCTTCCCCCTCCTCTTCCTCCCTTCCTTTACTCTTCCTTCTTTCCCTTCCTTCTTCTCTCCCTCCCTTCCCTCTTCTCTTCCTCCCTTCCTTCTTCTCTTCCTCCCTTCCTTCTTCTCTTCCTCCCTTCCTTCTTCTCTTCCTCCCTTCCTTCTTCTCTTCCTCTTTTCCTTCTTCTCTTCCTCCCTTCCTTCTTCTCTTCCTCTACTCTTCCTTCCTTCTTCTCTCCCTCCCTTCCTTCCCTCTTCTCTTCCTCCCTTCCTCTACTCTTCCTAGCTTCATTCTCTCTCCTCACATCTCTCTACATCGTCTCCTCTTCTTCCTCCCTCCTCTGTCAATCTTCTCCCTTCTACTCTTCTTCGTTACCTCTCCTCCTCTTTCTCCCTCACCTTTGTTCCTCTCTCTTCCTCCTCCTAAATTCACTACCCCTTTTGTATACTATCTCTTCCTCTCTCCCTTCATTCCTCTCCTCCCCCCCAATTCCTTCTCTTTCTCCCTTCCTTCTCATCCTCTCTCTGTCTCTTCCATCTTTGCCCTCCCAACCACCTAGAATATAATTTTAGTTAACGTCTTCTTGTAAATCTCATATTTGTTTTCATTTTCCGTTTTCTTTGGTCTATATCTTCTTCTTTTCCTAGTCACTTGTTTTTCCGTTTTCTTTGGTCCTTCTTCCTCTGTATATAAATTACCATGAATGCTCTTGTGCCACTATATTGTTTACTAATGATGTCATTCTCTTTGATTAACATGTTTGTCACTTATTCCTTTGTTCCCATTGTCAATTCTCTGTCTGTTTTATTACGTATTTAGCCAATGTCCTAAACTACATCTCTCCCCTTCCCTTTTGCAAATATAATTCAGGTTTATACGTCTATTTCTGTTTGTTTTTTTCTTCTACCTACCACCCTCTCCTTCATTGCCAATTTTATCATCTATCTTCCTTCCACATTTGTATTCCTTCTACGTCTCTCATTTCCGCCATTAATTCTGCACAGCTACTCTCAAAAGTCATGTACACATTAAATTTGGCTTTAGTATTTTCATGTAACCTTTTCAGTCTACGACAACACTTTTTAGTTAATATAATGGTAATAATTAGTTTTAGTTTATTTTAACGCTGTTTCATCCCATTAGTTTGGCGATAAATTTTAACACTTCACTTATTTTTGGACCTTCCCTGTTTCGCTCCATTAATTTGGAGATGATAAGATGTTTCACGCCATTAGTTTGGCAAAATAAGACGCTTCACCCAATTACCTTGAATTTGGCTCTGTCACTCTTTTGGCTTTGGAGTAAACACTCGTTACTAGCAGCCTGCCTTTGGTTTCCTTCATATGCACAGGGAAGACAATCAGGTGTCGATCATTTTCTGGGCGAGCGACAGCGAGCCTGTAACCTTAAAGAAATTTGACTACAAAAATGTACAAATTTACCTTGAAGGGGGACTCGGTCGGTGGGCAAAATCTTTCAATAACGATGAAACAAAACATCACATAGTAACCCCCAACACGTCGGACCAGATAGTGTTATTACGGTTTTCATTTGTTTCCTATAGTGTATTCGCGGCCTCGTTAATCCTTCTTGTTCCCTCATGATCCAGATAGATAGATAGATAGATAGATCCACACTGTTCACCAAAGACTATATACTGTATATATATATTCACATTCTATGGACAGTATTTACCTACTCGCATGCAAAGAAAAACAAACATCGGAAAACTGGGGATTGGGCCTGAGTAAATAGATAGATAGATAGATAGATAGATAGATTGGGCCTGAGTAAATAAATAGATAGATAGATAGATTGGGCCTGAGTAAATAAATAGATAGATAGATAGATAGATAGATAGATAGATAGATAGATTGGGCCTGAGTAAATAGATAGATAGATAGATAGATTGGGCCTGAGTAAATAGATAGATAGATTGGGCCTGAGTAAATAGATAGATAGATTGGGCCTGAGTAAATAAATAGATAGATAGATTGGACCTGAGTAAATAGATAGACATAGATTGGGCCTGAGTAAATAGATAGACATAGATTGGGCCTGAGTAAATAGATAGACATAGATTGGGCCTGAGTAAATAGATAGATAGATAGATAGATTGGGCCTGAGTAAATAGATAGATAGATATATAGATTGATAGATAGATTGATAGATAGATAGATAGATAGAAATAGATGAACTTTACTTGCTGATTTTCTTTTAATTATGGTCTTCTCTTTAAGGGGAGATTTCCACTTGAGGGATTTTTTTCTTGACCCCTTTCTCCCTCATGGTTAGCCCCATTGCTTTTGATATTATAAGACGTTCGCCCCATTAGTTTGGCGATTTTAAGAACTTTCGCCCCATTTGTCAATTTTAAGACCTTTCATGCTAATTAGGCGTCAATGTTTTCCTGGCGAGCGATAGCGAGCCTATAATTTAAGAGGAACCGGCCTTCGGCCGGGACATTTTTCTACCGAAAAATGTACACATTTATCTTGCAAGGGGGTCTAGGGGCTGTAATGTTAATCTTGATGGAGGTCTAGGGACCAAACTAAAAACCTCCCCTTAATGCTTCGGTATTTTTTCCTCAGCATAATTGTCTTTGTTCGAACAGTATATATTATTGTCATGACTATTACACTAGTTATAATACACTCTCTTCAGTATTGTCATGACTATTACACTAGTTATAATACTGATATATTGTTATACACATTGTTCAATATTTGTCCTATTTGTTATCATGGTCAGTTTGTAGGAATACATTGTCTTTTCCTTTTGTTCTGATCATCCTATTACACACACACACACACACCACACACACACATACACACACACACACACACACACACACACACACACACACACACACACACATTTTAAAATAAAATAAATGAAGATAAATACATAATATATATATATATATATATATATATATATATATATATATATATATATATATATATATATACAGAAATATGTAAATAAATAAATACAATAAAATAAATAAAAATAAATATATAGATAACTAAATAAATAAATATGGAGAGAGAGAGAGAGAGAGAGAGAGAGAGAGAGAGAGAGAGAGAGAGAGAGAGAGAGAGAGAGAGAGAGAGAGAGAGAGAGAGAGTCGTCCCACCTGTGTAGACCGGAAGTGGGTTGTTAGTTCGTATTTAATAATTGTATTCTGATGTTTTATACTGATGTTTACTGTTAAGGGTATGTGTGGTGGTGGTGGTGGTGATGTTAGGGTATGTGTGGTGGTGATGTTGATGTTAGGGTATGTGTGGTGGTGATGTTGATGTTAGGGTATGTGTGGTGGTGATGTTGATGTTAGGGTATGTGTGGTGGTGATGTTGATGTTAGGGGTGTGGTGGTGATGTTGATGTTAGGGTATGTGTGGTGATGATGTTGGTGTTAGGGTATGTGTGGTGGTGATGTTGGTGTTAGGGTATGTGTGGTGGTGATGATGTCAGGATATGTGTGGTGGTGATGGTGATGTTAGGGTAAGTGTGGTGGTGATGGTGATGTTAGGGTATGTGTGGTGGTGGTGGTGATGTTAGGGTATGTGTGGTGGTGATGTTGATGTTAGGGTATGTGTGGTGGTGATGGTGATGTTAGGGTATGTGTGGTGGTGATGGTGATGTTAGGGTATGTGTGCTGGTGATGGTGATGTTAGGGTATGTGTGGTGGTGATGGTGATGTTAGGGTATGTGTGGTGGTGATGGTGATGTTAGGGTATGTGTGGTGGTGATGGTGATGTTAGGGTATGTTTGGTGATGATGTTAGGGTATGTGTGGTGGTGATGGTGATGTTTGGTGGTGATGATGTCAGGATATGTGTGGTGGTGATGGTGATGTTAGGGTATGTGTGGTGGTGATGGTGATGTTAGGGTATGTTTGGTGACATTGATAGTATATTCATAGATGAAAATGTTGTCATGTGTGTTGATATTTGAACTATAAAGTTTGGTGATGATGATGTGTTAAGTAAGTGATACGTGATGTTAATATGTGATTTTGTTTGTATTGTCATATGTGTGGTGATGTTGAATATAATAAGGCATGTTTGGTGATGTTACAGATATGAGGTTTATGTTGCAACATTTAATGATGCTTATGCTGTAATGGTATGGTGTGGTATGTGATGACTTTGACGATGTAAGGTTAAGTGTTGGTTGTGTTGTGATGTTCGATTACCTTAATATTGTGATGTTTAATGAAGGAACGATGATGATGTTATTTACGACTTCTATGATAATACAAAAAAAAAAAAAAAAAAAAAATATATACTGTATATATACTGTATATATATATATATATATATACCGGTATATATAATACAGTAAAGTCAATATTTGTATTCATGATACCCACGTATTTCACGCGAGCCTTTACAACCATATCAGCTGAAACACAAGTTACCTCAAAGTTCCCTTACTGTGTCTATGCAGCCATACGCACGATCTGAACACACTTACCTGGAAAAGGATAAAAATAGTATTAGAATAGGTTAGATTTTGTAAAAGTAAAATGATATTTAATAAATGATGATCAATCTTATAGTTAAATAGTGTTGATAGACCTAACACCATGACACACTGTTGTACAATCGCGCTAATAAGTGATGTCTCGGCACCAAGTATATTTTGATCAATAATTGGTATCAACAATATCTAAGCTACATTTCTTCATATCGATTGAAATATACAAACATGCTCCTACACTTACCCACCCTATTCAACATCTGACAGACATTAATACAGAATAGAGCAAGTCAAACGTAATGACAGCTGGGACATGACTTATTAGCGCCACCGTACCATTAGACATTGTACACTACTTGTTAAAAATACAAGTAGACAAGAATAATACAAATGTTGTATAATTTAAGAAATAACAATACAGGTCTATTTCTGAATGTTATTGTGTATAATAAAAATATAATCATGAAACAAGTATATTAACCCTTTCAAGCTCTGACGCGTTTTAGCAGTTTATTTTGGCTGTCATTAGACGATTGTGTGCAGCTTAGGAAGGATCTGTGGGTATTAAAAGGGTAAAGGCTATCTCAATCAACCCTTTGACTTCCATATACCCTTCCTAATGTGAATAAAATCGTCTAATAGTAGCCAGAAAACAACAGAAACGCGTATTGGAGCTTGAAAGGGTTAAAACAATTCAAAAGTAAGACAAACATAAGGAAAACCTAAAATACAATTAACTAACAAATATGTGACATATGGAGAAAATAGTAATTCATATTTATTGTTTTTACTATGAAGAAAACACTGAAACCAATATACGAGAGAGAGAGAGAGAGAGAGAGAGAGAGAGAGAGAGAGAGAGAGAGAGAGAGAGAGAGAGAGAGAGAGAGAGAGAGACAGAGAGACAGACAGAGAGAGAGAGAGAGACAGACAGAGAGAGAGAGAGAGACAGACAGACAGACAGACAGACAGACAGACAGACAGACAGAGAGAGAGAGAGAGAGAGAGAGAGAGAGAGAGAGAGAGAGACAGACAGACAGACAGACAGAGAGAGAGATAGAGAGAGAGAGAGAGAGAGAGAGACAGACAGAGAGAGAGAGACAGACAGAGAGAGAGATAGAAAGATAGAAAGAGAGAGAGAGAGAGAGCGCGCAAAGAGGGAAACTAAGCAAATCTACGGAACCTGAGCTCAAGACTTGATTTACATCTTCCCTAATAATTTCTTCGAGGTTGGTAGAACGGCCTTTTGTTAACTGTCTCCCTCTATATATTAAAACAAAAGCATCTTATTTGTTTATTTTAGTGTTCTCCATATATATATATATATATATATATATATATATATATATATATATATATATTATATAATTATATATATATAATTATATAATCTTATTATATTTTGCAGGCTTTATTTTGTTTACAATTATGCTCTTCGTCTGCAAACAAATGGTATATTTTCAGCAACGCCATTCACTATTTTTTACCCATAATCAAGGATTATATACTTGAAGACTTCGTTGTTGTTCCCCAAGCTGCCTGGCCGAACAGCCCCAAGGCCCCGAGCAAGGCCAAGGCCATAACCGAGCGCCCCCCCACAGAACCCTCCCTGCCGACCACAATAAAGCCTGGGTGACCGAAGCCACTCCATGGCGGAGAGCTGAGGAGGGCGACAGAAACGCCCGGGAAACCAAAGCCCCACCCAGATAGACTTCGTTCTATCTCTTAGTGTCTCCTTGTTTTTAATTGTATAGATATCGATTTAACCCACGCCCTCTCTCTCTCTCGCTCTCTCTCTCTTTAACAGTCTAACAATACAACCAACACAATACCGCCATAAATATCCCCAGATGATAATGTGTTGTGTTGCCTCTGCTGATAAACATTTTCCCGAATTAATAACAATGGCATGGTAATGACTTAATTGCCACCCTAGGACAGGAAGTGCCGGTAAGCCTCTGTTTTGACTGCCAAGGTAAAAGGCAGGGAGAGATTTTCGAGGGGGAAGTTTGCGTGCATGATAAGATAGGAAGAAGAAAATTCGCTAAAGACCGATTGAACATAAGCGAAGGCATAACGTCTTTAACCCTGTCAATCAGATAACACAATTTTATTTATTTTAGTTGCCTCCATAACATTTGTTTTCCAATTTAAAAGAGTTGGAGGGTTAATTGAAATCTTTGTTAACCGGTTGATCGATTACTAAAGGTCTTTCCTAATTTGAGAACAAATACACTATCAGTTGCCTTAAGGGGAGATTTCCACTTGAGGGATTTTTTTCTTGACTCCTTTCTCCCTCATGTTTAGCCCCATTTATTTTCTAATTTTAAGACGTTCGCCTCATTATTTTGACGATTTTAAGAACTTTCGACCCATTTCTGTCAATTTTAAGACCTTTCGTGCCTTTTACGTGTCGATTTTATCCTGGCGAGCGATAGCGAGCCTGTAATTTAAGAGGAACCGGCTTTCAGCCGGGACATTTTTCTACCGAAAAATGTACACATTTATCTTGAAAGGGGCTCAAGGGGGTGTAATCTTAAGCTTGAAGGATATCTAGGGACCAAACTAAAAACCTCCCCTTAATACTAAAGTTAAATTACGATGACACCATGTTCAAAGTATTCTGACTAACATTAAGGAGAGATATCGACTTGAGGGATTTTTTTCTGGACCCCTTTCTCCCTCATGGTTAGCCCCATTGCTTTTGAGATTTTAAGACATTCGCCCCATTAGTTTGGCGATTTTAAGACCTTTCACCCCATGTATGTCACTTTTAAGACCTTTCGTCCCATTTAGGTGTCGAATTTTTCCTGGCGAGCGATATATTTCCATTCCTCCTCTTCTGCCTCTCCACCCAAGTCAAGCATCTTTGTGATGCCAGGCATTGAAGCCAACAGAATGAGATTAATACACCGTGATGAGAATGGACCTTTACCGGAGTGGAGAACGTTTCGCTTATATAAAGATTATCAAGGCATAGACTAGATAACACTTGTACACCCGAAACGTTGTCCACACTACAATAAGATTCCATCCTCATCACGGTTTATTATACTCCTTCTCTATTACGCTACCCCTTCGTGTCCACCTTATCAAGCCATCCCTTAAGGGGAGGTTTTTAGTTGATTCCCTAGACTTCCATCAAGCTTAAAATTACTCCCCCTTGACCCCCTTTCAAGATGAATTTGTACATTTTTCGGTAGAAAAATGTCCCGGCCGAAGGCCGGTTCCACTTAAATTACAGGCTCGCTATCGCTCGCCAGGAAAAAATCGACACCTAAATGGCACGAATGGTCTTAAAATTGACAGAAATGGGGCGAGGGTTCTTAAAATCGCCAAACTAATGGGGCAAGCGTCTTTAAATCTCACAAGCAATGGGGCTAAACATGAGGGAGAAAGAGGTTCAGAAAAAATCCTCCAGGTGGAAATCTCCCCTTAAATCACCCTACCACTACTCTAACAACCATTCATCCCTCCAATCCATCACTCCAATCCACCACTCCAATCCATCACTCATTCGACCCACCACCACCCGAGCACCCTTCCCACTCTCTCCTGCATCGGACCATCCATGTTCTTCTACTCTATGTCCACTCATCTACTCGACCCCTCTCTCCACTCATCCATCTCTACTTCATCCAGTCCTCACCAAGCCCTTCCAATCATCTTCCCTCCAGTACTAACTACCCCCGTCTCTCTCTCAACACACAAACTCCCTCCCAACATCTCTCCTCTATCACCTTGCCGCCCCCCTCTCCCTCCCATCTCAACCCCAGCACCTCACCGCCCCGCTCTTGCCCCAACTTCAACCCCAGCACCTCACCGCCCCGCTCTTGCCCCAACTTCAACCCCAGCACCTCACCGCCTCCCTCTTGCCCCAACTTCAACCCCAGCACCTCACCGCCTCCCCCCCCTCTTGCCCCCACTTCAACCCCAGCACCTCACCCTCTCAAGATCCCGGTGAGCGTGAGTTGTTAGTGTGTGTAATTTATAAGCTGGTGGCATGGGGTGAGTCGCTCCTGACCTCACCGCTACTGGGGGTCAGAGGTCATGATACGTACCCCCACCCCCCTCTCCCTCCACCAGACCTGCACCTCACACCTGCAGTTCGTACATCCACAATTTTTATTTCGTACCTTCCCAGACCTCATTTCGAAAGTCTGTATCTTCACGACTCTCACATAAGTAATAAGTAGTTCGTGTGATGATACCTTTTGATACCTTTTGATGTGTTCGCCACTCTTCTAGCGGCACCAAGGAGCGCGACGCCCCTCGTTATGGGTGGTGATTTGGTGCAGTAGACTGTTTGAAGCGACAGCTCGCTCCCTTGCGAGGATGGGACTGTCAACCCAGTTTGTGTACCAATTCTTGCCAGATCTCATTCTCATCAATCACCACCCACCCATAACGAGGGGCGTCGCGCTCCTTGGTGCCGCTAGAAGAGTGGCGAACACATCAAAAGGTATCATATCTCCGTAATTATCAAATCAGTAATTCTACCTTCACAGCCTGGATTTCGTATCTCCCCGAAACTTATGAAAACTATAAATTTCTACTATCCCAGCAATTGAAATTCATACACCCCTACCCCTACCTATTACACCTGTAGCTCGAACTACTGTATATGATAACACCAGTATGCTTTCTTACAGCTACAACACCTAAATCATTCTATAAATATCTTAAACTATCGTACAACATAAGCCGCGCCTTTGCAATATGTTTCTCTCTTCGCAATTACTCTCTCTCTCTCTCTCTCTCTCTCTCTCTCTCTCTCGTGATTAGTACCTTCAGGCCCTCCCATTTGCAGTTCACGCCTCTCCAACCCTCAACCGTTATGTCTGGGCAACCTGTACATATGGGTAAAATGCAGCCCAGAACCCGTAATCATGATAGAGTTTTCGATAGTGCTAATTTTCTGTGATCTGAAAGTTTTACTGATGTTATTTACATAGGAAATCACCAACTATCCGCTCACCTCACCAAGAAACCTTTCACCTCACCAATAATCATCTCACCTCACCAAGAAACCTTTCACCTCACCAACAAACATCTCACCTCACCAAGAAACCTTTCACCTCACCAACAAACATCTCACCAAGAAACCTTTCACCTCACCAATAAACATCTCACCTCACAAGGAAACTTCTCACATCACCAACAAACCTCTCACCAAACAAACTATCCCCTCTTCTCACCATCAAACCTCTCACCACACCAACACACCTCTCACCTCACCAACCATCCCCCACCTCCCCCAAAAACAAGTCACCTCACCAACAAACCTCTCACATCACCAACAAACCTCTCACCTCACCAACCATCCCGCACCTCCCCCCAAAACAAGTCACATCACCAACAAACCTCTCACCTCACCAACAAACCTCTCACCTCACCAACCATCCCCCACCTCCCCAAAAAGCAAGTCGCATCACCAACAAACCTCTCACCTCACCAAAAAAACTCTCAAATCACCAACAAACGTTTCACCTAACAAACTATGCCCTCTTCTCACCTCACTAACTACCCCCTCACGTAAACAACTACCCCCACACCTCACCCGCTATACCTCGACCGTGTTCACCTAACCTTATACAATCTGCACCTCAATAACCATTACCTTTCCACCTCTCACCTTTATAAGTCCAGACGTCACTCATTCTCAGGCTACGAACATTATTACCTTCAGAATAATAGGGCATACAAATCGCAGGCTATTTTCTGTTTTGTTCTAGATAATTTTCCACTTCCTAGACTTCCTTAAGGGGAGATCTCCACTTAAGGGATTTTTTTCTTGACCCCTTTCTCCCTGATGTTTAGCCCCATCGCTTTTGATATTATAAAACGTTTGCCCCATTAGTTTAGCGATTTTAAGAACTTTCACCCCATATTAAGACCTTTCGTGCCATTCAGGTGTCAATTTGATCCTGGCGAGCGATAGCGAGCCTGTAATTTAAGAGGAACCGGCCTTCGGCCGGAACATTTTTCTACCGAAAAATGTACAAATATATCTTGAAAGGGACTCAAGGGGGTGCAATTTTAAGCTTGATGGAGGTCTAGGGAACAAACTAAATACCTCCCCTTAACTACTGCATATAAAGTATATATCGGTGTGTGTGTGTATCTCTTTGGAATGACACACTTTATGTATCAATGCCTGTCTGTTCTGTATATCAGTAATTATGTTTATATGTAGGTAAGTAGTGTATAATATGTATGTATATGTATGTATATGTATATGTAAATGTATATGTAAATTGTGTAAGCAAGGGAAGTATCCAACGAGCCTAGAAATCCACAAAACGTTCATCCCTTTGTTTCCGTTCTAGAGAAAAATAAAGTGTGTGTGTGTATGTCTGTGTGTGTGTCTCTGTGTGTGTGTGTGTGTGTGTGTGTGTGTGTGTGTGTGTGTGTGTGTGTGTCTGTGTGTGTGTGTGTGTGTGTGTGTGTGTGTGTCAACTTGCGTGCGTGTATGTGTAAACAGTTGAATTAACAGATTCGTAACGCTTTTTCATTTTCTGGCATCGTAATTTGACTTTGAAATCAGGAGTTCCATGCACTCAATGTTAACCCTTTCAAGCTCCAATACGCGTTTCTGTTCTGTTTCTGGCTACTATTAGACGATTTTATTCTGATTAGTAACGTTATATGCAAGTCAAAGGGTTGATTGAGATAGTATTTACCCTTTTGATACCCACAGATACTTCCTAAGCTGCATAAAATCGTATAATGATAGCCAAAACAGACTGCTAAAACGCATCCGAGCTTCAAGGGGTTAAGGGGAGATTTCCACTTGAGGGACTTTTTTCTTGACCCCTTTCTCCCTCATGTTTAGCCCCATTGCTTGTGATATTTTAAGAAGTTTGCCCCATTAGTTCAGCGATTTTAAGAACTTTCGCCCCATTTATGTCACTTTTAAGGCCTTTCGTCCCATTTAGGTGTCGACTTTTTCCTGGCGAACGATAGCGAGCCTGTAATTTAAGAGGAATCGGCCTTCGGCCGGGACATTTTTCTACCGAAAAATTTACAAATTTATCTAGAAAGGGGGTCAAGGGGGTGTAATTTCAAGCTTGATGGAAGTCTAGGGCACAAACTAAATACCTCCCCTTAATACTACTCTCATATATATACTCCAAGGTATAACATATAATAATTATAGCCTATCCAACAATCCAAATCAATCAGATTTATCATACTAAAACAGTGAATTTAACCATTTTGAAGCTCTGACGCGTTTTAGCAGTTTATTTTGGCTGCTATCATTAGACGATATTATGCAGCTTAGGAAGGATATGTGGGTATCCAAAGGGTAAATACTATCCTAATCAACCCTTTGACTTCCATATACCGTTACTAATCTGAATAAAAATGGTCTAACTACCAGAAAACCGAAAATATATGCGTTTTGGAGCTCGAAAGGGTTAAATACAATAAAGGGTTAAATACAATAAAGGGTTAAATACAATAAAGGGTTAAATACAATAAAGGGTTAAATACAATAAGCATAAATCAGCTTATCATACTAAAACAGTGAATTGAAATGTAATAAACAATCTCAATAAACTCCTGAGAAAGTAATGAAAGACAAATATTATAACTCATATGTGGAATGCAACAAGTGAACGATGTGTTTGTGTGGAGTAATGCAAGATAAATATTATAACTCATATGTGGAATGAAACAAGTGAATAATGTGTTTGTGTGGAGTAATGTAAGACAAATATTATAACTCATATGTGGAATGAAACAAGTGAATAATGTGTTTGTGTGGAGTAATGCAAGATAAATATTATAACTCATATGTGGAATGAAACAAGTGAATAATGTGTTTGTGTGGAGTAATGCAAGATAAATATTATAACTCATATGTGGAATGAAACAAGTGAATAATGTGTTTGTGTGGAGTAATGCAAGATAAATATTATAACTCATATGTGGAATGAAACAAGTGAAGAATGTGTTTGTGTGGAGTAATGTAAGATAAATATTATAACTCATATGTGGAATGAAACAAGTGAATAATGTGTTTGTGGAGTAAACAAATAAACAAAGGAGTGTCCATGAACGTCAGTCAGTACCAAGAATAACAGTGAAGTTAGAAGTTTGTTATCTACAGCTATAACACACACACACACACACACACACATTCTCTCTCTCGCTTTATCTAACTAGCTTTTTCTCCCTCTCTCTAAACCCCACCTCTCTCTCTCTCTCTCTCTCTCTCTCTCTCTCTCTCTCTCTCTCTCTCTCTCTCTCTCTCTCTCTCTCTCCACACACACATGGTTCATTTGCTAAAAATTCTATGGAAATAAAATTATACATATTTATAGAAACACATTTGATTTATATATGTATAATGTATATCTTTGACATTTCCTTTATTTTCAGCTTACCGGTATATTAATTCATATAGATTTATTTGGTCTATATTTTACAATTTATAATTTATTTTCATTTACTGTTCTGTATTTTCTCTATTAATTACATTTAATTTATTTTCATTTACTGTTCTGTATTTTCTCTACTAATTACATTTAATTTATTTCTAATTTAAGCGAATGAGTCAGGAGCCTGGTATTTCCCGAGTGTGTGACCCCTCAACTCTCACTCACCCTCACTCACACTCACGCTCTCTCTCTCTCTCTCTCTCTTCTCTCTCCTTCTCCTTCCTTCTCTCTTGCTTAATTTTGTTTTTATCATTCACTCTCGTTCTCTTTATTTCCCTCTAGTTCTTCGTCCTCTCTCTCTCTCTCTCTCTCTCTCTCTCTCTCTCTCTCTCTCTCTCTCTCTTCTTCCTCTTTCCTTCTCTTTTGCTTAGTTTTGTTTTTTTCATTCACTCTCGTTCTCTTTATTTCAATCTCTAGTTCCTTCCGTCCCCCCCCCTCCCCCCCCCCCCCCCCCCCCCCCCCCCCCCCCACCCCCCCCCCCCCCCCCCCCCCCCCCCCCCCCCCCCCCCCCCCCCCCCCCCCCCCCCCGCCCCCCCCCCCCCCCCCCCCCCCCCCCCCCCCCCCCCCCCCAGCCCCCCCCCCCCCCCTCCCGCCCCCGCCCCCCCCCCGGCCCCCCCCTCCCCCTCCCCTCTCTCTCTCGCTCTCCCTTAGATTCTCTCTCTCTCGTCTCTCTCCTCTCTCTCATCTCTCTCTCTTCCCGTCTGTCCTTCTCTTTTGCTTAGTTTTGTTTTTTTCATTCACTCTCGTTCTCTTTATTTCCCTCTAGTTCTTCGTCCTCTCTCTCTCTCTCTCTCTCTCTCCTTATAATATTCCATGTTTCACCAGCTTTACACTACCCGAAGTCCAATTTTCCAACATGTCTTGTCAATGTATTGTTTTCTTTGTGCAGTCTAGGCCAAACTCAAATAAATATCGCATTAAGGGGAGATTTCCACTCGAGGGATTTTTTTCTGGACCCTTTTCTCTCTCATGTTTAGCCCCATTGCTTTTTAAATTTTACGTACAGCCTATCCTTCGCCCCCTTTAGTTGGGCGATTTTAAGAACTTTTCGCCCCACTTTTCTGTCAAGATTTTAAGAACGTTCGTGGCCATTTAGGTGCTCGAGTTTTTTCCCCTGGCATACGATAGCAGAGCACTGTAATTTGAGAGGAAACCGGCCTTCGCACGCGGGAAATTTTTCTACCGAAAAATTTACAAGATTTATATTGAAAGCGGGGTCTAGGGGGTTTTCGGGGTAATTTTGAAGCTTGACTGGACGTTTCTAGGGAAGAGTTAGACGATCAATACCTCCCCTTAAGCGATTTGATTATATTTTGGAAAGATCTGAGGGAGTTAAAGTATTAATTGATCCTATTGTTTATCTTGATTTGTTAGAGCGCCCGTTCCATAAAATTGAATGACAATCTTTCAATTAAACCTTATAATAGTTAACACGCCATGTAACTAAAAAAGAGTTACCTATTTATAATGAGTTGGTAAAATGTTTTGTCTAAAAATAAAACACTCAAAAGTCATCCTCAAAACGTCAGCCATATTGTTTTTATCTCAAGTTGTAAAACTAAATTGCTTCCTGAACCAAGCTTACTGCACGCACCCACGTACGGTGTGTTGAACGATAACTTTACCATTAACCCTTTGAATACGAGAGGGTCTTCCTAAGGTGAATACAATTATCTGGTAAAATGCCAGAATGGATCATAAAATACGACATTGCTTGAAGGAGTAGCAAATACAAAATTAGTTTTCCCACGAGTAAGAAAGGCTCTGTCTACACAGCCTGGGTTCCTATACACACGAGAGGCTTCTTCCATCGGTCAACCTTCGATGATCAAATTTGTACTGATATTACTTCATTATTTTGCTATGATATCGGAAACTACGACTGATGCGTAGATGACATTAACGGGTGAGGATATATTATTGTGTGTCCTACCCTAGACCTCCATCAAGCTTAAAATTACACCCCCTCTGAGTCGCCTTTCAAGGCTAAATCTTGTACACTTTTTCGGTAGAAAAATGTCCCGGCCGCCAGGCCGGTTCCATCTTAAATTACACGGCTCGCTATCGCTTTCGGCCAGGATAAAATTGTACACCCCCCTGAATTGCACGAAAGGTCTTAATATGGGTCTCCCTTTGTTCTCTTTTCCCGTGCAAGTTTTAAAAAATCGCGTGCTAACCACTAATGGGGCAAAACCGTTTTTACAAATATCAAAAGTCAATGGAGCTAAACATGGAGGGAGAAAGGGGTCAAGCGACTTTAAACAATCCCTCAAGCGGGTGTGATGGCGGAGTCCTCTCCCCTGTAAGTCATTAGAAGTATAGTTTTTGTGCAATTTTTTTGTTTTTGGGGGGGGATTTAATTTGATATCACGCATTGCTTAAAATAATGTAATTTACCTACACTAGTAATTTAAACTAATCTAACATTTAAAAAAATATTAAATTATATATATATACTAGGTATACTATACTGTAGATTAATAACTATATACTATACTACTATATACACTATATAATACATAAATATCATATAATATATATATGCTTACATTGCCTTGCCAAAGCAAACACAATTTTACCTTGAGCGGACGATATTAATAACAAAAATAAAAAAATAAAAAACCGAGTCCAACAAGGTATGCCTAATACTAAACTGGTAAACTGTGTCGTTCCTCGATCGTTATTTCCAACTTAAAGTTACAAGACAAATAGACTGTTGAACAAGTCGTACCAAGAAAAACCCGTTTTGTAAGGTTACGACAATTTACTAAATTCATAGGTTTTTCCCAATTAACCTGTGTAAGTTAAGTCGTTTAGAGATCAAGATGCAATCATTCCAATTCGAGGAGGTGTTGTGCGACTGGTGATTGTGATAATACAATATTCGAGGAGGTGTTGTGCGACTGGTGATTGTGATAATACAATATTCGAGGAGGTGTTGTGCGACTGGTGATTGTGATAATACAATATTCGAGAGGGTCTGTGCGATCTGGTGATGTGATTGTGATAATACAATATTCGAGGAGGTGTTGTGCGACTGGTGATTGGGATAATACAATATTCGAGGTGTTGTGCGACTGGTGATTGTGATAATACAATATTCGAGGAGGTGTTGTGCGACTGGTGATTGT
>CM064540.1:2111838-2116838 GCA_032716605.1 Paralithodes platypus
AGAGTACAAGGAGTCCAAAGGGAAATCAATGCACCAACAGGCTAGTGCCCCTTCTAGTTTGCTTGTCCGCCAAAACACTGAGGATCAAGTGACCAAACAGTGGTTGTAGAGTGGGTCAGGGAACATTGGAAAGGGCACTGCCCTGCCACTAATGTCCGTGTCAGGACTAGGAAGTTAGTAGGGGACAATATGTTTTAGTTAACTGAGGGGGAGGATAAAGTTATTCATTTACAAACGCAGTGCAGTCGCGGGTTTTGAATGCGAGATCTTTGTCCTAGTCGAAATTTAAATGGCATCAACGGTGCTGCCGTCTATAACGTCTCGGGGAAGCCCATTCCACAAGTTGACAACTCGAATTGAAGAAGAAATTCTTAGATTCGTGCGAGTTAAAAGATGTACCAATAATTTTGCAACCGTTATCCTCCCGCGTGTTAATTTATATTGTTCGATATTGAAGTACTTACTACAGTTCATATTGTCGATGGCCTTTGTTTGAGATTTTGTGAACAATTGAATTAAGTCGCCCTTTAATCTTCGCTGGGTTAAAGGAAATAGATTTAATTCTCTAAGACGCTCTTCGTATGGTTTGTTCGTTAGGCTAGGTATCATTGTGGTAACTCTACCGTTTGACTCGTTCTAGCGTGTTTTATATCTTTTTGGTAATAATGGCACCAGGGATTGAACGCAGTATTCCAGAAGATGGCGGACTAATGAATTGTAAAGGGTTAGGATAACTTCCTTTGATTTATGCTCACATGACCTGCCTATAAAGCCAATTCAGTTGTTGGCCTTCTTAACAACTTCTGAACATTGGTGACTCGGTTTTTAGGTTACTCGATATTGTTACTAATCCCAGATCAGTTGCTCTGTTTACATTCTTAAGCTGAGTGACATTCATCGAATAGTTTGCTTTCTCATTTAGGTAGTCCGACATGTAGTACTTTACATTTATCCGCATTGAAACTCATTTGCCAAATGTGGGCCCAACATGACAGTTTTATCTAGATTGTTTTGCATATCGTCAACTTGTTCTTTTGAGAGTACGCTATTTGCAATTTTTGTATCGTCATCGTCAGCAACATTTTGAGAGTGGTGCAGGTGAGACCCTCCGCTATGTCGTTGATGTAAATTAGAAAGAGAATTGGTCCTAGTACCGATCCCCCTGGGGTACCCCGCTAACTTACATTTGGTCCCTTTAGATGCTTATACCGTTTATGACTACCCTTTGCTTTCTGTTGCTGAGCCAATTTTCTATCCATTTCAAAACACCGGTCTTGTAAGTCCATGCGCTTTTAGTTTTAGCAGTAAACGTTTGTGGGGAACTTGGTCAAAGGCCCTTTTGAAAATCAAGGTCTAATAATATCTACAGCTTTACTCTCATCGTAGAGGTTGAGGATAGCGTGGAAGAAGTCTAAGAGGTTTTGTTAAACAGGAACGTTTTTTACGAAAGGCCGGGTTGAGTAATCTTTAAGTATGTTATTTTTCCTCCAAGTGATTTACGATTCTGTCTCGTATGACCGTTTCTTTCTAGCATTTTCCATACAACTGAGGTTAAGCTAATTGGACGATAGTTACTGGGTATGGATTTGCTGCCTTTTTTGAATATCGGTGTTACGTTGGCTATCTTCCACTGATCAGGCATAGTTTTTCCAGACTGCGAAGGATTTATTGAATAGTAATGTCAGTGGTTTGGAGAGCTCATTCTTAGCTTCCGTTAGAACTCTAAGGCGAGCTTGTATCAGGGGTCCTGGCGGTTTGATTACCTTGAGGTTTATCTAAACAATTCAATACTTCTCGCTCTGTAACCGGTGATATTGCGTAGAACATCTGAATTATCAATCTGAATCGGCGATGGTGGTAGGTATCTCACTGAGGTCATCTGTTGTAACAACTGATGCAAAGAAGGTTTTGGGGGCATTACTCATTTGTACTTCTTCGCTTGGTGGATTCTCCTTTTTTCTCGACTAACGGTCCACCAGTTTGAAGTAACTAACTACTGTTTTTCTTTCTGATATAACTATAGTAATTTCTTTCTTTCGGGTTTGTTTTACCTTTGATTCGCAATATGTAACTCTAAGGTCTTTTTACTTTGCGTTATTCACTTTTTGGCTTTGCTTTGCGTCCGTAGCTCTATAAATTTCACCCGTTCTTCGGCATGTTGTGAGGATTTTAAGAGATCATTAGCGAGAGAGAGAGAGAGAGAGAGAGAGAGAGAGAGAGAGAGAGAGAGAGAACAATGCAGGAAGGAAGACGACCAGTTATAGAGAGAACACAAACTTCATCCTATTTCCTTCCTTCATTTACTCTCACTCTTCCTTCCTTCACTCTCACTCTTCCTTCCTTCACTCTCACTCTTCCTTCCTTCACTCTCACTCCTCTTCCTTGCTCCACTCTCACTCCTCTTCCTTGCTTCACTCTCACTCCTCTTCCTTGCTTCACTCTCACTCTTCCTTCTTCTTCCTTCCTTCACTCTCGCTCTTCCTTCCTTCACTCTCACTATTCCCTCCTTCACTAACTATTCCTTCCTTCACTCTCACTCTTCCTTCTTCTTCCTTCCTTCAAGTCTCTCACTCTTCCTTCACTCTCTCTCTCTTCCTTCATTTCTCTCTCGCACTTATTTCCTTCCTTTCACTCTCCTCGTTCCTTCCTCTTGTCCTCACTCTCACTCTCTCTTCTGTGTCAGAGACGATCGTCTCTGACACATGGATATAGTTGCAGGCAGAGGTACCAAACCTATCAAGCTGTACACACCAGATGATCAGCATAGGGGTGCCGATACTTGTTGGACCGAGTGTACATGCATTCTCTGATGTATTCATTTTTACCGACACTGCATTCACATATTCGTTATATCTGGTACTCCGCTCATATTTGTCTGACACTGTTAACTCTTTCACACTTTTATGACGCAGAGGTTGCCAGATTAGCAATAAGAAATAAGAGTTCTCCTCTACTCTTTAATTATTCCTTCGTCCAAACTTAGTTTTTCAGCCCACACTAACCTTAACGACACTGCAGAGGTTAAAGTAACTAACTAAAGGTTTTCTTTCAAAATACCCCTGATGGTAACAAAGGGGGTTTTAAAGTATCCCCAAATAGGCTCAACACAGCTAACTCAAAGACAACTGCAGGGGTTGAAGTACCTAAACTAAATGTTTCCTAAATACCCCTGATGGTAACAAAGGTTTTTAAAGTCATCCCTAATAGGCTCACACAAGCTAACTCAAAGACAACTGCAGGAGGTTTGAAGTAACTAACCTAAAACTAAAGGTTTCCTAAATACCCCTGTATGGTAACAAAGACTTTAAAGTATCTCCCAATAGGCTCAACACAGCTAACTCAAAAGACAACCTTGGTGGCAGAGGTTGAAAAAGTATACTAAACTAAAGGTTTCTAAACACCCCTGATGGTAACCAAGGCTGTAAAGTATCCCCAATAGGCTCAAAATCGCGTCATATGTCGGAGAGGGTTAAAATAACTCACTTTTTCTAGTACTTCCTTCGCGTATTTACCGTTTCTTCTAGTGCTCCATGCAGTCATTTTGCTTTGGTGCTGCATTGGTTTATTCATTCGGGTAATGTATTCACTATCTCATCTCTCTACTCCATTCATTCATATATCCATTCTACTACTGGTACTCCAATCAGCCATTCACTAATATGATTTGCTATTCCATTCATCCATTCTTTCTGGTATTGCAATTGTTCTTTCACTATATATTTTTTCGGTACTCCATTAGTTAAGGGGAGGCAGACCGTTTTTCTGGACCCTCTTCTCCCTAATGTTTCGCCCTACTAGTTTTGAGATTATAAGACGTTCGTTGGCCCATGAGTTTTTGGCGATTTTAACAACCTTTATCGGCCCCCCCATTTCGTCGTCGTTTGTTCCCAATTTTCAGACCTTTCGTGCCATTTAGGTGTCGATTATTTCCTGGCGAGCGTGAGCGAGCCTGCAATTTTAAGAGGAACCGGCCTTCGGCCGGGAAATTTTTCTACCGAAAAATTTAAAACATTATTTTGAAGGGGGGTCTAGGGGGTGTTTTTCTAAGCTTGATGGGAGGTCTAGGGAGGAAACTAAACAGATATATAAATACATGAATTAATAGACCAAACAAACGGCCAATCTCCCCATAATTCGGTATGGTACTACAATAGCTCAGTAATTTTTTTTTTTTTGTCGGTACTTCATCCATTCATTCATTCTTTCTGGTATTGCAACTGCTCTTTCACTAATTCCTTCCGTACCTCCATTCTACCTGAGTCTACCCATTCATCCAGGTGCAGCATCCGACATCGCTCGCTAATTTCACTTTCGATGCCCCATCCTGTTCCTTGTCATGTCTGTTTTTGTTGTTGTGCTTCAGTGTTCATTATATTATTGTAATCATATATATATATACCGGTATATATATATATATATATATATATATATATATATATATATATATATATATATATATCACACACACACAACCCTTTCCCTCCCATCCTCACACACACACACACACACACACACACACACACACACATACACACACACAACCCTTTCCCTCCCATCCTCCCACACACGCACGTACTCACAAAAACACACAGCCCGACCCATTTCTTCCCCCTTACCGTGAGTGACCTTAAGGGAGGATGATTCACTTTATGGCCGGTTTTTGCATGTATTCATTATTTTTCTAGTTTCCTCCCTAGACCTCCATCAAATTTAACAAAAAAAACATTCTTTAGATCCCCCTTCTAGATTAATTTGTAAATTTTTCGGTAGAAAAATGTCCCGGCCGAAGGCCGATTCTTCCAACATTACAGGCTCACTATCGTTCGCCAGGGAAAAAATCGACACCTAAATAGCACGAAAGGTCTAAATATTGACGAAGAAATCGGGCGAAAGGTCTTAAAATCGACTAACTAATGGGGCAAACATCTTAACATCTGAAAGCTAATGGCGCTAAACACGAGGGAGAAAGTGGTCCAGAAAACCGGCCCATCCTCCCTTAA
>CM064540.1:2119338-2171838 GCA_032716605.1 Paralithodes platypus
ATTATAAGAACATAAGAAAATGGGAGTCTGCAGAAAGCCGATTGGCCCAAACAAGGCAGATCCCTCTATTATGCATGTGGAAAAGGCATATGACAAGTATTTTGTGGATAGGTAAGTGAAAAGCCAAAGTTGAATGCATCTTTCTGGCAAACGAGAAAGTACAACAGTAAAAGCAAGTAAAATATGGACAACATAAACAGCACAGGAATATAAGGTGGAAGAGAGAGAGAGAGAGAGAGAGGAAGGGTAACACATGAAATACAAAAGGGGCAAGTATGGAGGATGGGAGTATGTCAAGAATGGAGGAAGGGGGACGAAGAGGAGGAGAATAATAACAAGTTCAAAGGGAGAAAGAGTGATATAGATAGCAGAGAAGGAAGGATAATGGGTCAAAATGAAGGAACGGTGAAAACTATGGAAGAGACAGAGGTGGAAAGAAGGATGATAAGTTTGGGGAGAGGGAGGTTAATAGATATAGGGAAAATCAGCGAGGGATGAAGAGTGGCAGGTCTGGACGAGGGTGATAGTTACAGAGGGAGGAAAGGAAAGGGAGACAGAATGGCCAGTACATACGAAAAGAAGTTATCTCTACCTGTCTACCTACCCACTTGTCTACCTATCTCTCTAGCTATCAATATATCTCTTCTTCTGCCTATCTATCAACATATCTTCCTATCGTGAAAAAGAAGGGGGAAGGAAAGAGGCACAGGTAGATAATTAACAAGAAAGCAGAGAATATAGAAAGAAAGGGGGTGGGGGTTCAGGGAGTTGAGGGGGACAGGTAAGAGAGGGGGGGGGGTCTCTCTCTCTCTCCCAACCCACCTGTCCGTCCCTGGTTCCCACGGGCCTCCTCCACTGATCAGTTCCTTTGTTTACATTTTTCATTACCTGGGCTCATCAGGGGGGAGGGGGAGGAAGGTCTGCGGTTGGGTTATGGGTGGTGCTGGAGGGGGCATATGTGGCGATGTTAGGGGTGATTTCATGTGGGATTTTTGTGGTCTTAGCGGCGATTTTTGTGGTGATGCTACAGTGTTAGTGGAGTGCTATGGGTCGTAGTTGTGGTGGTATTGGTGGGGTGCTATGGGTGGTGTTGGAGGGGGCATATGTAGTGATGTCAAAAGGGATTTATGTGGGATTTTGGTGGTGTTACAGGGGATCACTATGGTGATGGTAATGATGTTAGTGGGGTAGTATTAGTTGGGAATGTTATGGGTGCTACTGGTAGAGGCTTATGTGGAGATGTTAGAAGGGATTGATGTGGGATTATGGTGGTGTCAGAGGGGGATTATTAGGTGATGTTGAAGGGGTGTTATGGGTGGTTCTCGTTAGTGTGTAAAATAGTGGTGATGATTGTGTTATGGCTAATGCTGGTGGGAAATATGTGTGGTGAAGTCAGGGGATGTTACTTTTGTATAGTGGGATTTACCGTAGTTTATATGATGGTGTAATGGTTAGAGTGTGTAAGTTCTGTATGTGGTATCCTGGGTTCAAATCCTGGGAGAATCACATGCTTTCATTTATTTCATTCGGGGTGTTATTGGTGTTAAGAACGATGTTAAACATGGTGTTATGTTGTTATTTGGTGGTGTTAATGGGGACGTATATGGTGATGCTAGCCAGTGTGTCAGTACAGGTGATGGTGTATATGATAATGATAGCAAAAGGCGTCATGGTGATAGTTTGATGGTGTCAGTGGGAATGTATATAGGTCAATATAGGCGATGTTCTTAGGTAGCTACACTATATAGATGAAGTGTAGGGGGGATATAGGTTGTAGTGGGGGATGTTTTGGGACAAATTTAATGGATTGAACGTCTTAAAACCCCATAACTAATGGGGCTAAACATTAGGGAGAAGCGGGTAAAGAAAAAAAAAATCCTCCCGTTAAGAAGGTAATGGCACTTCTTGTTGAATGTTACAAATACTGTAGAGTGGCATTATCATCAATATACAAGTACAGTACGTGGATTTACACAAACCGACATTTAGAAAAAACAGAAAAGAAAAAAGAAACAAACACACACACACACACACATAATAGACCGACGTTATTTACATTATTCACAAGTACTGTATAACATAAAGGTACAATTCGTCGGTATTATCATAGTAATACCACCTCAAAATACTCTAATTGCTAATATATTCACATTTGTCCTTAATTAGTATGTTAGGTACACGATACTTATTATACCAACTAAAATATTTGCATTTTTTTATGTTTCCCCACCCCTCTCTCTCGCTGTGATACACACACATACATATATATATATACCGGTATATATATATATATATATATATATATATATATATATATATATATATATATATATCGTTCACTCTCATCTATACTCATCCTTAACCTGAACATCATCTTCATACTTTTACTGTCTTTGTTCCATACTATTTTTGTCCACAGATTAGTTCACATCATCCAAATTCCGAGAGTGATTTAGTCGTACCAGCCCTATCTTTAACGTGGCATTCTATGTCTGCTTTGTTTTAGTTCCTGGGTTAGTCTCTCACTTTGTATTGAGTTCATGGGTGACCTTTTCTATTCCCAGTCTTCCTACCGTTTACTGTATTTTGTACTAACTCTCTCTCTCTCTCTCTCTCTCTCTCTCTCTCTCTCTCTCTCTCTCTCTCTCTCTCTCTCTCCATTCTAGCCATCCAGCCTTCCACCTGGTCCCATAATCCAGGAATAAAATACGAGAACAAAATGACACACAAACTTAATATTTACGTTGCAGTGATTTGGTTACTGGATTTGTTTGTCTATATCTTGTTATTGTTGTTATACATGCCTTAGTTTGCATTGTATTATAAGGATGGAACCGGAAACTATATGGATGTATAATACACCTATTTTAAAGACAGATATACACACACATATGCAAACACACATACACACACACATGCACACACACATACACACACACACAGACAAACATGCAGATATACTGTATATATACACACACACACAGAGACAGACATGCAGATACACTCACTCACACACACATACATACACACACACACACATGCACAGATATACACATACACACACACACTTCACCACAAATTGACCACAATCCTTTGAGTGACCTTTGGGGTAAGTCCTGAACTACGCACACACTCCACTCCAACCCCCAACCCCCCTACACACACAACTCACACATCCACTCCCACAACACACACACATGCATTCCTACACCTATCCACACATACACAAACACCTACTCCACAAACCTGTACACACACACACACACACACACACATACCACAAACACCTGCATGTGTTTGTGCCATCAACCGTATCGTCACCATTATGGCTGGAACCTGTTATATTCTCTCTCTCTCTCTCTCTCTCTCTCTCTCTCTCTCTCTCTCTCTCTCTCTCTTCTTCTTCTTTACTATCCTTTCCTTCCACTGTCCCTTACTCTCGGGTTAGCTATCTCTACTAGGACTTTATAGACGTATATATATAATTATCTCGCCTCTCGGCTCCTCTCGTCCTCTCATCCTCTCTTCCCTCTCTCGTCTCTCTCCCTCTCTCTCTCCTCTCCCTCTCTCTCCTCTCATTATTCATATCTCCCTCTCTCTCTCTCTCTCTACTACCTCCATCTATCCCTCTCCTCCTCATCCCCCTCTCTTCCTCTCCTCCCCCCCCCCCCCTCCTTAAATCGCTTCCTCTCTCTCCTCCTCTCTCTTCCTTCCCTATCTACTTTTCATTATTCATGTTTCCTTGTATTCTCTCTATCCATCTATCCACCTATTCACCTATATGTCAACCTATCCTTCTACCTCAACTTTCGCACTACTCCAGATTCCCTTATTTCCTGACCATAACTTCATTCCCTCCTCTCCCCTGCCCTCACCTCTCCCCTCAGTTTCAAACACACAGTATATTTCCTCTCCCCAACACACACACACACACACACACACAGAGGGAGAGAGAGAGATGTACATATATTTACATAGATACACTGACCACACAGACCTTACGATCCCAGCGAGGTGGTCAGGACTTAATTCTAGTAGAGATATCTAACCCGAGAGTAAGGGACAGTGGAAGAAAAGGATAGTAAAGAAGAAGAAGAGAGAGAGAGAGAGAGATTATATATATACGTCTATAAAGTCCTAGTAGAGATATCCAACCCGAGAGTAAGGGACAGTGGAAGGAAAGGATAGTCAAGAAGAAGAAGAAGAGAGAGAGAGAGAGAGAGAGAGAGAGAGAGAGAGAGAGAGAGAGAGAGAGAGAGAGAGAGAGAGAGAGAGAGAGAGAGAGAGAGAGAGAGAGATTATATATATACGTCTATCAGTCTTTTTGTCACACTCAGATATTTTTTAACAGTTTTTCTTTCCCTATTTCTCCGATTGGTCCATCCTAAGGTGAATGAAATCGGCTGAAGGTAGCTTGAATATATTGCAAACATTAGAAGAAAAAAAAATGGAGGGAAGGATGAAATCAATTACAGTCGTGAGTATATATAAAGTTACACTATTTCGAATCTTTAAGGGGGAACGGGCCGGTTTTCTGGACCACTTTCTCCCTCATGTTTAGCCCCATTAGTTTGCAGATGTTAAGATGTTTGCCCCATTAGTTAGTCGATTTTAAGACCTTTCGCCCCATTTCTTCGTCAATATTTAGACCTTTCGTGCTATTTAAGTGTCGATTTGGTTCCCTGGCGAACGATTGTGAGCCTGTAATGTTGAAACAGGCCTTCGGCCGGGATATTTTTCTACCGAAAAATGTACAAAATAATCTAGAAGGGGGATCTAATGTATGTTTTTTTTTTTAAATTTGATGGAGGTCTAGGGAGGAAACTAGAAAAATAATGAATACATGTAAAAATCGCCCAAAAAGTGAACCATCCCCCTTTAAACCTTTGAAGCCACGTTCTGAAGCATTTTGGCTATAATAAAGCACTGTATGGTCTCGTTTGCGTTCAATACCGACTCAAATGGCTGCGATTTATGTTCTTGCCTGTCTTATCTACAAGTTTAAGTGGGTACGGTCGAGGTTAAAAAGTGTTGTCAAATATTTCACAAAGTTTTGGTCACTGACTAATACTTTGAGGGATAAGCACTTTTCCCAGTAACTATAAAGATACCAATAACACTTTTTGAGCGAAAACCACTGGAATCTATGACAACACTTAAGGGGAGATATCCACTTGAGGGATTTTTTTCTGGACCCCTTTCTCCCTCATGTTTAGCCCCATTGCTTTTGATATTATAAAACGTTCGGCCCATTAATTTAGCGATTTTAAGAACTTTCACCCCATATTTAGACCTTTCGTGCCATTCAGGTGTAGATTTTATCCTGGCGAGCGATAGCGAGCCTGTATTTTAAGAGGAACCGGCCTATGGCCGGGACATTTATCTTGAAAGGGACTCAAGGGGGTATAATTTTAAGCTTGATGGAGGTCTAGGGAACAAAGTAAATACCTCCCCTTAATACCCCTAATTCCATTATTTTCAATTCTCTAAGGTGTATAAACTGGAAGGAGGTCGCTGCAGTATATTGAATCCGAAGAAGTTGTGACATTTCAAAGTTTTAATGGCATTTCCTCTTGATCATCTCTTTCTAACTTTTTGTTTCTCTCCAACGCCCTCATTTCTCTAGCTTTCTCAATCCCCTTTTACCATTTCCTTATATGTTTTTTTTTGAAAATACAATAATAATAAAAATAATAATTGTATTTTTCATATTTCCATTGTTTTTTTCTGATTTCTGTTGTATTTTCCCATTTCCATTGTATTTTCTACATTTCCATTGTATTTTCTACATTTCCATTGTATTTTCTACATTTCCATTGTATTTTCTACATTCCCATTGCATTTTCTACATTCCCATTGTATTTTCTACATTCCCATTGTATTTTCTACATTCCCATTGTATTTTCTACATTCCCATTGTATTTTCTACATTCCCATTGCATTTTCTACATTCCCATTGTATTTTCTACATTCCCATTGTATTTTCTACATTCCCATTGTATTTTCTACATTCCCATTGCATTTTCTACATTCCCATTGCATTTTCTACATTCCCATTGCATTTTCTACATTCCCATTGTATTTTCTACATTCCCATTGTATTTTCTACATTTCCATTGTATTTTCCGTATTTCCTTTGTATATTTCTATTCATTTCTTCCCAACTCTTCTCTGTCTCCACCTCCCTCTGTTATTCTTGTTGTCCCGTCTATTCACCCCTCCCTTCCCTTCCCTTCCTCTCTTTCACTTTTTGGGCGATTTTTGCATGTATTCATTATTTTTCTAGTTTCCTCCCTAGACCTCCATCAAATTTAAATAAACATCCATTAGATCCCCCTTCTAGATTAATGTGTACATTTTTTGGTAGAAAAACGTCCCGGCCGAAGGCCGGTTCTTCCAACATTACAGGCTCATTATCGTTCGCCAAGGAAAAAATCGACACCTAAATAGCACGGAAGGTCTAAATATTGACGAAGAAATGGGGCGAAAGGTCTTAAAATCGACTAACTAATGGGGCTAAGCATGAGGGAGAAAGTGGTCCAGAAAACCGGCCCATCCCCCCTTAACGCTTAGCCAATTCTCACGACTGTTAATGACCAAACATTAAAGTCGCCGATGGTTTGGTCTGCGCGGGCTCTGTCTTTAGTTCTGTCTGTCTGTCTGTCTGTCTATATAACTCTCTCTCTCTCTCTCTCTCTCTCTCTCTCTCTCTCTCTCCTTCTTCTTTGCTATCCTTTCCTTCCACTGTCCTTTATTCTCGGGTTAGCTATCTCTACTAGAATTAAGTCCTGACCACCTCGCTGGGATCGTAAGGGCTGTGTGGTCAGTGTATCTACGTAAATCTATGTTAATATCTCTCTCTCTCTCTCATCCACCCTTACATACATACACACATACATACATACATACCGGCACATACATAGAGATAGATAAATATATAATTATGTAATGTATTTCTCTTCAGAATCTACATACTATTCTTTCCTCAAATTACTTATTCTTATTAATATTGTCGGATAAGAAGTTGTAGGCGTGTGTATAAACCTTTAACCGTCCTTGTGGTGTAGTGGGTCTTAAAATTGACAACGAAATGGGGCGGAAGGTGTTAAAATCGCCAAACTAATGGGCCGAACCTCTTATAATCTCAAAACTAGTGGGGCTAAATATTAGGGAGAAGGGGGTCCAGAAAAACGGTCTGCATCCCCTTAAGATAGATGTGGAGATAAGAGGGAGCCTGGAGCCTCCAAGGTCGGCCGTCAGCCCCAATGCACAGTCAAGCACAAGAGTCGTGTTCGCCTCCATAACAACAACAACAACAACACCGTCTGAGGATAGGCTTATAATAACAACGTTTCGCATCACAGCTTCTTCGAGTCAAAATTACCTGAAGAAGCTGTGAGCGAAACGTCGTCATAATAAACGTCGTCATAATAAACGTCGTCATAATAAACGTCTAAACGTCGTCATAATAAACGTCTAAACGTCGTCATAATAAACGTCGTCATAATAAACGTCTAAACGTCGTCATAATAAACGTCGTCATAATAAACGTCTAAACGTCGTCATAATAAACGTCGTCATAATAAACGTCTAAACGTCGTCATAATAAACGTCGTCCTAATAAAAAAAACATCGGCAACTGGTGTTTCTTACACTTCCGTCAGTTTCTACTCCACACGCCTTGATGCTTTCAACGGTGGCTTTCTACTCCACACGCCTTGATGCTTTCAACGGTGGCTTTCTACTCCACACGCCTTGATGCTTTCAACGGTGGCTTTCTACTCCACACGCCTTGATGCTTTCCACTCCACACGCCTTGATGCTTTCAACGGTGGCTTTCTACTCCACACGCCTTGATGCTTTCAACGGTGGCTTTCTACTCCACACGCCTTGATGCTTTCAACGGTGGCTATCTACTCCACACGCCTTGATGCTTTCAACGGTGGCTATCTACTCCACACGCCTTGATGCTTTCAACGGTGGCTTTCTACTCCACACGCCTTGATGCTTTCAACGGTGGCTATCTACTCCACATGCCTTGATGCTTTCAACGGTGGCTATCTACTCCACAACAGCCTTGATGCTTTCAACGGTGGCTTTCTACTCCACCGCCCTTGATGCTTTCAACGGTGGCTTTCTACTCCACACGCCTTGATGCTTTCAACGGTGGCTATCTACTCCACACGCCTTGATGCTTTCAACGGTGGCTATCTACTCCACACGCCTTGATGCTTTCAACGGTGGCTTTCTACTCCACACGCCTTGATGCTTTCAACGGTGGCTATCTACTCCACACGCCTTGATGCTTTCAACGGTGGCTTTCTACTCCACACGCCTTGATGCTTTCAACGGTGGCTATCTACTCCACACGCCTTGATGCTTTCAACGGTGGCTTTCTACTCCACACGCCTTGATGCTTTCAACGGTGGCTTTCTACTCCACACGCCTTGATGCTTTCAACGGTGGCTATCTACTCCACATGCCTTGATGCTTTCAACGGTGGCTATCTACTCCACACGCCTTGATGCTTTCAACGGTGGCTATCTACTCCACACGCCTTGATGCTTTCAACGGTGGCTTTCTACTCCACACGCCTTGATGCTTTCAACGGTGGCTATCTGCTCCACACGCCTTGATGCTTTCAACGGTGGCTTTCTACTCCACACGCCTTGATGCTTTCAACGGTGGCTATCTGCTCCACACGCCTTGATGCTTTCAACGGTGGCTTTCTACTCCACACGCCTTGATGCTTTCAACGGTGGCTTTCTACTCCACACGCCTTGATACTTTCAACGGTGGCTTTCTACTCCACACGCCTTGATGCTTTCAACGGTGGCTATCTACTCCACACGCCTTGATGCTTTCAACGGTGGCTATCTACTCCACACGCCTTGATGCTTTCAACGGTGGCTTTCTACTCCACACGCCTTGATGCTTTCAACGGTGGCTATCTACTCCACACGCCTTGATGCTTTCAACGGTGGCTATCTGCTCGACACGCCTTGATGCTTTCAACGGTGGCTATCTACTCCACACGCCTTGATGCTTTCAACGGTGGCTATCTACTCCACACGCCTTGATGCTTTCAATGGTGGCTATCTACTCCACACGCCTTGATGCTTTCAACGGTGGCTTTCTACTCCACACGCCTTGATGCTTTCAACGGTGGCTATCTACTCCACACGCCTTGATGCTTTCAACGGTGGCTATCTGCTCGACACGCCTTGATGCTTTCAACGGTGGCTATCTACTCCACACGCCTTGATGCTTTCAACGGTGGCTATCTACTCCACACGCCTTGATGCTTTCAACGGTGGCTATCTACTCCACATGCCTTTATGCTTTCAACGGTGGCTTTCTACTCCACACGCCTTGATGCTTTCAACGGTGGCTATCTGCTCAACAAACAGAATAACAAAATGACTTTAAGGGGAGATTTCCACCGGGAGGATTTTTTTCTGAATCTCTTTCTCCCTCATGTTTAGCCCCCTTGCTTGTGAGATTTAAAGACGCTTGCCCCATTAGTTTGGCGATTTTAAGAACCCTCACCCCATTTCTGTCAATTTTAAGACCATTCGTGCCATTTAGGTGTCGATTTTTCCCTGGCGAGCGATAGCGAGCCTGTAATTTAAGGGGAACCGGCCTTCGGCCGGGACATTTTTCTACCGAAAAATGTACAAATTTATCTTGAAAGGGGGTCAAGGGGGAGTAATTTTAAGCTTGATGGAAGTCTAGGGAATCAACTAAAAATCTCCCCTTAAGAACGCTAAACAAAGCTTATATATTCTAATTATGGGCATAGGTAACGTCTAGGGAAATAGTAAACAAAAATAAGTCTGGAATCTCACACCTGAAGACGACCCCAGTGAGAGTCAAAACCTGTCGGTGTACTTACCCAATAAATCCTCCTGGGGGAGCGGAGACTACCACAAGATCTAGAGCAGAATTTCCCACACTGTATCCCAGCGTGTCATAACAGGCGACTAAAAGGGGCTGGCTTGACTATTTGCGGACTATCCTTCAGGACCACAAAGAAATGGATTGTCTTAAGGGGAGGTATTTAGTTTGTTCCCTAGACCTCCATCAAGCTTAAAATTACACCCCCTTGAGTCCCTTTCAAGATAAATTTGTACATTTTTCGGTAGAAAAGTTTCCCGGCCGAAGGCCGGTTCCTCTTAAATTACAGGCTCGCTATCGCTCGCCAGGATAAAATCGACACCTGAATTGCACGAAAGGTCTTAATATGGGGTGAAAGTTCTTAAAATCACTAAACTAATGGGGCAAACGTTTTATATCAAAAGCAATGGGGCTAAACATGAGGGAGAAAGAGGTCAAGAAAAAAATCCCTCAAGTGGAGATCTCCCCTTAAAATTTCTCTGGAAAGGTCGCCAGCTTCATCAGTGTTGTGATGACTCCAAAAACAGGATAGCTTCACCATGGAGGGCGTGAATGCATGATCAGGCTATAGGAGGTGTTACGAAGGGGCTGCCTATGAGTCAATACTCATATGTGTCAGCTACATAATAACAAAGGAAATCAAGCAACAACAGGTCTAGTGACCCTTCTAGGTTGCTTGTCCTCCAAAACACTGAGGATCAAGTGTCCAAACAGTGGTTTAGAGTGGGTAAGGGAACATTGGAAAGGGAATTACTGCCCTGGAACTAATGTCCGTGGCATACAATAATAACCACAACTTAAAATAAACACTATTTACAGGGTATAATTCCCAGTACTCATAAACATAGTGAAATACCAGTATATAGCTAAGGCTAAAATAATGAAAGTTGTACAAAACTTTAGAACATGACTGTACCTACCAGCTGCCTCCTTAGTTATGTGAAGAGACAAAAAATAGTGTGTAAGATATATAGCCTAAGTGGATATTTGCTGGATGAGTTGTTAGGGCAGGCTAGGCTTGACCTATCATGCTGAACACTGGGAAGAAGAAGAAGAAGAAGAAGAGAGAGAGAGAGAGAGAGAGAGAGAGAGAGAGAGAGAGAGAGAGAGAGAGAGAGAGAGAGAGAGAGAGAGAGAGAGAGAGAGAGAGAGAGAGAGAGAGAGAGAGAGAGAGAGAGAGAGAGAGAGAGAGAGGGAGAGAGAGAGAGGGAGAGAGGGAGAGGGAGAGGGAGAGAGAGAGAGGGAGAGAGAGAGAGAGAGAGAGAGAGAGGAGAGAGAGAGAGAGAGAGAGAGAGAGAGAGAGAGAGAGAGAGAGAGAGAGAGAGAGAGAGAGAGAGAGGACGAAGAACTAGAGGGAAATAAAGAGAACGAGAGTGAATGAAAAAAACAAAACTAAGCAAAAGAGAAGGAAGGAGAAAGAGAAGAAAAATGAAGGAGAGAGAGAGAGACAGAGAGAGGGGGGGGGGAGAGAGGTACAGCAGGTGGAAGGCCAGGTAAATAAAGTGTTAAGAGGTAATCAGGTGGTGGAGACGACTCGCTTCAATGACCCCACACACCCAGACCCACCAGCTGTTTTTATAACATTTAATTAAGGGGAGGCAGACCGTTTTTCTGGTCCCCTTTCTTCCTCGTGTTAAGCCCCATTTGTTTTGAAATTATAAGACGTTCGGCCCATTAGTTTGGCGATTTTAACACCTTTCGCCCCATTTAGGTGTCGATTATTTCCTGGCGAGCGTAAGCGAGCCTGCAATTTTAAGAGGAACCGGCCTTCGGCCGGGACATTTTATTACCGAAAAATATACAAAATTATCTTGAAGGGGGGTCTAGGGGGTGTAATTTAAAGTGTGATGGAGTTCTAAGGAACACACTGAAAACCTCCCCTTAAACTTATTACACCAAAGAATGAAATGTATCTTAGGCCAAAATACTATGCTATGAATAATACGATGGAAGGAAGGAATACAAAATGTAATATATAAATACGACAGACACACGATAAACAAGTGGATGAATAAATAATTCAAGAATAAAACAAAACTATGAAAGCGCAAATCAACACCCACCCACCCCCCAAAGAACGACGGAATAGTTACTGACGTCAATACAGAAAACAAGAATACACTGAGAAAATAATTATGAAACGAATAAATATATGGGTAACTAAATATATAACTAAATATAAATATATATATATGAATACATAGACGAATATATAAGAACATAAATAATAAAGTAAACTACTGAGTGATTGAATGAGATCAATTATGAACCAATGAAATCGTATAATATAATAAAGCCAGTCAACACATTACCCAGGTAGAGAGACCAATCAGCGGAGCAGGTGGGTTGAACAGCGACTTACCTGAGGATAGAACAAAAAGAACATACGTCATTAGCTTTGGTCTACTTAAAACCACAATGTTTTGTAAACAAGATAATAATAATAATAATAATAATAAATTTATATATATATATATATATATATATATATATATACAGTATATATATATATACAGTATATATACATGTGTGTGTGTGTGTGTAAATAATATTCCGCAACTAATCTTTAAGGGGAGGTTTATAGTTGATTGCCTAGACTTCCATCAAGCTTAAAATCACTCCTCCTAGACCCCCTTTCAAGATAAATTTGTACATTTTCAAATCTCTAAAACAAATATGAGCCATATTATGAGGTTGTAGGAAAGAATAAAGCAGAGAAAATAACAGACTAAATTGCAGGAACAAGTAACATGTATCCTAATCAAGTATAAGTTGACTTAATATTGTATAACCTAATATAACCTAAGCTAGCTAGGTAAAACTTTGGCTAATATTAACCCTCTCCGACATATGACGCGAATTTGAGCCAATTAGGGATACTTTAAAGCCTTTGTTACCATCAGGGGTATTTAGAAACCTTTAGTTTAGTTACTTCAACCTCTGCAGTTGTCTTTGAGTTAGCTGTGTTGAACCTATTGGGGATACTTTAAAGCCTTTGTTACCATCAGGGGTATTTAGAAACCTTTAGTTTAGTTACTTCAACCTCTGCAGTTGTCTTTGAGTTAGCTGTGTTGAGCCTATTGGGGATACTTTAAAGCCTTTGTTACCATCAGGGGTATTTAGAAACCTTTAGTTTAGTTACTTCAACCTCTGCAGTTGTCTTTGAGTTAGCTGTGGGCAGAAAACTAATTTAGGAGAGGTAATTATAAGAGTGAGATAACTCTATTTCTTATTGCTAATCTGGCAACTTCTGCGTCATATGTGCGTGAAAGGGTTAAATGTGTCCATGAATCTAGGGAATGTGTGTGTGTGTGTGTGTGTGTGTGTGTGTGTGTGTGTGTGTGTGTGTGTTAAACATACACGTATCACATCATTTAACTCTGTAGCCAATTCTGTAAGTGTAAAAACGTAAATATTAATGTGCACCTAAGCAGTGATGCAATACATAAGCAACAGTTATTTTGCTCGTCTTTCTCTCTCGGCTGCAAAACCAAGCGCTCTTCGTTATTAAACCCCTTCCGTACCGTTGACACCCTTTTTAGTATATCCTGGCTACTACTAATCGATGCTATTAAGCTAAGGAAAGATCTCTACCAGTAATAAGACTTCCAACTATCTCAATCAACCCTTTTCGCTACCACAGATCCTTCCTAAGCTTACCTTACCTTTTGATACCTTTTGATGTGTTCGCCACTCTTCTAGCGGCACCAAGGAGCGCGACGCCCCTCGTTTTGGGTGGTGATTTGGTGCAGTAGACTGTTTGAAGCGACAGCTCGCTCCCTTGCGAGGATGGGCTCGTCTGGCACCTTTTGCAGTTCGACATCCAGGGCTCTCTTGAAGCTGTCTAACGAGACGTCCCTCATGTCTCTTACTCGCCGTGGGAGTTTGTTGAAGAGACGTGGGCCTCTGTGTGATAACCAGCCCTCTCGCAGAGAGCCCATAGCACCCCTGTTATTCATCCGGGGGATTTCGCATTCCCAGCCTCTACTACTACTACTACTACTACTACTACTACTGCCTCAACTCTTCTCCATCATCCTATCTACAACTATTCTGCTGCTCTATCCTCAACACAAACAACGTCATCCTCCCCTATTCTCCTCCACTGTTTGACATTCTCCTTTGTTCTCCTTAACCCCTTCTGTTCCGTGACGTCTGTTTGTATTTTAGTCTAGCTATATTTAGACGATTTTGTGTAGCTTTAAGGGGAGGTATTTAGTTTGTTTCCTAGACCTCCATCAAGCTTAAAATTACACCGCCTTGAGTCCCTTTCAAGATAAATTTGTATATTTTTCGGTAGAAAAATTTCCCGGCCGAAGGCCGATTCCTCTTAGATTACAGGCTCGCTATCGCTCACCAGGATAAAATTGACACCTGAATGGCACGAAAGGTCTAAATATGGGGTGAAAGTTCTTAAAATCGCTAAAATAATGGGGAAAACGTTTTATAATATCAAAAGCAATGGGGCTAAACATGAGGGAGAAAGGGGTCAAGAAAAAAATACCTCGAGTGGAGATCTCCGCTTAATGAAGAAGGATCTTCGGTCGTAAAAAGGGTTAAGTGAGATAGTTCAAAGTCATTTCATTGCTGGAGAGGCCCTTTTTAAACTGAATACAATCGTCCAATAAGAGCCAGAAGAAAGATGAGAGGAAAGAACAGGTGGATGGGACTCGATACCCCTTGGCGGGCAACCCATCTAGGGGAATAAACCCTAAACAAAATACCGATGGGTGACACGCTAATCGGTGCCACTTGCAGGTTGCGATCTCTATAACAGATAACAGAGGAAACGAGTTAATCGCATCTACACCTATTATCACTGCACCTTTCAACTCCTTCCCGAGAACAATTAATCATCGCCTCAACAACAATGGTATTAAGGGGAGGTTTCTAGTTTGTTCCCTAGACCTCCATCAAGCTTAACATTACACCCTCTAGACCCTCTTTCAAGCTAAATTTGTACATTTTTCGGTAGAAAAATTTCCCGGCCGAAGGCCGGTTCCTCTTAAATTACAGGCTCGCTATCGCTCGCCAGGAAAAAATTGACCCCTAAATGATACGAAATATCTTAAAATTGACAGAAATGGGGCGAAAGTTCCTAAAATCGCCAAACTAATGGGGCGAACGTCTTAAAATATCAAAATCAATGGGGCTAAACCTGAATGAGAAAGGAGTTCAGTAAAAAATACCTCAAGTGGAATTCTCCCCTGTTAATCCTCTCGCGGCACTTTTCCAACGCCTTCGTCTGTCATGGAATTCAATCTGGTAAGTGGCGGCCCCGGAGGATATAATCACATCTAGGCAAGACCACTCCAACATTTCCCCACACGCCTATTTCCCCACACGACTATTTCCCCACACGCCTATTTCCCCACACGCCTATTTCCCCACACGCCTATTTCCGATGTTTGGCGGAGTTTGTAATTCCGCTCTAGTTTTCTTTTACCAGGATAATGATGGTAACCTATTTTAAACCAATCCAACCTATCCTGTCTTAATCTAATCTAACCTATCCTACCCTAATTTTAATCTAACCTATTCTAAACCAATCCAACCTATCCTGACCTAATCTAATCTAACCTATCCTACCCTAATTTTAATCTAACCTATGCTAAACCAATCCAACCTATCCTGACCTAATCTAATCTAACCTACAGTATCCTACCCTAACATATTCTTATTAACCTAGCCTAACCTGACTTTTTTTTTTTTTTTTTTTAAAAGACCTCCGTCTACTTATTGTGAAAACCCTGTTATCCTCCGGCAAATTGTGGGGTTGAGTGAGTGAAGGGGGGGACAGTGAATGAAGGAGGATACATGTTTTTCATAATACGTGTTGCTAGCCCCAAACGCGCGAGCAACTGTGGCTTTCAACCATCCGACACATCCCCTGACCTAACCTGACCTAATCTAAGGTAGCCTAATCGTGACACTTACTATATAAAGGTCAGGTTAGGACAGTGGGTTTTGGTTAAGTTAGATTGTCAGGTTGAGATAGAATAAGTGACGGTGATCTTCCTGGTAAACAAACACAGACAGTAATATAACTATTTTAACACATCTAGACTTATGGAATATGCTTCCCAAACTTTAAGGGGGGAGATAGTTAACTTTTTGGGCGAGTTTTGCATGAATAAATATTCATTATTTTTTTTAGTTTCCTCCCTAGACCTCCATCAAATTTAAAAATAAAAACATCCATTAGATCCCCCTTCTAGATTAATTTGTACATTTTTCGGTAGACAAATTTCCCGGCCGAAGGCCGGTTCTTCCAACATTACAGGCTCACTATCGTTCGCCAGGGAAAAAATCGACACCTAAATAGCACGAAAGGTCTAAATATTGACGAAGAAATGGGGCGAAAGGTCTTAAAAATCGACTAACTAATGGGGCAAACATCTTAACATCTGAAAACTAATGGGGCTAAACATGAGGGAGAAAGTGATCCAGAAAACCGGCCCATGTCCCCTTAAAGACAAGGCAACATCCGGCCCGTGCCTCTACAAGGAGGTAGGGGCTCCACACACACAAGGAGGTAGGGGCTCCACACACACAAGGAGGTAGGGGCTCCACACACACAAGGAGGTAGTGGCTCCACACACACAAGGAGGTAGGGGCTCCACACACACAAGGAGGTAGGGGCTCCACACACACAAGGAGGTAGGGGGCTCCACACACACAAGGAGGTAGGGGCTCCACACACACAAGGAGGTAGGGGCTCCACACACACAAGGAGTAGGGGCTCCACACACACAAGGAGGTAGGGGCTCCACACACACAAGGAGGTAGGGGCTCCACACACACAAGGAGGTAGGGGCTCCACACACACAAGGAGGTAGGGGCTCCACACACACAAGGAGGTAGGGGCTCCACACACACACAAGGAGTAGGGGCTCCACACACACAAGAGGTAGGGCTCCACACACACAAGGAGGTAGGGGCTCCACACACACAAGGAGGTAGGGGCTCCACACACACAAGGAGGTAGGGGCTCCACACACACAAGGAGGTAGGGGCTCCACACACACAAGGAGGTAGGGGCTCCACACACACAAGGAGGTAGGGGCTCCACACACACAAGGAGGTAGGGGCTCCACACACTTTGCTACCTTTGGTGGGGGCAATATCCATCTTCGTCAGGGATATCAATAATAATTTAAATGAACTAGAGTTGTATATATATGTGTGTGTGTGTGTGTGTGTGTGTGTGTGTGTGTGTGTGTGTGTGTGTGTGTGTAACCATGTACAACAAATTAAAAAAAAAAAAAAAATCATGGCATGAAAGTTTCGTAGCAAACATAACATATCCCGTCAGTTAGGCTTCAGTTTTAGGCATAGGTGAATACGCTGCAATATATAGAATAAAAACGGATCAAGGAGAAAAATCATTAATCAAAATATATAAAAAACATATTTCTAAAAATGTGTATTAATGATTAACTTACGCACAAAATATATAGAGAAAAGAAAGTACTATAATTATTATATATATAAAAGAAAGTACTATCATTATTTTATATATAAAAGAAAGTACTATCATTATTTTATATATAAAAGAAAGTACTATCATTATTTTATATATAAAAGAAAGTACTATCATTATTTTATATATAAAGAAAGTAGTATCATTATTTTATATAAAAAAGAAGTACTATCATTATTTTATATATAAAAGAAAGTACTATCATTATTTTATATATAAAAGAAAGTACTATCATTATTTTATATATAAAAGAAAGTACTATCATTATTTTATATATAAAAGAAAGTACTATCATTATTTTATATATAAAAGAAAGTACTATAATTATTATATATATATTATATATATTATATATATACAGTATAATAGAAGAGGGTTAACCCTTTCAAGATCCAACACGCATTTCTTTTCCATTTTCTGGTAATTATTAGACGATTTTATTCAGATTAGGAAGGGTATATGGAAGTCAGAGGGTTGGTTGAGATAGTCTTTACCCTTTAAATACCCACAGATCCTTCCTAAGCTGCACAAAATCGTCTAATGATAGCCAAAATAGAATGCTAAGACGCGTCAGAGCTTTAAGGGGTTAAGGGGAGGTTTATAGTGTGTTTCCTAGACTTCCATCAAGCTTGAAATTACACCCCCTTGAGCCCCTTTCATGATAAATTTGTAAATTTTTCGGTAGAAAAATTTCCCGGCTGAAAGCCGGTTCCTCTTAAATAACAGGGTCGCTATCGCTCGCCATGATAAAATCGACACCTAAATGGCACGAAAGGTCTTAAAATTGACAGAAATGGGTCGAAAGTTCTTAAAATCGTCAAAATAATGGGGCGAACGTCTTAAAATTAGAAAAGCAATGGGGCTAAACATGAGGGAGAAAGGAGTCAAGAAAAAAATCCCTCAAGTGGATATCTCCCCTTAAGTAACCGAAAATGAAACTCCCACACTTACTAGCATTGTTAAGGATCCTGTGCGTATCGAGCCAGACTGATTTAAATTCATAGAACTGGTCTGCATGCTTCATCTTGCGGAGGAGTATGGGCACAGGGCAGGCCGGCGCTACCTTGCCCGAGCCTCCTGGGGCATGGGTCAGAGTCATCACGGTGTTGGGGTTAGGATGCTGAAGAACTTTGGGTGGGTTGTTGATGTTGGCACTAGAGCGCTGAAGATTTATAGGCTGGCATAACAATATTCGTACTTATTGGGTCTGAAGGGGTTAATTGTGCGTCCAGATTATAACTTTTGTTGTTTATCGGAGGTTCTATATCCGGGGATACAGTATTCTTTCAACATTCCTTTATATTTCTGGAGATCGATGGAAACTTAAAATTCTCGTTGGGTTCTGGGATTCTTAGGCTGGGGGTTCTGCAGTCTCGGTATATCACATCTGGGGTTATGTTAACTCATTAAGGGGATGTATTTAGTTTGTTCCCTAGACCTCCATCAAGTTAAAAATTACACGACCTTGAGTCCCTTTCAAGATAAATTTGTACATTTTTCGGTAGAAAAATTTCCCGGCCAAAGGCCGGTTCCTCTTAAATTACAGGCTCGCTTTCGCTCGCCAGGATAAAATCGACACCTGAATTGCACGAAAGGTCTTAATATGGGGTGAAAGTTCTTAAAATCGCTAAACTAATGGGGCAAACGTTTTATAATATCAAAAGCAATGGGGCTAAACATGAGGGAGAAAGGGATCAAGGAAAAAATCCCTCAAGTGGAGATCTCCCCTTAATGTGGTTGGGTCTGTTGGTCTTTACTACCCTAATTCTTTTCTTGGGTTCCTTAGTTCCGGGTTATGGGATCACCTCCGTCTTTCTGAGGTTGTATAATATGTCTGAGGCCCAGGGTCTGTTTGTCCCAATGATTTCTTTGTGACGATAGTTTATAGATGTTTCTGTCCTGGGAGTAGTTGAATTCCTTGTCCTTTGGGGTTTGTATTGGAGTGTTAAATTCCGTGTTTCCTGTGTGTTATGATACATGTGTTCTAGGATTCCAGCTGTGAGGGGAACGTAAGTGTTGATTCATAGGACGTGTATTCCAGCTGTGAGGGGAACGTAAGTGTTGATTCATAGGACGTGTATTCCAGCTGTGAGGGGAACGTAAGTGTTGATTCATAGGACGTGTATTCATTCCAGATATATACAAATTTGTTGTGAAGAGTTGTTATACGAGGCGGAACTTAATATTAATTATTTATTGTTGATTGGTAATTTTCTGTGTGTTCTCAGTTTCGTTTCAGTGCACTCAAACTACACCTATAAAAAATACGCCATGTCCCAGCTAGTGTAACTAATTGGTATGGGTTTTACACCAACCAACTTCACCTCTAAACTCAATTAATGAAGTCAACAAATACATGTGGCACTCCAAGGACTCAAACCCAGGACACTCACATAAAAATTCCGCGGACTATGCATTACGCCATCAAGACAGTTACCAGGATACTATCAGCGCTATCTAGCAGTCGCGTTTAGTGAAGATTTAGTATTCAAGCTTCGAGGTCAAGAGGTCAACTTGAGTTTATATTCACCATTCGTCGGTTCAGTTAGCCTACTACGTTTATATAGAGATTTCTGTAATAGTACGGTTATCATGAAAACATAGGTTTATCATCTGTAAGATTAGGCCTTTTTTTATTTGCTCCCTAGACCTCCAATACCCCCAAGACCCCCCTTCGAGATACATTTGTAATTTTTCAGTAGGAAAATGTCTCCTATATTACAGAATTTAACTATCACACGCCAGGTCACAATTCGACACCTAAATGGCACAAAAACTCATAACATTGACAAAATTATGAGGCAAAAGGTCTTAAAATCTCAAAAGTAATGGGGCTAAACATGAGGGAAGAGTAAAAAAAAAAAAAAAAGAGGGCAATGTCTCGCTCTTTCGTTGTGGTCCAGAAGCTGTAATAGTAGTGTTGATGATTGTTGTATTGATGATAAGGGTGATGAGAGAACCAATACAAGTTGTGGAGTAGCGATAGTGGAGTAGTAGTTGTGGTGATGGTAGTGATGGTCTTGGAGAGAGAGAGAGAGAGTTAATACAAGTTGTGGAGTAGCGATGGTAGAGTAGTAGTAGTTGTGGTGATGGTAGTGGTGGAGGAGGAATTAAAAGTAGGGGTAGTGATGGTCTTGGAGAGAGAGAGAGAGTTAATACAAGTTGTGGAGTAGCGATAGTAGAGTAGTAGTTGTTGTGGTGGTGGTAGTGGTGGAGGAGGAATTAAAAGTAGGGGTAGTGATGGTCTTGAAGAAATAGGAAGACGAGGCGAAAGTTAAATAATATTAAGGGGAGATGGGCCGCTTTTCTGGACCACTTTCTCCCTCATGTTTAGCCCCATTAGTTTTCAGATGTTATGATGTTTGCCCCATTAGTTAGTCGATTTTAAGATCTTTCGCCCCATTTCTTCATCAATATTTAGACTTTTCGTGCTATTTAGGTGTCGATTTTTTCCCTGGCGAACGATAGTGAGCCTGTAATGTTGGAAGAACCGGCCTTCGGCCGGGAAATTTTTCTATCGACAAATTTACAAATTAATCTAGAAGGGGGATCTAATGGATTTTTTTTTTTTAATTTGATGGAGGTCTAGGGAGGAAACTAGAAAAATAATGAATACATGTAAAAATCGCCCAAAAAGTGAACCATCCCCCCTTAAAGTACAGTAAAATAGAGGTGGTAGCAGTGTTGGTGAATGTATTGGTGGTGATGTTGGGAGTGGTGGTGGTGGTGATAGTGTTGGTGAAAGAGGTCGTGGTGGAGATGGTGGAAGAGTTGGTGGTGGAAATGGTGGTGGAAATGGTGATGAAAGAGTTGATGGTGGCGTTGGTGGAGATGGTGATGGTGGTGGAGATGAACCAGGTAAGTGGTAATTACTCCTCGCCAACACACCTGCGTCACGGGGTCAACACAGCACAATTTCACGCAACACAAATCAACCGTAACACTAAGATTGATCAACGCTGCACGGACATTTGGTATATTAACCCTTTCACTACCAGGGATGTGTGTTGTTCTTATCAACTATATTTAGACAATTTTAGGCAGCTTAGGAAGGATCTGCGGTAGTGAAGGGTTAATTCCGATAGTCTGTAGCCTCATAATTGCCACACAACTATCTTAAGCCGAATAAAATCGTCTTAAAATATTTATAATCATATAAAGAAGACGTCACCGGTAATGAAGGGGTTAAGGAATAATTACACCAATATGTACAGTTATAATCATACGTACACTTATATAAAACTGTTATAAATGTAAAAACAAATTTAACACACCACATACATGAATTATTCTACCTACTGTATATCAGTATATATAATTATACAGTATATATAATTATACACAGTATATATAATTATACAGTATATATAATTATACAGTATATATAATTATACAGTATATATAATTATACACAGTATATATAATTATACAGTATATATAATTATACACAGTATATATAATTATACAGTATATATAATTATACAGTATATATAATTATACAGTATATATAATTATACACAGTATATATAATTATACACAGTATATAATTATACAGTATATATAATTATACACAGTATATATAATTATACAGTATATATAATTATACACAGTATATATAATTATACAGTATATATAATTATACAGTATATATAATTATACAGTATATATAATTATACACAGTATATATAATTATACACAGTATATATAATTATACAGTATATATAATTATACACAGTATATATAATTATACAGTATATATAATTATACAGTATATATAATTATACAGTATATAATTATACACAGTATATATAATTATACACAGTATATATAATTATACAGTATATATAATTATACACAGTATATATAATTATACACAGTATATATAATTATACAGTATATATATATATATATATATATATATATATATATATATATATATATATATATATATATATATATATATATATAATGAGGATAATTTTACTGTTGACTGGAGCTAAAGCTACTATAAAATGCTATTTCATGTCTGTTTTTCTGTCGATGTGTATGTATTTCATGTCTGTTTTTCTGTCGATGTGTATGTATTTCATGTATGTTTTTCTGTCGATGTGTATGTATTATATATGTTAGTCTGTCAGTAAGCCTATCTGTCAGTCTGTCAATATTCCTATCTGTCAGTGTATCTATCTGTCAATATTCCTATCTGTCAGTATCCCTATCTATCAGTGTGTCTACCTGTCAGTCTCTCTCCCCTCTGCCGGACGCTACCACTATTGACCATTTCTAGAAGTTAATGCCTCCTAAGATGACATTCACCTCAATGTCCCTCTACCAAGGTTCACACTCGCACAACACTCGCCACCAATTGACTCACTGGTTATTACATTTCCGAACCCAGAAAGTGGAAAGGAAGGAGAGAGAGAGAGAGAGAGAGAGAGAGAGAGAGAGAGAGAGAGAGAGAGAGAGAGAGAGAGAGAGAGAGAGAGAGAGAGAGAGAGAGAGAGAGATTTACATAGATACACTGGCCACACAGACCTTACGATCCAAACGAGGTGGTCAGGACTTAATTCTAGAGATAGAATATATCTATATCCGATAGAAAAGGAAAGTTGAAGGAAAGGAGAGAGAGAGAGAGAGAGAGAGAGAGAGAGAGAGAGAGAGAGAGAGAGAGAGAGAGAGAGAGAGAGAGAGAGAGAGAGAGAGAGAGAGAGAGAGAGATTGTTGTATTATATGAAAAGACAGGAAGAACAAGTAAGGAGAAAGACAATCGATGGCTACTACTGATGATGATGATTTTTACTGATGATGATGATTTTTACTGATGATGATTATTTTTGCTGATGATGATTTTTGCTGACGATGTTGAGGATGAGATGATGATGATTTGGATGATGATGATAATTATTTTGGATGATGATAACGATTCAGATCATTGTGATAATTATAATAATTATTAGGATGATGCTCATTATAATTAGAATAATCATGCTGATAATTATTGCAATGGTGCTGATGGTTGATAAGTACAATAATTTGGATGCTGATGTTGATGAAAATTATGATGATGAGGATAAGTATTTGGATGATGATGATGATGAAATAAATCTTGGTTCTGGGGGAATTACGCGGATATTTCATCTATTCACAAAAGTCCAAGTTCTACAGATGGCTATGTTTCGAAACTTTGAAAATTATAAGGTTATAAAATAGCCAATGTAAGCTACTGAATGATTTTGCAATATATATACCATACGAGAAAAATAAAAAAATAAAAATAACACGATCAGAAAAATTATGTTTTTTTATGAATAACAGCATCAAATTATTGTGTTTTTATGAATAACAGCATCAAATTATTATGTTTTTATGAATAACAGCATCAAATTATTGTGTTTTTATGAATAACGGCATCAAATTATTACGTTTTTATGAATCACCATCAAATTATTATGTTTTTATGAATAACAGCATCAAATTATTATGGTTTTATGAATAAGAGCATCAAATTATTATGTTTATGAATAACAGCATTAAATTATTACGTTTTTTATGAATAACAGCATCAAATTATTGTTTTTATGAATAACAGCATCAAATTATTATGTTTTTATGAATAACAGCATCAAATTATTATGGGTTTTTTCCACCAACCAACTTCACCTCTAAACTCAATTAATGAAATCAACAAATACATGTGGCACTCCAAGGACTCGAACCTAGGATACTCACATGGAAATTCCGCGCACTTATGCAGGAAAATAAATATTTGATGACATGTACTATAGTAAATTTTGTTCCAGCTCATGATATACTTCTTGAATCCCTTATCAGCTGATTTCTCGTTAATTAAGGGAAGGTTTTTAGTTAGCTCCCTAGACCTCCATCAAGCTTAATATTACACCCTCTAGGCCCCCTTTCAAGATAAATGTGTACATTTTTCGGTAGAAAAATGTCCCGGCCAAAGGCCGCTTCCTCTTAAATTACAGGCTCGCTATCGCTCGCCAGGAAAAAATCGACACCTAAATGGCACGAAAGGTCTTAATATGGGGTAAAAGTTCTTAAAATCGCTAAACTAATGGGGCAAGCATTTTATAATATCAAAAGCAATGGGGCTAAACATGAGGGAGAAAGGGGTCCAGAAAAAAAATATCCCTCGAGTGGAAATCTCTCCTTAATGGATAAAGATGAAGCTACTCTCTATATGTGTGTGTGTGTATGTCGTATTAATGCCCCAGTTATCGTAATTCATAACACAAATCACTCCCAAAGTCTACATAACAGCTGAGTAATTAATCAAGCTAAATAACAAACATGGCAATTTACCCTCAGAGCCTGGAAACAAAAATAGACACTATAGTTAGTCTCTTATGGGGCACACACAGCAGCTGTCCATGTTAATTTAAGGGGAGATATCCACCGGGAGGATTTCTTTTTTTCTGGACCCCTTTCTCCCTCATGTTTAGCACCGTTGTTTTTGAGATTTTAAGACGTTCGCCCCATTAGTTTGACGATTTTAAGAACCCTCGCCCCATTTAAGTCAATTTTAAGACCATTCGTGCCATTTAGGTGTCGATTTTTTCCTGGCGAGCGATAGCGAGCCTGTAATTTAAGAGGAACCGGCCTACGGCCGGGAAATTTTTCTACCGAAAAATGTACAAATTTATCATGAAAGGGGGTCTAGGGGGAGTAATTTTAAGCTTGATGGAAGTCTAGGGAATTAACTAAAAACCTCCCCTTAATCTTCAGAAAGTATGATCAATGTTGGTAAGCAAACCCAACACTTTAAAAATAATGATATACTTTCTCGTGAATTACGACGCTATACTATTAGTCAATTAAATATATATATTCCTTCCGCAGTATTGAGGGTGGGCTAAAATATAAATAACCTAATGGATGTGGAGATGTTCACTTAATTAAGGGGAGGCAGACCGTCTTTCTGGACCCCTTAATGTTTAGCCCCACTAGTTTTGTGATTATAAGACGTTCGGCCCATTAGTTTGGCGATTTTAACACCTTTCACCCCATTTCGTTGTCAATTTTAAGACCTTTCGTTCCATTTAGGTGTCAATTATTTCCTGGCGAGCGATAGCGAGCCTGCAGTTTTAAGAGGAACCGGCCTACGGCCGGGACATTTTTCTACCAAAAAATGTACAAATTTATCTTGAAAGGGGGGTCTAGGGGGTGTTTTTCTAAGCTTGATGGAGGTCTAGCGAGGAAACTAAAAAAATATATGAATAAATGAATTAATAGACCAAACAAACGGTCAGTCTCCCCTTAACCAAATATCCTCTCAGTGATATACATACATATTCCTAATCCAGCTAACATCAGACGATTTTGACAATATACGATAAACCTTTTAGAATACCATTACTTTGAAGCATTTAAAGAAACTCTTAAATCAAACAAGTTATCTTAAATGTATATATGTTATTATGACTGAATATTTTCAAGGTGGAAATGTTGTTAATGGATATGCTTATCTGTATATATATATATATATATATATATACATTTTATCTATATATATATATATATATATATATATATATATATATATATATAGTAAGTACTATTGATTATTAGTATTGATAGAACTTCCAAAATAATATACATAGCTAAAATTAAATGCCAATTAAGATGTATCTCAACTATAGAGGATATCCTGCCCCAACGTTCCTAAAGCACTATTAAATCCAAGCCCAAAGAGGTTTCACTAAAGTCATGAACAAATCAATATTAACCTGAATAAAATAAAAAAGACGATTGCTATACAGTGAGGATTACTCAATACGATTCTTAAGGGGAGATATCCACTTGAGGGACATTTTTCTTGACCCCTTTCTCCCTCATGTCAAGCCCCATTGCTTTTGATATGTTAAGACGTTTGCCCCATTATTTTGACGATTTTAAGAACTTTCAACCCATTTCTGTCAATTTTAAGACCTTTCGTGCCATTTATGTGTCGATTTTATCCTGGCGAGCGATAGCGAGCCTGTAATTTAAGAGGAACCGGCTTACAGCCGGGACATTTTTCTACCGAAAAATGTACACATTTATTTTGAAAGGGGGTCAAGGGGGTGTAATTTCAAGCTTGATGGAAGTCTAGGAAACTCACTAAAAACCTCCCCTTAACTTTTAGAGTATCCCAGTCCTTCCCAAATTGAATAACAGAGTCAAATAAAGCATCTCCAGGCTTGATAAAGAAATATCTCCCAAAAAGTATTATAAGCAACCAAATTTAGTTGGGAATAATATTGAGCTGATATGATCCGCTTGATTTTAACAATGACATTAAGCGGAGGTTTTTAGTGTGTTTCCTAGACTTCCATCAAGCTTGAAATTACACCCCCTTGACCCCCTTTCAAGATAAATGTGTACATTTTTCGGTAGAAAAATGTCCCGGACGAAATCCGGTTCCTCTTAAATTACAGGCTCGCTATCGCTCGCCAGGAAAAAATCGACACCTAAATGGGCCGAAAGGTCTTAAATGTGACATAAATGGGGTGAAAGTTCTTAAAATCGCCAAACTAATGGGGCGAACGTCTTAAAATCTCAAAAGCAATGGGGCTAAACATGAGGGAGAAAGGGGTCAAGAAAAAATCCCTCAAGTGGAAATCTCCCCTTAACCCGTTAAATACCAGAGACGTCCTTTTCATCACATTCCGGCAACTATTAAGACGATTTTGTTGAAGCTTAGGAAGGACCTCTAGCAATAATAAGGTTGCAAACTATCTCAACCAACCCTTTTAACTACCACAGATCCTTCCTAAGCTGCATAATATCGTCTAAATATTGCTAGAATAAAACATAACACACGTCGCTGGTACTCAAAGGGTTGTTAACACATCATGACGTCTGACTTAGAGAATGTTATATATTGATGCATTATATTATCCTAAATGTTATATATTGATGCATATATTATCCTAAATGTTATATATTGATGCATATATTATCCTAAATGTTATATATTGATGCATATATTATCCTAACTTTTATATATTGATGCATTATATTATCCTAACTTGCTGGTATACTCCTGCAATGTATATGCGTCAACAATAAGATCATAACATATTTCAGGAAAAATGTAAACGATAGTCTCATGCCATCGAAATTGAAATATCTCTACTTTATGAAACATGATTGCATGATTTTTATGAACACAAAGAAACGTATTCAAATCATATGTAGGGGAGGTATTTAGTTTGTTCCCTAGACCTCCATCAAGCTTAAAATTACACCCCCTTGAGTCCCTTTCAAGATAAATTTGTAAAAAAAATTCTACCGACGTGCACTATTTAGGTGTCAATTATTTCCTGGCGAGCGATAGCGTGCCTGCAGTTTTAAGAAGAACCGGCCGAAGGCCGGTTCCTCTTAAATTACAGGCTCGCTGTCGCTCGCCAGGATAAAATAGACACCTGAATTGCACGAAAGGTCTTAATATGGGGTGAAAGTTCTTAAAATCGCTAAACTAATGGGGCAAACGTTTTATAATATCAAAAGCAATGGGGCTAAACATGAGGGAGAAAGGGGTCCAGAAAAAAATCCCTCAAGTGGAGATCTCCCCTTAATGCTCAATAATTCTGGCAGATGTGTAATTTTACAAGTATATAAATTATAATTTGTGTAATATATTGTGTGTTACGGCAGCTAATTATATCGGAGCCTCTTGGGTATTTTCTTCATATGGAGGTGTTTTCAAGAAGTTGACCAATATGCACCGAGTTTTATTGTATTATTTTCAAGATAAATATCCTAATAGTTATATAAATGTATTGCACAGTTGAATTAGTAGAACAATTTATTTTCGCAGACTATAATAAATATTGACGACATTTTGAAAACACATATGCTTTAGTAATACTTGATAGATTGGGGAAGTCACACATTGCAAATGTATGCACAGAAGAAAAAAAAAAATTTTCGTAACAAGCTCATACATTTTGTGTTAGTCAACGTTATGACTCATTCGTCTAGGATATCCTATTCGTATAATTATAATGCACCTTCCTTTGTCAGATCATTTATATTAATTCATATATTAAGCCAACGTACACAGCTCTTTTCTTTGTATTAAGCTATGCAAACTTAGTACGTTTACCATTACTGAAATATTCTTTTTGAAGGTCATCCGTCATCAGTCATACCAACAATGAACACGAAATCTTATAAGGTATTCGCTATTAATCATCCTCAGAAACCAACAATGCCATCACTACATATAGAGCAACACAATCAATCACTGTAAATAGTCGCTGTATGGTATATCTTTCCAGGGCACACACAAATAACTCACTCGTCACAGGAACCAAGACACGCAAATTGGTTCTGTTTTTCGATATCCACAACACTTTTCTATAGCACTGTGTATTCCCTCACAGGTTAAAGTTTTTCTAGGTACGTCAGGCGAATAGTATGGGTTTCCGCGAGTGCTTGGTGATCCATTTAGGTGTGCCTGTGGCCTGAATGGTGGATAATTATTATAATGAGTGCCAGTGTGTGTGTGTGGTGTGCCGGAGGTGATGACGCGGTGCCACACTGAGCCGAGCATGGTGTCACCCTCTACCCTCCCTTCCCTCTGACCCCCTCCTTGTCCTACCCTCCCCCTCCCTCTTCCATACTGGCACACCATCACCCCCCTCCTTTCCTACAGCCCTCCTCCCCCCCCCCTCATCCTACCCTCCCATTCCTCTTCCATACAGGGACCCTTCCTCTGTCTTATCCTCCTCTCCTACAAACACCACCTCCACCTCACCATACCTTCCCCTCCACCTATAATGCCTCCCCTACCCACTGTCTTAACCTCCCTTTCTCCTACCCTACAGCTACCCCCTCCCATTCCCCTGTCCTACCCCCTGAATCTCCCCCGCCCCCCTATCTTATAAGCACCCCCTCCTACCCTCTCCTTGTCCATCTCTCCTGGCACCCATCCCTCCTTATCCTCCCCTCCCGTGCCTCTCTCCCTACTGGCACCAATATCCCTAACCACCCCCTCCGTACCCCCAAACCCAAGCCTTCTAGCCCCCTCAGTAGACGATACAGCGTTTCGCCAACCATTGACCATTATACTAAGGTTTGCAAGGATATTTAGGAATCAAAGAGGTTAAATCTATCTTATTTTAGCCCTCTGACTTCCAAAATGCCCAACTAAGCTGAATAGAATAATGTAATAATGGTCACAGTAAAATAAATCAAGGCGTCCTTGTATCCTGAAGTGGTTAGCATGAGCCTATTGTAAGGAGAATTGCGTTATTTGGCTTCTGGTAACAGTTGAACGGTAGGAGTAAGTTTCCTATAATACTATGCAGGAAACCTCAATAGATAGTTAGTGTTTGGAATACTCAAAGGTTCCTTCACGAATTAGGCAACAGCATAGCAAATCTACACACGTTTGGGTGAAGGTGTGTTTGTATAAGCGGATTTATACAAACTACAACTCTAGTTTGGCAATTTCTGAAATACACTTCTATATGAATGTTGTCATCTAAAAGTATCTACCTTCAGTTTATTTGCCAATGATAGTGCAAAATTGTCCCGAAAACTTGCACAAACATAGATGACGACCAAAAGTTGCAGGAAAAGGCGATTGTATGAATCAATCAAATCTCCCTATAGACGCCTTTACTCTCATTTCCCTCATCTCTTCTCTGGCATCCAATCCCCCTGTTCCTTCCTTCTCACCCTATCCCCCTGTTCCTTCCTTCTCACCCTATCCCCCTGTTCCTTCCTTCTCACCCTATCCCCCTGTTCCTTCCTTCTCACCCTATCCCCCTGTTCCTTCCTTCTCACGCTATCCCCCTGTTCCTTCCTTCTCACCCTATCCCCCTGTTCCTTCCTTCTCACCCTATCCCCCTGTTCCTTCCTTCTCACCCTATCCCCCTGTTCCTTCCTTCTCACCCTATCCCCCTGTTCCTTCCTTCTCACCCTATCCCCCTGTTCCTTCCTTCTCACCCTATCCCCCTGTTCCTTCCTTCTCACCCTATCCCCCTGTTCCTTCCTTCTCACCCTATCCCCCTGTTCCTTCCTTCTCACCCTCTCCCCCTGTTCCTTCCTTCTCACCCTATCCCCCTGTTCCTTCCTTCTCATCCTATCCCCCTGTTCCTTCCTTCTCACCCTATCCCCCTGTTCCTTCCTTCTCACCCTATCCCCCTGTTCCTTCCTTCTCATCCTATCCCCCTGTTCCTTCCTTCTCATCCTATCCCCCTGTTCCTTCCTTCTCATCCTATCCCCATTTTCCTTCTTTCTCACCCTATTTCCGTTTTCCTTCGTGATTTGGCAGAACTGCACCCACTTTCCCCCCCCCCCCTCCCTCATTCCACCTCCTATTGGTAAGAGGTGGAGTGCGGGAGGGGGTTGGGGAGGAGGCGGGTGAAGCGCTGCCAAATCACGACCCCAACGGAATAGAATATGTGGGGCAAACTGTACATTGGAGTTAATATTCCTGCACATATAGTGCTTGAAGGATTACTTGTTATAGGTGGAGGACAAGACCCTATTCTTATTCCACCTTCTTCCTTCCTTCCTTCTCTCTCTCTCTCTCTCTCTCTCTCTCTCTCTCTCTCTCTCTCTCTCTCTCTCTCTCTCTCTCTCTCTCTCTCTCCTCTTGAAACCGAGGGACATACTCTAGACGAATTAGTTGACCCTTAAAACGATACTATACCATTCCCAAGACAAAAATAATAATTTAAGTTTATCCAGAAAGAAAATATTTGTCTTCGAACAATAAAGGCTAATCGGATTCATGACAAAACGAAACTTGCCAATGATCTGTTCGCAATAAATGTAGAATATGGTGCAAACATTGGTGAATAAATGAATGTATAGAAATATAATCTATTAACTTGAGCACGAGAAATAGCATCAGCTGTGTCTCTCATTGGCCAATCAGCAGTGTCCTATGTTATCACCACAACCAGCCAATGAAAACCCGAGTTAGTGTTACCGAGGACAGGCTGGAGAATAACAGCTCGGGTTCTGGATAATTCGACACCCAAGTCCATTCGGTACATTCAGATTACAGAAGAAATATTTATGCTAATCTATATCAAACCAGAAGTATTGTATTATGAAATCACACTAAATAGCTTGTGAATGAAATCATTCTCGTCCAATCTACTTTAATGTGGTTTAATTTTAATTGGGAAATGATGAAAGTGGCGAAGTGATAGAGCGCCGGAATCTCCATTTATATTTCAGCCTTTGTTTATCAAGTTCACGCAGGGTGCTTTCGGGCCTTTCTCGGGTGAATTCAGCCCACACACCTGCACAAATGATATGAACCTCACAAACAACTACAGAAAACAAATACAATCTCCCTGACAATTCACGATTAGAATTTTCAAACACTACACTATTTTCTCGTCAGTAAACATGTTATCAGGCCAGAGCGGAAATGGTGTATACTAAGCTGACGAAGCTGACTAACTCCGGTGTCACCAATAACCTAGAACTTTAACCTCATTCGCACAAGCCCCCACCATCTTTTGTTTTGTTTTAATATATCACTACAATATGGTAAACTTAAAACTGTCTCCGGCATTCAGTCTACAGAACAGGTATCCCATGATTCCTGTATTGTTTTTAAAAGTTAGTAGCTCCTGACGCGATCGAGCGGAGTGTATAAGTGTGTAAAGAAGTTTTGTTTCCACACACACACACACTACAACTATCACACTATAAGACCAGCAGCGGCCATTAGGAATAAAAGGGCGGTCAAGTAATAATGTTAGTGGTGTTAGGGAATTAGTGTTAGGTGTATTGTTAGGTTAGACAATTAGTATAAAGGTGATTAGGTAATTAGTGTTAGTCGTGTTGGCGAAAAGTTAGGGCGGTCAAGTAATATGTGGTGTTAGGGAATTAGTGATAGGTGTTAGGAAATTAGTATAAAGGTGATTAGGTAATTAGTGTTAGTCATGTTAGCAAAAAGCCCATACGGGATATACGGAATTGGGCCCATACGGGATTGGGCCCACGGGATTGGGCCCACGGGATTGGAACCTAACCTAAGTGGGCCCAATCCCGTGGTCACCAGACTCAATAGTATTGTCGTTATGGAGTCTATGTTAATGGTGTTAGGGAGTGTATGTTAGTGTTGTTAGGGAGTCTATGTTAGTGTTGTTAGGGAGTCTATGTTAGTGGTGATAAGAGGTCTATATTAGTGGAGACTCAATATTAGTGGTGTTAGGGAGTGTATGTTAGTGTTGTTAGGGAGTCTATGTTAGTGTTGTTAGGGAGTCTATGTTAGTGGTGATAAGAGGTCTATATTAGTGGAGACTCAATAATAGTGGTGGTAGGGAGTCTATATTAGTGGTGCCAGGGGATTATTTATTGCTGTGTTAGGGATTCATTGTTAGATAGTCAACATTAGTAGCATTAGGGAGTTTGTGTTAGGGAGTGAGTGTTAGGGAGTGAGTGTTAGGGAGTGAGTGTTAGGGAGTCAGTGGTAGGAAGTCAGTGGTAGGAAGTCAGTGTTAGGAAGTCAGTGTTAGGGAGTCAGTGTTAGGGAGTGAATGTTAGGGAGTGAGTGTTAGGAAGTGAGTGTTAGGAAGTGAGTGTTAGGGAGTGAGTGTTAGGGAGTGAGTGTTAGGGAGTGAATGTTAGGGAGTGAGTGTTAGGAAGTGAGTGTTAGGAAGTGAGTGTTAGGGAGTGAGTGTTAGGGAGTGAGTGTTAGGGAGTGAATGTTAGGGAGTGAGTGTTAGGGAGTGAGTGTTAGGGAGTGAATGTTAGGGAGTGAGTGTTAGGAAGTGAGTGTTAGGAAGTGAGTGTTAGGGAGTGAGTGTTAGGAAGTGAGTGTTAGGAAGTGAGTGTTAGGGAGTGAGTGTTAGGAAGTGAGTGTTAGGAAGTGAGTGTTAGGGAGTGAGTGTTAGGGAGTGAGTGTTAGGGAGTGAGTGTTAGGGAGTGAGTGTTAGGGAGTGAGTGTTAGGAAGTGAGTGTTAGGGAGTGAGTGTTAGGGAGTGAGTGTTAGGGAGTGAGTGTTAGGGAGTGAATGTTAGGGAGTGAGTGTTAGGAAGTGAGTGTTAGGAAGTGAGTGTTAGGGAGTGAGTGTTAGGGAGTGAGTGTTAGGGAGTGAATGTTAGGGAGTGAGTGTTAGGGAGTGAGTGTTAGGGAGTGAATGTTAGGGAGTGAGTGTTAGGAAGTGAGTGTTAGGAAGTGAGTGTTAGGGAGTGAGTGTTAGGAAGTGAGTGTTAGGAAGTGAGTGTTAGGGAGTGAGTGTTAGGAAGTGAGTGTTAGGAAGTGAGTGTTAGGGAGTGAGTGTTAGGGAGTGAGTGTTAGGAAGTGAGTGTTAGGGAGTGAGTGTTAGGGAGTGAGTGTTAGGGAGTGAGTGTTAGGAAGTGAGTGTTAGGGAGTGAGTGTTAGGGAGTGAGTGTTAGGAAGTGAGTGTTAGGAAGTGAGTGTTAGGGAGTGAGTGTTAGGGAGTGAGTGTTAGGGAGTGAGTGTTAGGGAGTGAGTGTTAGGAAGTGAGTGTTAGGAAGTGAGTGTTAGGGAGTGAGTGTTAGGAAGTGAGTGTTAGGAAGTGAGTGTTAGGGAGTGAGTGTTAGGGAGTGAGTGTTAGGGAGTGAGTGTTAGGGAGTGAGTGTTAGGGAGTGAGTGTGGTACGAAGTGATTGGTAGGAACTCAGTGTTAGCGAGTGAGTGTTAGGGAGTGAGTGTTAGGGAGGGAGTGAATGTTAGGGAGTGAGTGTTAGGAAGTGAGTGTTAGGAAGTGAGTGTTAGGGAGTGAGTGTTAGGGAGTGAGTAGGAGTGAGTGTTAGGGAGTGAATGTTAGGGAGTGAGTGTTAGGGAGTGAGTGTTAGGGAGTGAATGTTAGGGAGTGAGTGTTAGGAAGTGAGTGGTTAGGAAGTGAGTGTTAGGGAGTGAGTGTTAGGAAGTGAGTGTTAGGAAGTGAGTGTTAGGGAGTGAGTGTTAGGAAGTGAGTGTTAGGGAGTGAGTGTTAGGGAGTGAGTGTTAGGGAGTGAGTGTTAGGAAGTGAGTGTTAGGAAGTGAGTGTTAGGGAGTGAGTGTTAGGGAGTGAGTGTTAGGAGTGAGTGTTAGGGAGTGAGTGTTAGGGGGTGAGTGTTAGGGAGTGAGTGTTAGGAAGTGAGTGTTAGGAAGTGAGTGTTAGGAAGTGAGTGTTAGGGAGTGAGTGTTAGGAAGTGAGTGTTAGGAAGTGAGTGTTAGGGAGTGAGTGTTAGGGAGTGAGTGTTAGGGAGTGAGTGTTAGGGAGTGAGTGTTAGGGAGTGAGTGTTAGGAAGTGAGTGTTAGGAAGTGAGTGTTAGGGAGTGAGTGTTAGGGAGTGAGTGTTAGGGAGTGAGTGTTAGGGAGTGAGTGGTAGGAAGTCAGTGGTAGGAAGTCAGTGTTAGGAAGTCAGTGTTAGGGAGTGAGTGTTAGGGAGTCAGTGTTAGGAAGTCAGTGTTAGGGAGTCAGTGTTAGGGAGTCAGTGTTAGGGAGTCAGTGTTAGGGAGTCAGTGTTAGGGAGTCAGTGTTAGGGAGTCAGTGTTAGGGAGTCAGTGTTAGTACTTATAAGTGTTAGTGAGTCAGTGTTAGGGAGTCAGTGTTAGGGAGTCAATGTTAGGGAGTCAGTGTTAGGGAGTCAGTGTTAGGGAGTCAGTGTTAGGGAGTCAGTGTTAGTACTTATAAGTGTTAGTGAGTCAGTGTTAGGGAGTCAGTGTTAGGGAGTCAATGTTAGGGAGTCAGTGTTAGGGAGTCAGTGTTAGTACTTATAAGTGTTAGTGAGTCAGTGTTAGTACTTATAAGTGTTAGTGAGTCAGTGTTAGGAAGTCAGTGTTAGGGAGTCAGTGTTAGGGAGTCAATGTTAGGGAGTCAGTGTTAGGGAGTCAGTGTTAGGAAGTCAGTGTTAGTACTTATAAGTGTTAGGAAGTCAGTGTTAGGGAGTCAGTGTTAGTATTTATAAGTGTTAGTGAGTCAGTGTTAGGAAGTCAGTGTTAGGAAGTCAGTGTTAGGAAGTCAGTGTTAGGAAGTCAGTGTTAGGAAGTCAGTGTTAGGGAGTCAGTGTTAGTACTTATAAGTGTTAGGGAGTCAGTGTTAGTATTTATAAGTGTTAGTGAGTCAGTGTTAGGAAGTCAGTGTTAGGAAGTCAGTGTTATACTTATAAGTGTTAGTGATAGTGTGACTCCGACAACACCAGCAGTGACCAGATCAACTACATTATTAGGGTGACCCACATTATTAGGGTGACCCACATTATTCACTTATGTCATGGCAAGATCAGAGGAGAAGTACAGTGGCAGGGAGAAGTTCGAGGTACAGTGTATGTGGATCCCTTCATAAACGGAAATGCCATACTCTATAATTAGGTCTTGGGCCCACAGGTTTAATACGTACTAGCAGGGGTACCCGGCGTTGCCCGGGTACTACCACCACTACTACTACCATAATCACCATCATCAATCACTACTACCACAATCATCACAATACTACTACTACCATAATCACCGGCCTCGACCTCCCTGTGCCTCATTAAACGGCGACCTTGATTTCGGCCGCTAAATGTCCTCCGATTTTGGATCTGACCTCATCCGTAGCCCCATTTTGGGGGGCTGCGAACAACTTTCGTTCCATACACCTTTTCGATCGAAGGCCTCCTTCTGCCCCAAACGGCATTTAAAAAAAAAAAAAAAAAAAAAAACAATTTCGGCCTCGAAACGACCTCCGATCGTGGCCTCGCCCCCTCTATGACCTGACCCAGAATAATATAGATGCAATATACAATGCATATGCAGTATATAGATAGATAGATAGAGATAGATAGATAGATATAGATAGATAAAGAGAGAGAGAGAGAGAGAGTTACATAGATACACAGACCTTGCGGTCCCTACTAGGTAGTCCGGACTTAATGCTAAAATATAATTTGCTACAAAGTGGAAGGTAAGGATAGCAAAGAAGAAGGCTCTCTCCCCACCCACCTCTCCCTCCGACCGTTGGTTGGCATGAAATTAAGTTGGGGAAAGAAGTCCCCGAGCAGAATGAGAAATAAAAATAAAAACTTCTACTGGGAAATTTATAGTAAAGAACGAAGATGCGAAATATTATATTCTACTGATGCTTAACCTATGTTGTTGTTTTTGTTTTGTTTTGTTTTGTTTGTTTACCTATATTATTCCTACCTCCTCAAAATGAATGTCTAGACTTTTTTTGAATGTGTCACTTGTCTTACATTGTACCATTTTCGAAGAGAGAGAGAGAGAGAGAGAGAGAGAGAGAGAGAGAGAGAGAGAGAGAGAGAGAGAGAGAGAGAGAGAGAGAGAAAGAGAGAGAGAGAGAGAGAGAGAGAGAGAAAGAGAGAGAGAGAGAGAGAGAAAGAGAGAGAGAAAGAGAGAGAGAGAGAGAGAGAGAGAGAGAGAGAGAGAGAGAGAGAGAGAGAGAAATATATATATATAACGTATGTATAATGATCTCAAGATGACAACTTAGAATTATGGTCACTCTCCTGCGAACATATCCTTCTGTTCAGACAAAAGAGGGCTCCCAAGAACCCCCCTAAGATACGACCAGCAAATACTAATGCCCTTCCTCGGGAGCCACACTAAAGCCGGTATCACACCAGAGCTTTTATAGTCAACATTCGATGATCAACATTTTGCTGGCAACATTTCTGGAATATTTCGCACTGGTATCGGAAATTAGACGGATGGTAGATTAATTTAAGCAACTGAAATAATTAGAATGTTGACCATATAAGCTGCCAAACCAGTGTTGAGGAAAAATGTTGAAGGAAAAAGCGTTCGTGTGATACCGGCTTAAGACTTATCATTATTATTCTGGAGCAGCCGGGCAGCCCAGGTGGTCAGCTACGAGGGCTGCCAGGTGGTTGACGGAGGCACGGGCGGCGGGGGTGAAGTAGGGGGGTGGGGAAAAAGGTAGAAGTCGGGAGTGGAAGGGGATGACAAGGACTGGAGTTTTCGCAGAGATGCTCCAGTCCTGACGTTATTCTTGACTTACAGTGTGCTGGCTTAATAATCCAATAGGGTTGATAGCCTCTGAAGTCCTATTTTAACTAACTTTGGAAGGGGGTGTGTTTGGAAAGGTGGAACTCCGAGGTGTGAGTGGGTAAGAGTGGAGAAGTGGATGTGGGAATATAGGTAGAGTGTGAATGAGGAGTACAAAGGAGTACAAAGAAAATCAAGCAACAACAGATCCAGTGACCCTTCTAGGTTGCTTGTCCTCCAAAACACTGAGGATCAAGTGTCCAAACAGTGGTTTAGAGTGGGTAAGGGAACATTGGAAAGGGAATTACTGCCCTGGAACTAATGTCCGTGGCAGGATTAGGAAGTTAGTAGGGGACAGATGGGTTAGTAACTGAGGGGGGGATAAAATAAAGTTATTCATTTACAAACGCAGTCAGTCGCGGGTTTGATGCGAGATATTTGTCTAGGCGGAGTTTAAATGAATCAACGGTGATGCAGTCTATAACGTTTCGGGGAAGCCCATTCCACAAGTTGACAACTCGATTGAAGAAGAAATTTCTTAGATGCGAGTTTTAAAAGATTTACCAATAATTTTGCAACCGTTTCCCCGCGTGTAATTAGATTGGTCGATAGTGAAGTACTTACTACAGTTCATATAGTTCATACAGAGGCGGAGGTAGGGGTGTGGGGAAAAAGGTGGAAGCCGGGAAGTGGAATTGGACGTGTTTGGATAGGTGGAAGAAGGGTGGAAGTCCGGGGTGTGAGTGGAGAAGTGGATGTGGGAATATACTGTAGGTGGAGTGTGAGTGAGGAGGCGGAGTTGTGGGTGTGGATGGGGAGGTGGAATTGGGTAGATTAGTATAGACGTTTTGAAGTTACAGTATGTGAAAAGGGAATAAATACGGCTTATTTGGATTAATTTATAGAATTAAATGTAAATAATCTTATTTTATTAATTCCACTCGCAACAGACGTGTTCAAAAACATAGGATCTATCTATCTATCTATCTATATGCTCAGGCCCAATCCCCACTTTCCCTATTTTTATTTTTTATTATATTTAATTTTGTATTTGTTTTGGGGGTGGCCGACTCGAGACAGAGCACGAATAGGAACAACACAAAACAATGAACACACAAAAACAAAATACAAATTCAAAAGCGTACACACTAGACAATTCTCATTAAAGACACCGCCAGCGCCACAGAAGCCAAGGAAAACAATAGGTTGCAACCGCGAGTCATGGAGGCTACTAATGACCCAGCCTACTAATTACCTGCTTAACCTCATTAGCATGGGAGGAAGGTCGGTGGGTGAGGCGAGGACTATCAACATCTGCCACACGCATTATGACCACCAAGTTAGTTTAGTGTAGTAGTAGTAGTAGTAGTAGTAGTAGTAGTAGTAGTAGTGAAGTTGCATGTTATAGAGTAGTAGTATAGTAGAAAAGTAGGAATAGAGTAATATCTGATGTTTGTAAAATGTAAAGAATGTACAATATTAAATAAAAATAAAATAACACAAGTAGTAGTAGTAGTAGTAGTAGTTGTTGTTGTTGTTGTAATAGTAGTAACTCGTACTATAAAAGAGCATCATTCTGTCACTGTCACCCTAGAAGGTCGACTCGGGTTTGGATGTAGCTTGATGGAGGTGTTTTTGGTGTAATAGTAGTTGTAGTTCGCTGGCAACCTCGGGAGGATTTTCTAAGTTATCATTGCTGTTTAACCTTTTCAAGATACGAGGATGTGTTGTTTTATTTAATTCTGGCTAGTCGATTTGTATTCAGTTTCGAAAGAAAGTGTGGGAGTCAAAGGGTTAATCGAGATAGATTTTACCCATTTGATATCTAGAGGTCCTTCCATATTAGTAAAATCTACAAATGAGTGAAAAGACGTTCTGAAAGACTGAAAGGGTTAAGATCATCTACACAAGAGGCAAAAGGCTACATGGTCAGTGGGAGAGGCGGTCATGACTCCCAACATCTGGCACACGTTTAATGGGCTGGTTTGTGTGGACATCCTTCTCCCTCGTGTTTAGCCCCTTTAGTTTTCAGATTTTATGATGTTATGGCCATTAGTTTGGCGATTTCGAAACTGTTCGCCCCTTTTCTTTGTCAATGTTAAGAGTGTTCGTGCGATTTAGATGTCGATTTTCTCTGGTAAGCGACAGCGACCCTGTAATTTAGGAGGAACCGAAAAATGTACATGCTAAACCCGAGTGTGAAGGGGGTCCCGAAGAAGCGACTACCTCCCCCTTAAACTTAGAAGTTGCCAAGCCACAATTGCCCGAGAAAGTTGTCGTATAAATCGTTGGTGAGGCCCCGATTATAGCCCCCCGCTCGTGTTCCAGTGTCCAAGCAGCCACCGGGGTATAATTGATGACGGTCGTAAAATTAACAGACGGTGAAAAAGTCTCCAAGATATAATTAAAGAAAGATGTAGTCGCTGAAGCATATTAGATTAGTAGGTTTTACTACTACTACTACTACTACTACTACTACTACTACTACTACTACTACTACTATTAGCTACCTCTCTCTCTCTCTCTCTCCAGATACATAATTATATATATACACCCTTTTATTATTGTGTGCAGTCTTAGTCCAAAAAGTTATTCATCTTATACACCTTAACTTATTCCTCTAGCATGTAATTAGTAATTAGTTTTCTAAGGCTCTTTAACGCATTATGTTTCATATCTGGGTATTATCTTATCAACCAAGACTTCCTCTCACCTCCCAACAGGCAGACACGCTCACTTCCCTAATAAAGCACAAGTCAATAGTGTTCCTTCGTCACCACCTATTCCTATAAGGTAATAATTATCTCTCATAACTCATTTATCACATCTTTCACTGTCCTATTCTTCCCTTTTCTCTCAATAATCGTTTGTATATATATTTTACCTCCTCCTCCTCGTCGTCGTCCTCCTCCTCCTCCTCCTCCTTCCAATAATAATAAGTCCTTTAAGGGGGGATGGGCCGATTTTTTGGACCACTTTCTCCCTCATGTTTAGCCCCATTAGTTTTCAGATTTTAAAATGCTTGTCCCATTAGTTAGTCGATTTTAAGACTTTTCGCCCCATTTCTTCGTCAATATTTAGACCTTTCGTGCTATTTAGGTGTCGATTTTTTCCCTGGCGAACGATAGTGAGCCTGTAATGTTGGAAGAACCGGCCTTCGGCCGGGACATTTTTCTACCGAAAAATTTACAAATTAATCTAGAAGGGGGATCTAATGGATGTTTTGTTTTTTTAATTTAATGGAGGTCTAGGGAGGAAACTAGAAAAATAATGAATACATGCAAAAATCGCCCAAAAAGTGAACCATCCTAAGCTCCTAAGCATTGGGGTGGTATAAAGTATAAAGTATAAAGTATTCTTAAGCTCCTAAACCATTTCTTGTTTAAACTTTTTGTGCCGGTACCCCACGCGCCCGCCGTGAGCCTCTGCTAGTTAGACCATGATTAAATCTTCACGCCTCGTCAGTGATATCCCTCCAGGCCCACAGATCGACCACTTTGTTTCCGTAACCCAATTCTGGCCTTATTACAGTTGGGGACTAATTATATATGTAGTTTGTTTCCGTAACCCAATTCTGACCTTAGTACGGTACAGTTTGTTTCCGTAACCCAATTCTGACCTTAGTACGGTAGTTTGTTTCCGTAACCCAAAAATAACGAATACATGCAAAAATCGCCCAAAAAGTGAACCATCCCCCCTTAATACTCACATTAACCCCTTCCGTACCGGCGAACTCCCTTTATCTTCATTCTGGCTACGCTTAGAAGATTGTATTCAGTTTCCAAAGGGCCTCCAGCAATTAACAGGCTTCGAACTATCTCACTATCTCATTGAGGAAATAAATTAATTAATAGAAAAGAAGAAAAAAGAAAACGGTCCGTCTCCCCTTAAATGTAAATGCACTAGCGCTAACACCCACAAACCACCTTAGTTCTTAATGATATGTCCTCCTTTCTCCTGTTCCATAACCTCTTCTTCACTATTATCTAAAATTATCCCACTTCCCCTTTACCCCCACCTCCCTTCCTTCCCCCACCTCCCCTCCTTCCCCCCACCTCCCTTCCTTCCCCCACCTCCCTTCCTTCACCCCACCTCCCCACTTTCCCCCCACCTCCCCTCCTTCCTCCCACCTCCCCTCCTTTCCCCCACCTTCCCTCCTTCCCTCCCACCTCCCCACTTTCACCCCACCTTCCCTCCTTCCCCCCACCTCCCCTCCTTCCCCCCACCTCCCCTCCTACCTAGTAGGGACCGCAAGGTCTGTGTATCTATGTAGCTCTCTCTCTCTCTCTTGATTTATTCGTTTCGAGTGAGATATACAGTACAAGCATGTTCCTACACTTACCCACCCTATTTAACATCTGACAGACATTAATACAGCACAGAGCGATCCAAACGTAATGACAACTGAGATATGATTTATTAGCACTACCGCACCGTCAATCACCATAGATACATAAATACATCACCATATATACATAAATCACCTTAATCGATGTCCCCAGGCTTCTATGTATCTATAATGTTCCTTGGAAATCACTAAACGTCACTAATTCACTAATAATAACGAAAACTATTGGAGAAAAAGATGGCGGACCTCTCTGGGCAATGTCTCACCTCAACCTGAATTTCCCGCCAAGTGTAGGGCCGTGACGTCATCGGCCAACGACCTTTGTGATTGGCTGGTTGATATTCTAGTTTTCTATTGAAGAGTTAAGAGTATTTTTCTTTCAATAATTTAGCCCATTTTCTTTTCACCCGCCCCCTTGCTCGCTGGCTTGCGCTCTCTCTCTCTAGCTATCTGTCACTGTAATTCTCTCTCTCTCTCTCTCTCTCATAATTTAAAATATACCTTGCCTTATTATTTCTCATGAAGAACCATACTTTACACATATTTAGCTTAGTGGTCTTGAACGGTAATAAACCTAATTCATACGAGGTGTTACTATTACTATGAGCTATCGAGACAAAATATGATACAAATACCCACAAAGAAAATGGGTAGATATATATTAATAATACGTATCAAAATTAGCATACGAATTGTTATAACTATAACTAATTATCTGCTCTTATTCTCATCCCAATAGATTAAAAAATAGGAACGATAAACATATTCACGCAGGCAGTATACCATTATCAAAATCAGCAAATTATATATATATATATATATATATATATATATATATATATATATATATATATATATATATATATATATATATAATGGAATATCATATACAATAAATAGGACACCAAAAACCTCCATGACAATGTGTGTGGAATCTGGAGATACATAGCGACCCTGGCTGATCCTTCCCAAATGATACAGTAGAGATGTTGTTGTTGTTGTTGTTGTTGTTGTTGTTGTTCCCCAAGCTGCCTGGCCGAACAGCCCCAAGGCCCCGAGCAATTCCAAGGCCATAACCGAGCGCCCCCACAGAACCCTCCCTACCGACCACAAAATAGCCTGGGTGACCGAAGCCACTCCATGGCGGGGAGCTGAGGAGGGTGCGGAACCGCCCGGGAAACCAAATCCCCATCCAGGGCCCTGTACCCCTCAGCAATTATGAAGATAAAGCTGAGGGGCAAGGGAAAAATGTGATGCTTTGGCTTCCAATCTTGGTAGATTGAGAGGTCAATCCACGGAAAGACGCCATCACTTGAGATGTTGGCTCCATTACCCGAGTCGTTTGTGAGTTGTAGAGGTTATAGAGTTCAGGATTTCTGGCCTGCATACTGAGAACAGGGTATAGGCCTAGTCACGGAATATTATTGAATGTGGCTGTACAATTGTATATATTGATCTGTTCAAATTGCATATAACTAATTAATATGGATACTACTATACCGTGTTCCAGATAAGTGGGCCAGAACTATTGAACATTAAGGGGAGATGTCCACTTGAGGGATTTTTTCTTGACTTCTTTCTCCCTCATGTTTAGCCCCATTACTATTGAGATTTTAAGACGTTTGCCCCATTAGTTTGGAGATTTTAAGAACTTTCACCCTATTTATGTCACTTTTAAGACCTTTCGTGCCATTTGGGTGTCGATTTTTTCATGGCGAGCGATAGCGAGCCTGTAATTTAAGAGGAACCGGCCTTCGGCCGGGACATTTTTCTACCGAAAAATGTACAAATTTATCTTGAAAGGGAGTCAAGGGGGTGTAATTTCAAGCTTGATGGAGGTCTAGGGAACACACTAATAACCTCCCCTTAACCCCTAGAACTCACAAACTACGATACTAGACGAGCCAATTGTTCTACCGTTTGGGAAGAGTCGGCCGGGGAGTGGGTGGGGAGGTTTACAGCCCATTTGCTCCAGCCCTTTGTGAGTTACCGAGGTTGGGTGATAGCAAGACAATCGAATATATATATATATATATATATATATACCACTAATACAGGCAATTACTACTTACCAATTAAATACGCAAGACCCCCCATAAATATCTTCCATCTCTCCTTTTCTGTACCGCCAAACACTAAATCTATATCAAATCCAACGTATCTATGTCACTATGTATCTATAATGAAGCTTGAGAAGTGCTAATAGTCAATAGTTCACTAATAAAAGCGAATATTTGAGTAACGAAATTGGGAGCTCTTCACAGGGCATATTATTTCACCCATATCATCTTATGTTTTCCGGAAAACACAATAGTTCTACCCAAATCAATATCTCTATGTCACTATGTCTATGGAATAAGTCTCGAAAATCACTAAAATTCACTAGTTCACTAATAATAACGAAAACTAATGGAGAACAAATATGGCTGACCTCTCCGGGCAATGTCTCACTTTTCCCGCCTAGTGCAGGGTCGTGACGTCATAGGCCAGCGACGCTTCTGATTGGTTGATTAATATCCCGTTTTTTATTGATAGTCTAGTTTTCTATTGAGGAGTTAGATAAGGGTAATGTTTTTAGTTGCTTAGGCCTACTCGCATTTTTGTTTAGCTCTCTCTCTCTCTCTCTCTCTCTCTCTTCTTTGCTATCCTTTCCTTCCACTGTATCTTACTCTCGGGTTAGCTATCTCTACTAGAATTAAGCCCTGACCACCTCGCTATCTCTACTAGAATTAAGTCCTGACCACCTCGCTGGGATCGTAAGGTCTGTGTGGTCAGTGTATATATGTATATGTAACTGGTATAACGCTTAGAGCGAGTAGGTTCTGTGTGTGGTGCCCTGGGTTTGCACTGGCCAGGAAAAATCAACACCTAAATTACACGAACCGTCTAAATATTGACAAAGAACTGGGGGCGCCAAAGGTCTTAAAAGCGCCAAACGTCTTATAATGTGAAAACTAATGGAGCTCAACACGAGGAAGACGGGGGGGGGGGGGGGGGACCAGAAAAACGACCCCTCTCCCCTCAATTGTCTTCAGTTAGTTTCCTGTCAGTAGTTTTTATCTCTATTGTTGATGTCATTCGGGTTACGTGTGTCAGGCTGATTAGGTGACATTTTTCCTCTGTCCTTGGTCGAGGCTTTTTGGGTGGTTAAGGGGAGATGGTTCACTTTTTGGGCGATTTTTGCATGTATTCATTATTTTTTCTTGTTTCCTCCCTAGATCTCCATCAAATTAAAAAAAAAAAAAAACATCCATTAGATCCCCCTTATAGATTAATTTGTACATATTTTCGGTAGAAAAAATTCCCGGCCGAAGGCCGGTTCTTCCAACATTACAGGCTCACTATCGTTCGCCAGGGAAAATATCGACACCTAAATAGCACGAAAGGTCTAAATATTGACGAAGAAATAGGGCGAAAGGTCTTAAAATCGACTAATTAATGGGGCAAACATCTTAACATCTGAAAACTAATGGGGCTAAACATGAGAGGGAGAAAGTGGTCCAGAAAACCGGCCCATCTCCGTTAAGGGGGAAGGGTTGATTTTTTTGGTCGATTTTGCCATATATATATATATTATTTGTTTAGTTTCCTCTCTAGACCTCCATCAAACTTAAATAAAACATCCATTAGATCCTTCTTCGAGGTTAATTTGTACATTTTTCGATAGCAAAATGTCACGTTCCTCCACAGTTACAGGTTCGCTATCGCTGGCCAGGAAAAACAATGACACCTAAAGGGCACGAAAGGTCTTAATATTGACAAATATTTTAAAATCGAATAATATATGGGGCAAACGTCTTAATATATAAAAACTAATGGGGCTAAGCATGAGAAGGGAGAAGGGGGTCTAGAAAAACGCCAAACCTCCCCTTAATGTATGTAGACCAAATTTTTCACATGTAGCAGATCTCTTTTGAGCCCTACCCCGAGTTAGAGTCCTGAATTGACTTATGTACCGCTCAAGGGGAGATTTCCACTTGAGGGATTTTTTTCTTGACTCCTTTCTCCCTCATGTTTAGTCCCATTGCTTTTGAGTTTTTAAGATGTTCGCCCCATTATTTTGACGATTTTAAGAACTTTCGACCCATTTCTGTCAATTTTATGACCTTTCGTCCCATTTAGGTGTCGAGTTTATCCTGGCGAGCGATAGCGAGCCTGTAATATAAGAGGAACCGGCTTTCAGCCGGGACATTTTTCTACCGAAAAATGTACAAATTTATCTTGAAAGAGGGTCATGGGGGTGAAATTTTAAGATTGCTGGAGGAGTAGGAAACAAACTAAAAACCTGCCCTTAACCCTCTCCGACATATGACGCGATGTTGAGCCTATTGGGGATACTTTAAAGCCTTTGTTACCATCAGGGGTATTTAGAAACCTTTAGTTTAGTTACTTCAACCTCTGCAGTTGTCTTTGAGTTAGCTGTGTTGAGCCTATTGGGGATACTTTAAAGCCTTTGTTACCATCAGGGGTATTTAGAAACCTTTAGTTTAGTTACTTCAACCTCTGTAGTTGTCTTTGAGTTAGCTGTGTTGAGCCTATTGGGGATACTTTAAAGCCTTTGTTACCATCAGGGGTATTTACAAACCTTTAGTTTAGTTACTTCAACCTCTGTAGTTGTCTTTGAGTTAGCTGTGTTGAGCCTATTGGGGATACTTTATAGCCTTTGTTACCATCAGGGGTATTTAGAAACCTTTAGTTTAGTTACTTCAACCTCTGCAGTTGTCTTTGAGTTAGCTGTGTTGAGCCTATTGGGGATACTTTAAAGCCTTTGTTGCCATCAGGGGTATTTAAAAACCTTTAGTTTAGTTACTTCAACCTCTGCAGTTGTCTTTGAGTTAGCTGTGGGCAGAAAACTGATTTTGGAGAGGTAATTATAAGAGTGAGAGAACTCTATTTCTTATTGCTAATCTGGCAACCTCTGCGTCATATGTGCGTGAAAGGGTTAAGTCTCTTGTGAGGATTGTTTCTTTGTTTACTAAGTTGGTTTCTAGCTTGTTTATTTGTTATTTATATGCTTCGCTGTTTGTTTGTTTTGGTTGCTAATATCGATGGTTCATGCACCACTTGCGAGTTTTGGTCTATAAGGAAGTTGGAGCCGTGGCCATCAATATTTAACAGAATTATCGGCTAAAATACGGTCATAATATATATATATATACACATACGGTCATAATACATATATATACATACGGTCATAATACATATATATACATCGGTCATAATACATATAGGCCTATATACATACGGTCATAATACATATATATACATACGGTCATAATACATATATATACATACGGTCATAATACATATATATACATACGGTCATAATACATATATATACATACGGTCATAAAATACAATATACACGGTCATAATACATAGGCCTATATACATACGTCATAATACATACGTCATAATACATACGTCATAATACATACGTCATAATACATACGTCATAATACATATATATACATACGGTCATAATACATATATATACATACGGTCATAATACATATAGGCCTATATACATACGGTCATAATGAACATACGGTCATAATACATATATAGTCATAATACATATATAGTCATAATACATATATAGTCATAATACATATATAGTCATAATACATATACATATATACATACGGTCATAATACATAATATACATACGGTCATAATACATATATACATACGGTCAAATACATATATATACATACGGTCATAATACATATATATCATACGGTCAATACATATATATACATACGGTCATAATACATATATACTCATAATACATATAGGCCTATATACATACGGTCATAATACATATATATACATACGGTCATAATACATATATATATATACATACGGTCATAATACATATATATACATACGGTCATAATACATATATATGCATACGGTCATAATACATATATATACATACGGTCATAATACATATATATACATACGGTCATAATACATATATATACATACGGTCATAATACATATATATACATACGGTCATAATACATAATATATAAATACGGTCATAATACATAATATATAAATACGGTCATAATACATAATATATAAATACGGTCATAATACATAATATATAAATACACAAAACCAAATCTATTATACTTTTAATCATTCAGAAACTCACATTATTATTGCATTTCTCTTTAATATCGATGTACACGGCTCCAACTTCCTGATAGCCTGAAATCGCAATTGGTCGATTAATGTACTGTGTTTGGCTGGTTTACCCACTATGATTCATTTTGGATGGATAATGATACTCAGTTCGCAGAATAGGAAAACCAAATATATAATATTCTGATAATGGTTCGAATAAGGTGTATCTATGGTGATATATACTGACTTAACGCGATTCAAAAGTAAACACTAAAGTAAGATTTTTCATATACAAATATAATGTGTTACTACGGATTTTTTATATTAGTATTGGACCACATTATATGCATCCATATTTATTTAGCTGATCAGTTTGAGATGTTTGAATAAATAAGCTAACTATGCATTGATTGTTTTTATTCTGATGTAAAAGCTAATATCTCGTGTCAATATCCAGAAACTCATAATTTCAACCCCCATTATATTGCCAGGACTGGTAAATTATCCTATTCTTATTCTTTCTTCTCTCCCAGACCGGTACAGCAATTATGAAGTACTAATGACCCTAATTATCCTGGTACCCCAACCTTGGAAAATACAAAGATGGTTATTACGAGACTTTAAGTGGATTGTTACGCTTGATTTATACCTAATAACGATGGTAAATCATCCATCTATCTATCTATCTATTGCCTGACGCCGTGATCCCCGAAGGGGTGGCCACGAACGAACCGCCCCCATGCACCTCTGTCCCCAGTCAGTCGACGCCCCTCCTCCCAACCAGCACCGCCTTCATTCATATACTTCCTCACTCCATCCTTCCACCTCTCCCTCGGTGCACCTCTCCCTCTCTGTCCCTCCACTTCGCTCTCGTACACCCTCTTAGTCAATCTCTCGCTTTCCATACGTTCCATATGGCCGAACCATCTCAAGTTGTTACTTTTCTCACTTTCCAGCACATCTACCTCCACACCATACCTCCTTCTTACTTCCTCATTCATCTGTCTATCCCTCCATGTAACTCCGGACGCACTTCTCAAGTAACTCATTTCCACCGCTCTCACTCTTGGTCTGAGTCTCTTCCTGAACGTCCATGCTTCGCTTCCGTAAGTTAGTGTCGGGATTACCACACTGTCATGCAAGGACTTCTTCACTTCCATACTGACCACTCTATTTCTTGTTACTGCTTTCAACTTCCTACAACCCTCTTCCCCTGTTGCACCCTCTCCCACACTTCTTCATCCATCTTTACTCAACACACTGCCCAGATACTTAAAAGAGCCGACAATCTCCATAGCCTGACTGTTCAACTTCACCTCGCACTCTGTGACTTCACCCCTTTCGAAGACCATAACCTTGCTCTTACCCGCATTTACCTTCAAATTCCGTTATTCGCACACTGTTCCAAACTCATTTATCAGACCCTGCAACTCCCATTCATTATCGCTCATCAGAACTGTATCATCCGCAAACAGCAGTATAGGCAGCTTCCACTAATTTCCCTCCCTTTTCAGCGATACACCAACATCCACTGATCTTTCTAGTATTTCTTTCATGACTCCATCCATATATACAGTAAACAACCACAGGGACATCACACACCCCTGTTTCAACCCAACACTCAGGTCAAAGAACTCGCTCTGCTCATTCTCCACACGTACTGCCGCCTTTGCACCCTCATACATGCTCTTCACTGCTTTCAGCAACTTGCCATCTACTCCGTACATTCTAAGTACTTTCCACATGCCTTCTCTATCCACTCTGTCATAGGCCTTCTCCAAGTCCATAAAGGCAACATACACCTTTTGTTTCTTTTCCAGATATTTCTCCACAACACAATTCAGGGTAAAAATCTGATCTACACATCCTCTTCCCTTCCTAAAACCTCCCTGCTCGTCGCCTATCCATTTCTCCGTTCTCACTCTCACTCTCTCAATCACTACCCTACTGTATACCTTCCCTACTACGCTTAAAAGACATATTCCTCGGTGGTTACCACACACTCCTCTTTCCCCTTTGCCCTTATATAGGGGGACTATTATGCCAGTCTTCCAGTCATCGGATACATTCCCCTTCTCCCATCCTAAGAGGTCTTGATACAGATGTTTGCCCCATTAGTTAGTCGATGTTAAGACCTTTCGCCCCATTTCTTCGTCAATATTTAGACCTTTCGTGCTATTTAGGTCGATTTTTTCCCTGGCGAACGATAGTGAGCCTGTAATGTAAACTAGGTAAAGAGGACAGATAATCGAAACACATTAAAACAGCTGAAGAGGACAGTTGGTGTGCTAGGTAAAGAGAGGTGAGGGAACTAGGTGAAGCTAGGTAAAGATGAAATAGAATAGAGCCAGATTAACCCTCTGAGGATCGATGACGAACTTCTTTTCTGTTTTCTGGCTATTATTAGACGATTTTATTGAGATTAGCAAGAGTATATGGAAGTGACAAGAGTGTTAATTGAGATAGTCTTTACCCTGTTAATACCCACAGATTCTTTCTAAGCTGTATCAAATCGTCCAATGATAGCCAAAACTAAACTGCTAAAACGCATCAGAGCTTCAAGGGGTTAAGTTAAGTTAGAGGGTAGATAATTATAGTAAATATCGCCAGTTTAAGGTGAATGACCGAAGCAGATGTTGGAGTCAGATGGACGAGTCAAATGAGAGACATAAAACAACTGAAGCACATAAACAAAAAAGGTGGATTAACCAGGTGGACGAGGGTAGCAGGTGAAGCAGTCATCCGAGGTACTCAAGTATAATGGAGCAAGGTCAAGACATATTAGAGGTCAAGACATATTAGAGGTCAAGACATATTAGAGGGCAAGATGTAAATATGCAAGGAGTTACGATGAAGATTGGTAATACAAACAGTTAAGGGGAGGTATTTACTTTGTTCCCTAGACCTCCATCAAGCTTAAAATGATACCCCCTTGAGTCCCTTTCAAGATAAATGTGTACATTTTTCGGTAGAAAAATGTCCCGGCCATAGGCCGGTTCCTCTTAAATTACAGGCTCGCTATCGCTCGCCAGGATAAAATTGACACCTGAATGACACGAAAGGTCTTAATATGGGGTGAAAGTTCTTAAAATCGCTAAATTAATGGGGCGAACGTTTTATAATATCAAAAGCAATGGGGCTAAACATGAAGGAGAAAGGGGTCAAGAAAAAAATCCCTCAAGTGGAGATCTCCCCTTAAGCCGGTATCACACGAGAGCTTTTATAGTCAACATTCCATGATCAACATTTTTCTAGCAACATTTCGGGAATATTTTGCGCTGGTATCGGAAACTAGACTGATGGTAGAGGAATTTAGGTGACTGAAATATAATAAATGTTGACCTCATAAGCTACCAGACCAGTGTTAAGGATAACTGTTGAGGGAAATAGCTCTCGTGTGATACCGGCTTTAGTTAATGTAGTTAGGTGAAGACAAAGCTAGATATTATGAAGGGAACAAGATGAAGAGAACAAGGAATGGAGCTGATGATGATGACGACAATTGCGGGGGCTAGATAACGAAAATTAATAAGATTACTAATAGAGCGAGACAAACCTATCGGGGGAAAAAAAAAAAAAAAAAAAAAAAAAAAAAAAAAAAAAAAAAAAACACACACAGTAGGTAGTGTAAGCCAGGTGGGCCAGGGCAACAGGTGAGCGGGTCATCACAGGTACCCAAGCGTAACGTACACATCACCTTGCTCGACCTTATTTACGCACTTAAGGGGAGATTTCCACTTGAGGGATTTTTTCTTTACCCCCTTCTCCCTCATGTTTAGCCCCATTGCTTTTGAAATGTTAAGACATTCGCCCCATTAGTTTGGCGATTTTAAGAACTTTCACCCAATTTATATAACTTTTAAGACCTTTCGTCCCATTTAGGTGTCGATTTTTTTCCTGGCGAGCGATAGCGAGCCTGCAATTTAAGAGGAATCGGCCTTCGGCCGGGACATTTTTCTACCGAAAAATGTACAAATTTATCTTGAAAGGGGGTCAAGGGGGTGTAATTTCAAGCTTGATGGAAGTCTAGGAAACACACTAAAAACCTCCCCTTAACCCTTACTGGTTATCACTTTCATCTCCTGATTTGCTCGAGTGTTAGAAGTATAAATATTTCAATCATCTAAGTACAAGGAATGTAAATGGAAGTAACCATTAACATATTTATTTATTCTTGCCTTGCTGTTTGTAACCAGTCTAACTTATGTGACAAGAGGTTAGCCGAGCGGTCTAAGGTGCAGTGCGCTGGCCGCGAAGGCGAGGGTTCGAGCCCCAAAAAATTCTAAAAAAAATTTTTTTGTTCGGCTATCCCAATGTATCAGCTTGTGTTAGCCTCTCATCAGTGCACCTGTGTTTGTACACTCGGATACCATTGTCTCTAGCCCACCCCACTCTGGCAAAAGGTGAGGCCAGGACCCTTTCTGGATGGGGACCCATAGTGATGGTGAGGGGTGGGGTTTGAGAGAGAGAGAGGGCAACACACAAACGAGCAGTGTGAAGCATTTGAAGACTTCGAATCCTGTCCCAAATGCTTCACGCTGTGTTCGTGTGTGCGTTTCTCTCTCTCTCCCAAACCCCAGCCTTAAGTGGAGGTATTTAGTTTGTTCCCTAGACCTCCATCAAGCTTAAAATTACACCCCCTTGAGTCCCTTTCAAGATAAATTTGTACATTTTTCGGTAGAAAAATTTCCCGGCCAAAGG
>CM064540.1:2176838-2244206 GCA_032716605.1 Paralithodes platypus
AGAAATTTATTGTGTAGTTAGAAATGGAAAGGAAATGGCATGCACACCATTTGCTTTCTGCTCTCTTCAACTGAAAACCGTGTTAATTTCTGCCAGGGTCTCTTGTCAGTGATAATGTTCTTCTCCAAACCAACTTCTCTGTGATATGAGTCTAACCTTTTGTTTGAATGTGTATATTGAGTCACTGTCTATAACTTCATTAGGGAGCTTATTCCACTCACCAATAATACTGTGGGTGAAGACAGTTTTAGTTGTGTCTAGGTTCGCTTTCCTGCCTGTTAGTTTTAATGGGTTTCCTCTTGTGGATCCTTCATTGGCTATCTTAAGTAAATTATTCGAATTTACGTTACTATATCCTTTTAGTATCTTAAAACACTGTATCAGCTGTCCCCTTATTCTCCATTTCTTAAGCGAAAACAGATCGAGTTGTCTTAATCTCTCAATGTATGGTATATTTCTAAGGGAAGGAATCAACTTTGTTGCACTACGTTGAACGCATTTTTGAACGGAGAGAGAGAGAGAGAGAGAGAGAGAGAGAGAGATATATTTACATAGATACACTGGCCACAGAGACCTTACGATACAAACGAGGTGGTCAGGACTTAATTCTAGTAGAGATGTCATATCCGATAGAATGGGAAAGTTGAAAGGAAATTTGGAGAGAGAGAGAGAGAGCGAGAGAGAGATAGAGAGATAGAGATAGAGAAAGAGAGAGAGAGAGAGAGAGAGAGAGAGAGAGAGAGAGAGAGAGAGAGAGAGAGAGAGAGAGAGAGAGAGAGAGAGAGAGAGAGAGAGAGAGAGAGAGAGCGGAAATGAAGATAGATAGATTGCTAGATCAATAGAGAGATGGATACGTACAGTAGATAGCATGTGTATGTTATTATAGATAGCCTCGCCTTTTTCTTGTATCGTCCATTGTACTTTTTGTTGCGCTTATCATCTCTTATCTTTTTTTACCTCAAGATGCTATTGTTATATATTGTTAGCATTGTCTTACAGTCTTAGTCTCTCTCGCTCTCAATCTCACTCTCTCTCACACACACAAGTAAACTATACAGGTTATAACAGTACACAAGGATGACTGTAAATCGTTTAGAATAATAATAGCAGAGATTGACTAAGATAAAGGATTATTTGGTCGAATTTACAAGTTAAGGAAGGAAATACTCATAGGGCTGAACAAATGAGAACAGTATATATATATATATATATATATATATATATATATATATATATATATATATATATATATATATATATATATATATATATATTGAGAATAAAGCGTCGGCTATCGTTCTGATGGTCGATGGTTCGATCCCCACTGAGAGACTAGAAACAAATATATATATATATATATATATATATATTAATTCTTATTCATTTAGGTTTCAATATAGGATTTTTTGTCATTGTGGTCTTAATTTACAAGTTAATTTTATGCATGAATATCGGAATTTGTATGCAGGTACTAAATTATCTGTGCATAATATTTATGTACTTTCTTTACACTAGGTGGTAAGTTATGCAACAAGTACACTCGACCAAAATAAAAAAAATCTTTAACACTAACGGTCTAAACATTCTGGAAGTGGGTCGAAATCTTATGATAATACCTCACAGACGTATGTTTCACCCGATCCATTCCGTTCACACTAGATTATTTACAGCTCACCAGTGTAAAGATTGTTTTTGGGTCGAGTGTACATCTTCTAATCTCCTACGATAATTGTATATATTTTGAAGATTTAAAAAAAGGAAGTCTAAGGAAATGAAACGTCTTGAGAGAGTGAAGATGATTTGAGAGAGTGAAGATGATGTAAACAATGTGGAGGAGGAAATAGAGGCGGTGGAAGATACGAGTGTGGAAATAGAGGCGGTGGAAGATACGAGTGTGGAAATAGAGGCGGTGGAAGATACGAGTGTGGAAATAGAGGCGGTGGAAGATACGAGTGTGGAAATAGAGGCGGTGGAAGATACGAGTGTGGAAATAGAGGCGGTGGAAGATACGAGTGTGGAAATAGAGGCGGTGGAAGATACGAGTGTGGAAATAGAGGCGGTGGAAGATACGAGTGTGGAAATGAGAAGGGGCGAGTGGAGAATAGCGAAGATGGAGGGACGAGTGGATGGAACGAGTGGAGCTATAAATGGAGGCCGAGCAAAAGGTAGTGGAGGGAAAGGTGGAGGGGATAGTAAGGTGGAACGGACGAGTGACAGGAAAGTGGAAGAGACAAAAAGGACATTGACAAAATAAGGGAAAAACTAAACAAGTGGAGTGGACAAGTTAAGGGGAGGTTTTTAGTTTGTTTCCTACTCCTCCAGCAATCTTAAAATTTCACCCCCTCGAACCCCTTTCAAGATAAATTTGTAAATTTTTCGGTAGAAAAATTTCCAGGCCGAAGGCCGGTTACCCTTAAATTACAGGCTCGCTATCGCTCGCCAGGATAAAATTGACACCTAAATGGCACGAAAGGTCTTAAAATTTACAGAATGGGGCGGAAATTCTTAAAATCACCAAACTAATGGGGCAAACGTCTTAAAATCTCAGGAGCAATGGGGCTAGACATGAAGGAGAAGGGGGTCAAGAAAAAAGTCCCTCAAGTGGAAATCTCCCCTTCAGATGAATTGGTCTACGTAAGGACAGTGAAAACATGTGGAGCAACACGGACATGTTATGTGGCAGGTAAATGGAATATTGAAATTAACTGAACTTTTACAGCATACATATTAGAAACACCATATGAAGAGGAGCACTTTATTGACAACGTTATGAGGAGGAGCACTTTATTGACAACGTTATGCAGATACAGTGACCTGGAGAAGTTATCTGCGAAACGTTGTCACTAAATTGTTCCTTCTCATAATTATGGTGTTTGTAGTGAGGTGAATGGCATAGTCAAGTGAACGGATTTGGGAGAGACAAACGGAAGATAGAAGACATTAACATTATATGTATACAAGCGAATGGATGAAAGAGAAGTGGGTGAGTTGAGAAAAGTGGAAGAGCGAAGTAAATAGGACACATGGCAAGTAGATAAATAGGACGAATGACACACAGGTAACAACACAACCCGATGAAGATAGTGTATCAGGAGGAAAGAGGCGCGGAGAAACATATTGCCGTAACCAATAATCAATTCTTATTACAGATTGAGTGACAGAGGTGGTGATCGCCGCGGGGATCTCTCTCTCTCTCTCTCTCTCTCTCTCTCTCTCTCTCTCTCTCTCTCTCTCTCTCTCTCTCTCTCTCTCTCTCCTCTCTCTCTCTCTCTCTTTCCACTCTCTCTCCTCTCTCTCTCTCTCTCTCTCTGTCTCTCTCCGTCTCTCTACTCTCTCTCTCTCTCTCTCTCTCTCTCTCTCTCTCTTATCCTTCTCTCTCTCTCTCTCTCTCTCTCTCTCTCTCTCTCTCTTATCCTTCTCTCTCTCTCTCTCTCTCTCTCTCTCTCTCTCTCCCTCTCTCTCTCTCTCTCTCTCTCTACTCTCTCTCTCTCTCTCTCTCTCTCTCTCTCTCTCTCTCTCTCTCTCTCTCTCTCTCTCTCTCTCTCTCTCACGGACATTAGTTCCAGGGCAGTAGTTCCCTTACCCAATCTAAACCACTGTTTGGACACTTGATCCTCAGTGTTTTGGAGGACAAGCAGCCTAGAAGGGTCACTAGACCTCTTGTTGCTTGATTTCCTTTGTACTCCTTTGTACTCTCTCTCTCTCTCTCTCTCTGTTTTGAAAATATAGCGAATAACCTAAAATGAAGATAACGTGCAATAAACAAAACAAACACGGAGTAACATTCAATAAATGAAGATAACGTACAATAAACAAAACAAACACGGAGTAACCTTCAATAAATATAGTTTCGTATATATTTGTTTTCTCGGTAGTATGTCTTCCGAAGATAAACTTAATAAATACTATTTCTATATTCATAACTCCAATAACTCCTCGAGCAAATGAAACCACGTCATATTTTGTAAACTATCAAGGAATAGATGGATTACGTGTAACGTTTCTCTGTATGGCTCGTATCAGATACCGAACACGAACACTTTTATTATAAATATTAATATCAGAAAGTGTACTTGTCTGTCTATTTGTACTGTTGATATAGTCATTGATACTTGATCAAGAGGTTGGCAATCTTATAACGGGTAATATTTGTTAAGGCCATACAGATCATTTAACTCCAGAACTCTAAATAATTGAATAACAAATCTTGATAGAACATACACAGTGATCTAATGTTGGAACACATTATTAACAAGAGGACATAAAACAGTCAAACGTGAGGGTTACCTTGGGAATAATTAATAACAGATATTGTATAGCAATGAAAGGTGAAAATTTACAATGTTAGTATTTCTAACACAAACATGTAGTGTGTAGTTTTGGTAAAGGTGCTGTGGACTCCCTCTTAAGTTTGAGTTCGAAATCTCTATAGCCTACGATAACGTGAATATATATATATATATATATATATATATATATATATATATATATATATATATATATTGTATAGTATACATATGCTTAAGTGGGTATAGTTAGTTATAAACATTATTGGGCCCATTTATTTCAATGTGCAATATTTGAAATAAACAAATTTTGAATGTAATCTTATGCACATTAATTCCTAATGTATAAAAACAATTTAAGTAAATGGAGAAAAACCACGACCTTTGACCTGGACTGTACATGTTTACCTAATGTGGCTGTAAGAGGGACGATACACACTATACCAACATAATATAGACACTGACACGGTAGATGAGCCCTTGTGGTGGTGGTTTTTAATAATACTATACAGTATAGTGGCATCGGGTTCTTGTTACAGTAGGGAACAGGTGAGGTGGTGGGGGTTGAGGTTGAAGTGGTGGCTGTTTATTGGTTGAGGTGGTGATTGATAGGATAAGATGGTAGTTGATATGATGAGGTATTGTTGTCGATAGAGGTGGTGGTTGATGAGAGTGGTATGGTTGGGTGAGATATAGGTTTCTACTCTATATTGTGCTATGTGTCGAAGTAGCAGAGAGAGGAACGACGTTCTAAACCGATTTAATATAGAGGCTGCCACGGGAGATAGGCCTTTGTGGTGGCAGGTTATAGTAATGTAGGGGGCATTGGGTTCTTGTTATTGGAGGAGAGAGGTGAGGTGGTGGTTGGTCGAGGCAGTGGTTGAAGTGATGGTTGCTTATTGGTTGAGGAGGTGGGTGTTGTTGGTTGAGGTGGTGGTTGATGAAAGTGATGTGGTTGGATGAGGAGGTGGTTGTTGGTCGAGATGCTGGCCAGGTGAGATGTGAATGAAGTTGAGTGAGGTGGCTACACGTTTCTTACTATACTGCCGCTTGTGTTGAACTAGCTGAGAGAAGGACGACACGCTACACTCATATAATATAGAGGCTGACACGGGAGCTCAGTAGGCTCTTGTGGGATTAGGTTCTTGCTATGTGTGTGGTGGTTGGTTGAGGTTGGAGTAGTGGGTGTTTTGGGGTTGAGTTGGTAGTTGATTAAAATGGTGTAGGCTAGTTGGTTAAGGTTTGTCTGAGGTATGGAGTGATAGTTAAAGTGAAGATCCATTGTAATTGTGTGGATGTAACTGTAACGATACCACGGGAGTCCGGTAGGCTGTTGTGGTGCGACTGTCGGTAATAATATGCTGTAAGTGGGGATAGCTTCTTGTTACTGGTGGGGACAGGTGACGTGGGTTGCAGTAGGGGTTGATTGGGTGAGGTGGGGGTATTCTGAGGTAATGGTGGGGATGGGGGTTGGTGAGTCGGTGATTGGATGAGGTGGTGATTAAGAATGAAGGGTGGTGAATGTGGGTGATGAATGAAACGTGATAGGGATGAATTGAAAGTAGTGGGGATGAATGCAAAGTGGTGGGGATGATTGAAAAGTGGTGGGGATGAAGGAAAAGTGGTGGGGATGATTGAAAAGTGGTGGGGATGAAGGAAAAGTGGTGGGGATGAAGGAAAAGTGGTGCGGATGATTGAAAGTGGTGGGGATGAATGAACAGTGGTGGGGATGATTGAACAGTGGTGGGGATGATTGAAAAGTGGTGGGGATTATTGAACAGTGGTGGGGATGATTGAACAGTGGTGGGGATGATTAAAAAGTGGTGAGGAAAAGGGGTGAGAATGAATGAAGTGGTGGGGATGAAGGAAAGTGGTGGAGAAAAAGGGAAAGTGGTGGTGATAGAGAAGGAAGTGGTGGTGATGAATGATGGGAAGGGGAGGAGCAATATCTTGATATATTGATCTTAGGGAGGAGTAAGAGGCAGGTAGATAATCCGATCACTACAAACGACAATATTAATAATCTCTCTCTCTCTCTCTCTCTCTCTCTCCACACTTTATTTCATTGTTTGTTTACATCCCGTCTATACACTAATTTGCTCGTTCGTACCTATCTTCCCATTTTAGCCTGTTTCGTGTGACTGGTATGCCTATGTATTATTCTTGGTTTTGGTCCCATTGATATTTAATTATTCACCCCGTTCCTCTTTCAGTACAATATAATATATGCAAGACATGAACATCAAGGCTCTACTTGGTTGATCCCGAGAACTTTCAGTCCTCTACTGTACTTCTCACTTCTCAGCTTGTTCTTCCTCTGTCCAATTACTCTTCTTTCCTATTGTACTCTAGCCATCTGGTCTGGAAGGCTCTACAGTAGGTTAACTATAAAAGGATTTTGGATGAACTCGATAATAATAATAACTCCCAGTGTGAGTGTGTGTGTGTGTGTGTGTGTGTGATATACATAATATTAATATGCTATGACATAACTGTAGCCTACAGTTGAAACTATTAATGTGGCACTTGAAATGTAAACCTGAGCCAAACCTATTTGTATTAGCTTCAGGTATTACGAACCAGTATTGTATCTATCGTAGAGATTTATGTTTCAAATACACAATTCCATTCACCATACAAGCAAATACAATAAATACAATGATCTAGCACGGTTTACATAAAGTATACATCACTCTCATGAAAATGTTTGCTTATTATCTACGAAATAAGCCTTTCTCAAAATGAAATTACAAATAATTTTGCTTAGGCTCCAAGTATATATAAGTTATGTAAGCAATTCTCAATATATTGAATACGGTGACAATATAATTAATGACTCTGATTGTTTACTAAGCTAAAACTAATACGAAAATATCACATACATTGACTTTATAAGAAACCAGTTAAAACTATTTTGACTAAACGGTCCCTAATATGTTAATGATGTGAATAGTTAGACGGATTATTAACATTTATTTGGATAGGATTCAACAATATTTACGCTTGAGAGTAATTGTAATTTATAACGTGAATCAGTGTTATCTATAATTGAGTTTTATTTGTGGGCGCTTACAAAATAAATTAATGAAAAGCGATCGGTCAATTAAATAGACAATGGTGGTAGTTAGGTAGCCCATGAATGACTCCAAACACAAAATAGTAAAGCTCAACCAAGTTTTCACCGAGCCGTCTATAAAAATATGCAAGTTACCCACTTCAGCTCTCAGTCCGTTCTCTCTAAAGTCATTAGTGGAAGTGGTAGAAAACGGACCCTATAAGGCAAACGGGATTATCAGGGGAAACTTTCCTATCGCAGACAGCCTCGCCTGTTACACACACGACAACACTCACCAGTCACTACTAAACACAGTCACACAATTATACGGACACACATAAACACACATATATACTCACTAACACACCCCTTCAGCAATAACGTTCTCCAGAGTGTTGGGGCTTGGATTGAAGGGTAAATAAACATAATATTGTACGTGTCCATTGTTACATTGAAGGGTGACTAAACATAATAGCGTACGTTTCCATCATTACAATCACTCACAACCATAGATATCAATGCTCACAACACACAGTTGTATATTCCCTCTTGTTCTGATAGGAACATTTCATGTGTGATGCATATTTTGTTGTATAACCTATCCGATATTACTGTGGCTTAAGCTTGCCAATATATATACAGTATACTGTATATACACTGTATATACTGTATAACATAGTTGTGTGTGTGTGTGTAGTTGCAGGTTTATCTGTAATGCTGGTATTGAGGAGTGAGTGATGGCTTCAAATGACAATCTTCGCGGAAAAGCTCAACCGAACGTATATCACCTTACTTTATCTTTACCATACTGCACCTAGATGACCTGAACGTAAGTATACATTTACCTGTCCTATAATGAGATGTTTAGGTTGTGTAGGGTGGTGGTGTAGTAAGTAAACGATGGAACTAGCGTTTTTGTGACCGGGTTCGATTCCGATAGAGATGCAGAGTTCTTCTTGATCACCAACACAATTATATGGAATAGAAATTGACTCCCGATAATATAAATACTTGAAAGAGAAAAGTCATATTGTACTTACCTAATGAAGACTCCGGGTCCGAAAAGTCGGTGATATCCGGGACCTGTTGCATGGCGTGTTGGTAGAGGGTAGTGGTGGAGGGGGGGACCATGTGGGGGTCAGTGCCCCCCTCCAGTAGCTCCACAGGCTCCTGCTTCACCATTCCAGGCAGCTCCAGGGAGAACTTCACCTGTGACACAAGTACAAGCGAAGTCAGTCAAAGGAATAAACACAAATATGCACAACACATACACACATGCACACAAACACACACTCGCGCACGCACACACACACACACACACACACACACACACTTTAATTTTAGCTTTACTCATGATCGTTACCAACAAATCTTCCAACATCAACACACAACACACACACACACACACACACACACACACACTTTAATTTTAGCTTCAATCATGATCGTTACCAACAAATCTTCCAACATCAATATACACACACACACACACACACACACACACACACACACACACACACACACACACACACACACACAGGCACACACACACACACACACTTTAATTTTAGCTTTAATCATGATCGTTACCAACAAATCTTCCAACATCAACTCTATTCTTTGTTTATTCACGCACACCTCAAGTATATAATTTGTGTGTGAATCGGTACGGAAAGTAATATTGATTTCCTGTAGGAGGATAAAAATACCTTACATACAATAATAATAATAATTAATCCAGAGTAAATCCAACTACAAGATTAACTTAATAAAAAATCTAGTACTATACAAAAAAAAAAAAAAAAAAAATAGTAGATACAATATAATGCAATAAAACTGAATGACCCTGATAATACTAGAGCAATGAAAACTACCACGCCTATTCATGATAATAAGCAGGCTAAGTAGTAATAATCTAAGTGATATTGCTACTATAAACAGAAAGAGCGACAAACCTTCTTGGTGGCGTTCATCTTGGATAAAGGCTTGTACTGCTCCCCGTAGAACTCCAGGTCCATGGTGACGGAGTGGCCGCTCAGGCACTGTTGGGGAAGACAGAGAGAGGAAGGCGATGAGTGGCGGGGTTTATTAGGATGGCTGATCTTCATATTAGCCCTTTGACTCGGGTCGAATGTGAGGGAGAGGACAAACTTACTCTCCTAACAATATAAAACCCACCTTTACTAAACAAAAAATATGTTCACCCCTCTTAAAACGCCTGTGCAATAATCTGGAGGCACCGCAACCCTCCAAGCCAACTGCACATTTGAACAATAAGAAGAAGAGGGAGAGGGCGTTAGGAATAATTAGTCTTTTGTATCATGCTGGCTATATCTAATTAACATGTTATTCAGTTTCGATATACATAGATAAAATATATTAGATATGGAGTTAACCCAATCAGCACGATGACGTCTTTTTACCCTTGAATCTGGCTGGCATTAAACGATTTTATGCAGTTTAAGAAGAACCTATGCTATTCGGAGGGTTTATCGAGATAGTTTTTACCCCTTTGAGTCCTAGAGGTGGATTATAAAGTAAAAACAATCGTCGAATGGAAACCAAAATATGATGAAAATTACTTTATCGTGATGAAGGGGTTAAATAGAATACCGGTAAATAAATATAAGTAAACAAAAATAAGTAAAGTGAGAGTGAAGGAGTATCCCATCTACATCAGTGACCATACAAATCCTCTTTACTTCACAGATAATAACTCGCAAATCCTCTTTACTTCACAGATAATAACTCACAAATCCTCTTTACTTCACAGATAATAACTCACAAATCCTCTTTACTTCACAGATAATAACTCACAAATTCTCTTTACTTCACAGATAATAACTCCACAAATCCTCTTTACTTCACAGATAATAACTCACAAATCCTCTTTACTTCACAGATAATAACTCACAAATCCTCTTTACTTCACAGATAATAACTCACAAATCCTCTTTACTTCACAAATAATAACTCCACAAATCCTCTTTACTTCACAAATAATAACTCACAAATCCTCTTTACTTCACAGATAATAACTCACAAATCCTCTTTACTTCACAGATAATAACTCAGTCTCAGAAGTTAACTCATCAGTCCACTCTCCAGACGCCCAGACCAGGCACCATAATTAGCCAGAAGTGTCCAGGTGAAGGTAATCTCGGGTATCAGGTAACTTCCAATTAGCGTTAAGCCGAGCTACCTGGGCCAGTGAACTAAGGAGTGAACCAGCCTCCCTTACTCAAGAACTAGTACAAATTTCACTGATCTCCCATGAAACTAAAACATTTCTTTGGATATGAAAGGATAGTTGTTGGATATTGACTTTGCAATCCATTTTGATTTACACGAGATAGAACATTTATATAAAAAAGTAACACATCAATCAAGCTCGCCTATCCCCACAACATAATCAAGGTAGGTTCATTACTTTGATACTACCCCACAGCTTACAAGAGATATTGGCATGAAATAATGCACACAATGATGTGATGGTTGTATGCTTGTGGTATGTGTCCAAGAATGTCTTCCCACACCACTACCCTGCCAGAAAGTATGGGTGCGTGGGTAGGTAGGTGCGTGGGTGGGTAGGTAGGTGGGTGCGTGGGTGGGTGTTGGAGGTAGGTAACAAGAGCCCCCGCCCCCTCTAGTAAGCCTTCCTGTGGTAATCTCTCACTTGGTCACCTTCAGAGGCTGCCACAGGGAAGCCCTTCAGTGTATAGTAGCTTCCTGCCCCGGGGTACTGTCTACACGTCAACCTCCATGCCATCACCTCGTCATCGCCCTCGTCTCTCCTTCTATGTTTTCCTGTATCTCATCTTCCTTCCCTCTTTCCCTATCTACACGTCAACCTTCATCCCTTCATCGCCCTCTTCTCTCCTTTTATGTTTTCTTGTAAGCCATCTTCCTCTCCTCTTTCCCTATTCCCTTCACTCCATCATCGCCCTCTTCACCCCTATTCGGCTTCCTCTATCTCATCTCCATACTATCTTTCATTCTCTATTTCGTATTTCCTCTTCTTCCCATCCCATCACTTCATCTATCTTTCCCATTATACTTTTCCTCATTTATCCTGATTTCATCGTTCTCACATCCCTCGTCTCCGCTTTCTCCTTCCTTGTCACCATGCCCCGCCTTACTCCCCCCCCCCCCCCCCCCCTCTCTCTCTCTCTCTCTCTCTCTCTCTCTCTCTCTCTCTCTCTCTCTCTCCCCGCTTCCTCTCTCAGGGTACTATCTATAAGTCACCCTCATACCATCACCTTATCTCTGATCTCTTTCTCTGTTCAGTCTATTTTTCACCTTCACTGCCTTCCGATGTGTTCATAGTAAGTGGTATTGTGAAGTGATTTAAGTCTACGGGGTTACAACGTACATTTCCACCGATATTCAATCAACAACCGAGGCAAACTTATCCCAGATACATAAAATAGAAGGCATTTAGCAAGCACATACCCGATAGTAGGACGTTAATTTTGTATTTATCGAATTATTTGTTATATATACTGTATATATATATATATATATATATAATATCCTTCCATAGCTTGATAGACTAGATATAGATAGATAGGTAGTTAGATAGATAGACGGACAGATAGATAGATAGATAGATATACAGAGACACTACTACCCCAGAGACAAAGGGCCAACAGAAGGGGCACATGAGACAAGGGAGAGAGAGAGAGAGAGATGATTAGGTAGAAATGAAAGAGGTATAATACGGTCGACAGGAAATACCACCATGATACCCCCTCACCCCCCTTCTCTCTCTCTCTCTCTCTCTCTCTCTTTTCTCGCCATCCAGGACTCATTCGGTTTCACTCAGTTTGCTCTTCTGTCACATTGGTTCATCCGTCATGTGCTGAAAAATCCCAAGACGTATGGCAGGTCAGGGCTGATAGAAATAGTCAGGTGCAAAGGGAAGATGGAGGGCGGAAGATAGTAAAGTGGGTGGGAAGAATGACAACACTAATCTGAGTGGGTCTACTGCTATGGTAAACAAAGGCGGGAGTAGTGTTGCCAATTTAGCTACTTTCCCGCTAGATCAAAGGAGGGAGTAGTGTTGCCAATTTAGCTACTTTCCCGCTAGATCAAAGGAGGGAGTAGTGTTGCCAATTTAGCTACTTTCCCGCTAGATCAAAGGAGGGAGTAGTGTTGCCAATTTAGCTACTTTCCCGCTAGATCAAAGGAGGGAGTAGTGTCGCCAATTTAACTACTTTCCCGCTAGATCAAAGAAGGGAGTAGTGTTGCCAATTTAGCTACTTTCCCGCTAGATCAAAGGAGGGAGTAGTGTTGCCAATTTAGCTACTTTCCCGCTAGATCAAAGGAGGGAGTAGTGTTGCCAATTTAGCTACTTTCCCGCTAGATCTAGAGGCATTTCCTTCGATCTCGAGGCAAATTTTACCCCTAGCGACATGAATTCCAGCGATATTCAGGAGATTTAAGCCATTTTTCAGCGATAAGGTAGAGATTGCAGCATTTTTCTAGCGATTTTCGGCATCGTATTTACTATCCAGCCGTCCTGATGCGGTAACCCTGGACCGTGGGAGGGGGAGAGAGGGCCAAGTGGAAGAGAGGATGAACGGGATTGAGTGTGTACAAAGGTAACACAAAGGATTAGTATTGTTTATATATTCTTGTGTCGAATATTACTTTCTTTTAATAATTACTGCATATACAAACTATATTGTAACCACATATGTTCTTTGATTGCAGGCAGTTGATATTGGTTTCTTGTCTACACTGATTAAGGGGAGGTTTTTAGTGTGTTTCCTAGACTTCCATCAAGCTTGAAATTACACCCCCTTGACCCCCTTTCAAGATAAATTTGTAAATTTTTCGGTAGAAAAATATCCCGGCCGAAGGCCGATTCCTCTTAAATTACAGGCTCGCTATCGCTCGCCAGGAAAAAAGTCGACACCTAAATGGCACGAAAGGTCTTAAAAGTGACATAAATGGGGCGAAAGTTTTTAAAATCGTCAAACTAATGGGGCGAACGTCTTAAAATATCAAAAGCAATGGGGCTTCACCTGAGGGAGAAAGGGGGTAAAGAAAATAATCCCTCAAGTGGAAATCTCCCCTTAATATAAAGTACTTACAATTGATTCTGCAGTTTATAATTTCAATTGAGATAAGTGTAATATGTAATGTCCAAAATCCCGATTCCGCTAGGGCTGTTTCGCTGGATCTAAATTGTTAAGGCCTCTGGAACCTTTGACGCACTACTCCTCCTAACCGGCTGCCTCCACGACATTGACCACTAAAACCAAAGTTGTTCGCAGATTCCAAATGAACAAAGTGAATCTGTCAGATTTCTGCTACACTCACAAAATAGGTCATTTTATTGCCCTTTGTCATCTCCGGAACATTTGACGCACTACTCCTCCTAAAAGGCTGCCTCCACGACATTGAACACCAAGACCAAAGTTGTTCACACAAAGCCAAAATGAACAAAGTGAACCTGCCGGATTTCCACAAGTTTGTCGAACACGAACTGTAGCAGGATAGGATATAGCGGACTCAGACGCCATTAATAAATATTTGAATTGACCACTTGCGAGTTTCAGGCTATAAGGAAGTTGGAGCCTTAAACATCGATATTAAACAGAAATACAATAATAATGTACGTTTCTGATGGCTAAAGGGTATGTTGAATAGGGTTTTATGTATTTATGAATGTACTACGACCGTATGTTAGCTCGTAAGTATGTTAAACATCGATGTCTACAGTTCCAACTTCCTTATAGAACGAAACTCGCAAGTCGGCAATTGTAGGACCAAATCCACCCCACACCCAACCTACTCTCCCCAAACAAATGTAAAACAAAACTGTAGAGATAATTTGTAATACTATAATTCAAAATGTCAACCAAGACAATGCTACATGCAAAATTTAAACAAAGACATTTAAAACAGACTTCAGATCAAAATAAGGTGTCAGAGAATAAGAGAGAAAGGTAATGCAGAGAGAACTTGGGTGATAACAATGAGAAAGAACATGGGTGATAACAATGAGAAGAACATGGGTGATAACAATGAGAAGAACATGGGTGATAACAATGAGAAAGAACATGGGTGATAACAATGAGAAGAACATGGGTGATAACAATGAGAAGAACATGGGTGATAACAATGAGAAAGAGAATAGCGATAATGAGTATACGGCAAGAAGTGATAATCTGTATAACCAATGGAGAGAAGGGGTGTGTGATTGTGACTGTGTGCTTGTAGGGTGAAGGGTGGAGCCAGCCAGGGTGTGGGAGGTGAGGAAGGCATGTAGGGTGAAGGGTGGAGGCAGCCAGGGTGTGGGAGGTGAGGAAGGCATGTAGGGTGAAGGGTGGAGCCAGCCAGGGTGTGGGAGGTGAGGAAGGCTTGTAGGGTGAAGGGTGGAGCCAGCCAGGGTGTGGGAGGTGAGGAAGGCTTGTAGGGTGAAGGGTGGAGCCAGCCAGGGTGTGGGAGGTGAGGAAGGCTTGTAGGGTGAAGGGTGGAGCCAGCCAGGGTGTGGGAGGTGAGAAAGGCTTGGGTGTAGAGGTGACTGACTGTGTTCTTGTAGGGTGAAGGGTGGAGCCAGCCAGGGTGTGGGAGGTGAAGAAGGCATGTAGGGTGAAGGGTGGAGCCAGCCAGGGTGTGGGAGGTGAGGAAGGCATGTAGGGTGAAGGGTGGAGCCAGCCAGGGTGTTGGAGGTGAGGAAGGCTTGGGTGTAGAGGTGACTGACTGTGTGCTTGTAGGGTGAAGGGTGGAGCCAGCCAGGGTGTTGGAGGTGAGGAAGGCATGTAGGGTGAAGGGTGGAGCCAGCCAGGGTGTGGGAGGTGAGGAAGGCTTGGGTGTAGAGGTGACTGACTGTGTGCTTGTAGGGTGAAGGGTGGAGCCAGCCAGGGTGTGGGAGGTGAGGAAGGCATGTAGGGTGAAGGGTGGAGCCAGCCAGGGTGTAGGAGGTGAGGAAGGCTTGGGTGTAGAGGTGACTGACTGACTGATATAAGTGGTGTGGGTCGACTCTTACGTAATAGAGAGAATGACCAATGACTCTTACCGGTATGAAGCCACTTAAGGAGGCATGTCACTGAATTAATGAGTGCATGTGCTGGCCAGTGTAAAACATTAAACACATTGGAATAACATATAAACCTCTAACTCGTTAAAGTCATTCTAAACCTTAATGGAATGTTGTGACGTAGTTACTTTAAGTGTATAACTAATAATACATACTAAAAGTGAAGGGACTCAGTGTTTGGCCAAGCGGTGAATAGTCTTTCGTTTCACAACTCGTTTCGTAATGAGTGTCACTGCAGTGTTCAGTCTATTATTCTTATATAAAACATATTCTTGGTTTGTACATATACTGTATGTATGTTAAGGGGAGATCTCCACTTGAGGGATTTTTTTCTTGACCCCTTTCTCCCTCATGTTTAGCCCCATTGCTTTTGATATTATAAAATGTTTGCCCCATTAGTTTAGCGATTTTAAGAACTTTCACCCAATATTAAGACCTTTCGTGCCATTTAGGTGTCGATTTTATCCTGGCGAGCGATAGCGAGCCTGTAATTTAAGAGGAACCGGCCTTTGGCCGGGAAATTTTTCTACCGAAAAATGTACAAATTTATCTTGAAAGGGACTCAAGGGGGTGTAATTTTAAGGTTGATGGAAGTCTAGGGAACAAACTAAATACCTCCCCTTAATGCCTCCTTTTATCTCTGTTAAAATCTCTCAATAATATGTGGGCTTTTATGCTCTATAGTTAACTGCCTTTATGCCCCTGGAAGTGATTAAATGGCTAAAATATTACAGCTTGATTCAAAGTGTCCTGTATTCCCTCTCAAATTCAGTTGTCTTAAGGGGAGGTTCTTAATTTGGTCCCTAGATATCCATCAAGCTTAAGATTACACCCCCTTGAGCCCCTTTCAAGATAAATTGTATATTTTTCGGTAGAAAAAGTCCCGGCTGAAAGCCGGTTCCTCTTAAATTACAGGCTCGCTATCGCTCGCCAGGATAAAATCGACACCTAAATGGCACGAAAGGTCTTAAAATTGACAGAAATGGGTTGAAAGTTCTTAAAATCGTCAAAATAATGGGGCAAACGTCTTAAAATTAGAAAAACAAAGGGGCTAAACATAAGGGAGAAAGGAGTCCAGAAAAAATTCCCTCGAGTGGATATCTCCCCTTAAAACAACATTGCCCCGGCTTGACACCCCGTTACCGAGTGTACATAACCTTATTTAACTCTCTATAATATTACTGCATTTCTTTTATTATACTTTACAACGTTCCTTTCAACACTATCACGGAAAGTGGTGAAAGAATGGTGAAGGAAGAGAGAGAGAGAGAGAGAGCGAGAGCGAGAGCGAGAGCGAGAGAGAGAGAGAGAGAGAGAGAGAGGGAGGGGGGGGGGGGGGACCATAACACCTGTCTACCCCTAAGATCACTAACTAATCAGTTTTTTGGTCTGCCCATCTTACAGGCTTCCCTCCCACGCATCTCTTTCTCTCCCTTCCTATCTTCCCCCATTTATCCTCCTCCTTTCCCTTCCTCATGTTTCCTCCTTACTGTATTCCTCTTCCCTCCTTTATCCCTCTTCAGACTTTTTTTTAAACTTCCCTCCTACACATCTCCTTCTGCTTATTCCTCCATTTGCTCTTCTCTTCCTTTCGTCTCCCACTTTCCCCTCCTCACACTTCCTTCCATTTTTCTTCCCTTCCTTCCTTCCTCCTTCAGTCTCAATTCTCCCTCCTCTCCCTTTCACTCCTCTTTATATTACTCCTACATCCTCATATTCCTTCCCTTCTCCCATTTTCCTCCATTCTCTCTCTTCCAGTCTTCTTCATCCTTTATTCTTTCTTCCCTCCTACCTCTCTTCCACCAGTTATTCATATTTTCATTCTCCCACCTTTCGTTCAGTCCTGTTTTCGTTCTTCCCTTCTCCCTTTCCTTCCCTCCACCTCCTGCATCCCTAATCTTTCTACATCTCCCTCTTGAAATGTTCGCCCATGCATATTATGGTTTCTTATTTTAATTGTTTGTTTTGTGTTTTACTTCTATGCATTACGTTTCTTTGTTACAAGTTCCTATTATTAGCTTTCTATCTCTATATATATTCACCTTTCCCATTACAGTTGTTTGTTTATCGCTTACTTCTTTCCTACAAAGTTTCATCAATATTGCTTCGGTGTTCCTTGATTTTGTACACTAACTCGTATATCTTTTTACCCTGTCTTTTCGGTCTTGCTTATCTCCTCCACAACTTTCTTCCTCTATTTAACAAATCGTGATATGCTTTTCCTCCATCCCTTATCATGTCAGCTGCCTTTCTTATAGGACTGATTTGCTTCCGTACAATATCTCTCATCACTTATTTTGAGATAATCTTACTTTTCGAAATATTCTCATCTTCATGTTAATCTTTCTTCCGTATACCTCTACCTTCATCCCCTTTATCCTTATACCATTTCCCACCGACACCTTTCCCTTATCTGTTCTCAAGTTTCAATCTTCTGTACCGATAGAGATAGTACAGGTAATAATATGGACTAACTTTTTACGAAGAGGTAAGTTCGGATATTTGTGGATAATATGAAATGAGCCATAGCTATGGGAAATGGGTCGATAATGTCGAATAACAAGTATGTAGCCAGTATTGTGTGTTTCATGATATTGAACCAATTTCTTATGAATAAAGCTAAATAGACTTCATCCAGAAATGTATCCAGAAATGTGTGGGGTTTTTTCCCCCATCATAATTAATCTTCTCCCTCCATGTCATTTGATTTAGTTTGGAAATGTCCTCTTATCAATGTCTGTTTCATTATCTATCAAATCGTTTTTTATATTATCCATGAATGCATTTCTTCCCTTATCCACCCACTTCTTTATCGCTTCACTACCTGTTCAGTCATCCTAAACTTGATCGCCTGATTGATCATAATTATCTGTTCTTGTTTATTTGTGTATCTCTCCATCGTGTCCCTTTCCTCCACACGGCGGCCTAATCCTTCCTCTTCACCCAATCCTCTACTTAGGATAATCCTCAGTCGCTATATCCTTCCTGTCGTTTCTTATTTGTGTATTATTTCCGATTTTATAATTATTTTCATGTTACCTATATTCGTTTTAATATGCTATGTATATATTTTGTCACATTCATTACCGTTTAATGAAAATGTTGTCATGTTCATCCTTATTAGCATAGTATGTATACGCACACACATATATATATATATATATATATATATATATATAATCAATTCAAACCATTGTACTGTGTTTGGTATGAAATTATAATAGCCCTATATTAATTTCAACCTGTATACATTCAGTACAATAATTACATATATTTTGGGTGAATCTATACTACTACTACAAAGGCTACTAACAAAGAAACTACAGCTAGTAGCCAATGCAAGCCATTAGGCACATACAGTAGTAAGCACACCACATCAAGGCATCAGTTAATTTAAGGGGAGGTATTTAGTTTGTTCCCTAGACCTCCATCAAGCTTAAAATTACACCCCCTTGAGTCCCTTTCAAGATAAATTTGTACATTTTTCGGTAGAAAAATTCCCGGCCAAAGGCCGGTTCCTCTTAAATTACAGGCTCGCTATCGCTCGCCAGGATAAAATCGACACCTGAATTGCACGACAGGTCTTAATATGGGGTGAAAGTTCTTAAAATCGCTAAACTAATGGGGCAAACGTTTTATAATATCAAAAGCAATGGGGCTAAACATGAGGGAGAAAGGGGTCAAGAAAAAAATCCCTCAAGTGGAGATCTCCCCTTAAGTGTTAATAATATATAATAAACGAACAAGCCAAATTTGTATCATGGTAATCTAACCGGTTGCCAGACCTGTGAGAGTTCCGTATGGAGCTCAGTGGTCTGGTTAATCTGTTCTACATAACTAACCTAACCGGTAGCTTGCCAGTTCAAGCTAAAGTTGCCAGAAATATCTAAAGGAAATCATTCCTTACACAGATACCGGTATATCATAAATAAAATTGTAATTACCATGCACTTCAAGCCCGAACAAGCTATTCAAATAATAATTCAAGTTAAGTCAAATTACTACTTGCATATTTCAGATTTGGAATTGTATACAAGCTACTAGAACCCCCTACAAACTCCTACAAGCCACTCCAACATCCCCTACAAGTGATCACAAGCACCGCCGGCCTCTCCTTAACACCCCTTTTAACGACAATAACCTATGGACACCCGCTGGGATAGCTTTCCTCGCTAATTTACAGGGTCAGGGGGCGCTGGTTAGGGGCGTAGGGGCGGGTAGGTCGGCAGGTAGGTTGGTAGATGGATGGGTGGAGGAAAGTAGAAAGGTGGGTGGGTAGATGATTGAGTTGTGTGTAGTGCAGTGGGTAGTATGTGAGAGAGTAAGTCAGTGATAGGTGGCAAAAGGTTGGATTAATGTACAGTAGGTATGGGTGGGTACATTTGGGCGATGGAATGTGTGTCAGGGGGAAGATGTATAAAATTGAGTGGGTAAGTGCTGAGCAATCTAGAAGAATGTAGGTAGGTGGGTGGGTGGGTAGAATTAGTGTAGGTAGGTAGGGTGGTGGTTATTGGTGCGTAAGTGGTGGTTGAGTTGTTGGTGGTTAGCTGAGTAGGTGTGTGAGTGTTGTGATAGTGTAACAGGTGGGTAGGTTATGGAGTTGGGTAAAATGCTCTTTGGGTATGTGGCTAATACGAGACGAGTAGGTTAGTGGGTGGGTAGGTTTCCAGATAGGTGAGTTAAGTGATGGGTAGGTTAGTAAGCGGGTATGTTGGCTGGTAGGTGGGGTAAAAGATGGGTAGGTTTGTAAGGGGATAGGTGGGTAGGTTGCCAGGTAGGTGGGGTAAGTGATGGGTCGGTTAGTAAGTGGGTAGGTTGACAGGTGGGTAGATTGCCAGGTTGGTGGGTTGGGAGACGGGTAGTTTGGCAGGTAGGTGGGTCAAGGGATGGGTAGGTTAGGGATGTGCTTGAAAGGGTAGGTGGGTTGCTAAGTCAATAACTAGGCAAACATGAAGAAAGGAGGTGATGGTGAGTATGATCAATGGTAAGTAAGTAAATATAAGTATCGGTAAGTAAATATAAGTAAGTAAATATAAGTAAATATAAGTAAGTGAATATAAGTCAATATAAGTAAGTAAATATAAGTAAGTGAATATAAGTAAGTAAATATAAGTAAGTAAATATAAGTAAGTAAATATATAAGTAAGTCAATATAAGTAAGTCAATATAAGTAAGTAAATATAAGTCAATATAAGTAAGTACATATAAGTAAGTAAATATAAGTAAGTAAATATATAAGTAGATGAGTATCACAATCAGTTAACCCCTTCCGTAACGGTGACGTATTTTTAAATGTATTCTAGATCTTTTTAGAGGATTTTTTGCGGTTTAAGGTGGATCTGTGTTAGTAAAAAAAAGGGTTTAGTGAGATAGTTCGAAGCCTATTAATTGCTGGTGGACCTTTAAATACTAATAGTAGCCAGAATAAAGTTTAAAAGAGGTGCTGGTACAGAAGGGGTTAAGAAGCGAATACAATATGGGAATGAGCGACAGAATTGGTTGGCTGGGCTGGTTGGTATAAAATGTTTTCGGCGTCAGTTGCAACGCAGAGTTAGAGGGCAAGTTTTTGTTGCTAGGTGTGTAAATATTTGGTTGCTATGTAAATACTGGAGATGGTTTTGGATCGTATGTAAATATTGATGTATGTTACTCTTGGCTACCTCCAGTTCTATGTAAACTTTTAAGAATATTTACTATGTAGATTTACGTTTTGTTCTTATATAAAACAATATTATAGACTTATTGTTGTGTACAATCTAACACCTTGTTTTAGTGGTTATAACTGTAGAAGGCTAGTTGCTAAGAGGATGAGTGAAACATAGGATAAACAGTGGGATGATAAGTAGTGACCAATAATAATTTAATACTAATACTAATAATAATAATAATAATAATAACAATACTACTACTACTACTACTAATAATAATAATAATAATAATAATAATAATAAATTATTATTATTATTAATATTATAAATACTTATAATAATACCGGAACCTAAAGAATGAGTGGATGAGTGGATCTGGGAGGTGATATGTAAATGAATGGATTTGGATTATTAGGTGCAGGAAAAGTGGAGATGCAGGTTCAATGGAATACCTATATTCGTTTTTTTAACAATACGATGATAATTCAGTTGTGCAGATCAAATAACAGCACATTAACTCGGTGTTTAAACATTTCGAACTAATTTGTAACATTATGTAAATTGAACATAAATACCGCTTGGGATGACAAATTTAATTGAGGTCGTTTTGCATATAGCTTTATCACGTCAAAGCACTTTGGTATGCTAATTATTCACAAGGAAGTATGCGATGAACTTGTTTGGGAGATAAAAGTATATAAGTTCTGTTATGCAGAAATACGACCAAGGTGGTGGGTTGCTAAGTGGTTATGCAGGTAGATAAACTAAGATAGGCAGCAGGTAGATAGATAAGGTAATAAGAAAAGGAAATTAGGTATGGACAGTGAGGGAACCAAGTAGCAACACAGGGAGGCAGGTAGGTAGGTAGGCATTAAGGTAGGTAGGTAGGTAGGTAGATAAACAGAACGGCAGCCAACAAAAGAGGGAGGTTGACAGGTAAACGGATAGGCAGACATGTCTGCAGAATGATAAGCAGACAGATAGGCGTGTATCAAGACATGGAAGCAGGAAACTAGGTGAGAGGAAGTTAGGTTGACACGAATGGAGGCACGGAGACATATATGAAGGCCGGTAGAAAGTCAGTCAAGCAAGCAGTCAGAAATGTAGGGAATCGTGTAGGCAGATAGTTATGAAGAAACAGTATAAGAAAAGGAGGTAGTTAGGTAGGCAGGCAGAGAGGAAAGGTAGGTAACAAGACAGAGGGACAGGTAGTGGTGATGGTGGGCAGTTTAGGGTAAGGCAGGAGGCAGTTCGGACCACAACTCAGGCCTGATAAGAGGTAACTGCCGCGGAGAGACCAATAATTAGCGGCCTTCACACCTACACATCCGTCTCTGTAGGCGGGAGGTCGCGCCCCTAAGAGGAGGTTAAATCCAAGTCACAGAATGTCTTTTTCTGGCAACTTTTCGATTTTGCCAACATACCGGGGGTTTCTTTACATTCGTTTCGGCAAATGGATTGTAGGTAGATTGTTATAGGTGGCTTAAATATTATAAATCTTGAATTTGGAGACTTCTAGACCAGAGTTGCCAATAATCTAGCTTGGGATAACGTGTGTGTGACTCGCAGGGTATAGAGCCCTAGGGGAGGGACCCAGACCGCAGGATTTAGGGCTATGGTCATTACGTTATTATTGTATGACTTTTTCAGTTCACTATTTCAAGCACGGGATGGTGCCCTTTGGAATAACATCATTTACCGCCACTCCCATTCGGATTTCAAATAACTGATCTTGGAATATAAAATCAGTGTTTTAAGGAGAGATGGTCAGTTTTTCTGGCCCTCTTCTCCCTCATGCTTAGCCCCATTAGTTTTCAGTTTTAAGACGTTCGGCCCATTAGTTTGAAGATTTCAAGACCTTTCGCCTCTTTTGTGCGTGTCAGTATTAAGACTTTTAGTGTGATTTAGGTGTCGATTATATCCTGGCGAGCAATAGAGAGCCTGAAATTTAGGAGGAGCCGGCCTTCGGCCAGGAAATTTTCTACCGAAAAATTTACAAATATATCTTGAAGGGGATCCTGCGGTTATTATTTTAAGTTTGATGGAAGTCTAGGGAGGAAGCTAAACAAATAATACACACATGAAAATATCGACCAAAAAAACTACCCATCTCCCCTAAACTACCAAACCAACCGATCACTACACTTTATAATAGTTATCTCAATTGCAGAGAGGTATGTATTATGTTACTAACAGATTACCAGAGACGAAAACAATGAGTAATAGTGATCTTTCAGCTTTCATCCGATACATGTGACGCTTCATCCCACAGTTTCATTCGTAAAGTTTCTCATTTGTATCAACGGATATTCTTACTTACTCAATCCGATAACCTATGAACTATTTTTAAGTTATGGTACTTGTGCGATAAACTGTTGTATTCATGTCGTACCAAAGGAGTTCAGCTGTTCAAAAAGTGCATCAACACTTTTGTTAAATAATTAATATGAACATTATTTAACATAGGGCCTAATGTCACTTTGGAATATCTGAATTTGAATGGATATAAACAGTCAACACTCATTATCCTGTACAAATATTCATCGTAGGATAAGATAATCATTTCTATCGGTTGCACTCCATCGGCCCTGAAATAAATATTGTGACTGATTTTGATGAGAGTTTTTGCTGCCACATGCCACACGATGTTTCTCTTCTGGCTTTTATTAGTTGGTGTTATATGTTTCTCTACTATTTTTAATATGTAGGCTATCATTACGATGCTAGAACATTGGGTAATATTTGTATGGAGGAGGACGAGCTGGACATACAAAGCAGGACCGGACGAAAGAAGCATATTGTCAAGTTGTATTTTTTATATTTTGTAAATGTTTAATCATTGAAGAGGTAGAGTTAACAAATTATAGCTATTCGTAATACAAAACAGGACGTCCTTTAAGGGGCGCTTTCCACTGGAGGGATTTTTTTCTGGACCCCTTTCTCCCTCATGTTTAGCCCCATTGTTTTTGATATTATAAAACGTTTGCCCCCATTAGTTTAGCGATTTTAAGAACTTTCACCCCACATTAAGACCTTTCGTGCCATTTAGGTGTCGATTTTATCCTGGCGAGCGATAGCGAGCCTGTAATTTAAGAGGAACCGGCCTTCGGCCGGGACATTTTTCTACCGAAAAATGTACAAATTTATCTTGAAAGGGACTCAAGGGGGTGTAATTTTAAGCTTGATGGAGGTCTAGGGAACAAACTAAATACATCCCCTTAACCCAGGGAGTGCAATTTATTATCCCTCCCCTCTAACTCAACTAAAATGAAGTGATGGATGAAATAAAGTGATTGACAAAGACGGTGCTAGAATGGATGTGTAGCTTTGGGACTTAAAACGCCGTCAATTAGAACAAAGAAGCATAAATTACACAGTAGCCAAAGAACACTGAACATCGGTACAAGGTATTTAGTGATAACGAAAAATGGAGAAAATACAAAATATATTGGTATAGTACCAGTACTGTACTTTATCAATCCAACTATTTACCATTTCCTAGTCGCGTCTTGTAAGTACCCCCACCACCTTAACAATCCCGTGTATTACCAACCAACACTTCCAAGCCACCACAGCCCCACCTTAAACCATCCAAAAAGCCACAATTAACCCACAGCCAAGCCACAAAAACCACACACACACAACTCCCCCACACCACAGACCAGCCCACAGCCCCACCCACTGCTAACAGATAAACAGCAGATACACATATACACCTTCACCCTCACACACACCACAGACAGCACCACCCACTGCTAACAGACAAACATCAGATACACACATACACCTTCACCCTCACACACACCACAGCCCAACCCCCAGACAGCACCACCCACTGCTAACAGACAAACATCAGATACACACATACACCTTCACTCCCACACACACCACAGACAGCACCACCCACTGCTAACAGACAAACATCAGATACACACATACACCTTCACTCCCACACACACCAGACAGCACCACACACTGCTAACAGACAAACATCAGATACACACATACACCTTCACCCCCACACACACCACAGCCCAACCCACAGACAGCACCACACACTGCTAACAGACAAACAGCAGATACACATATACACCTTCACCCTCACACACACCACAGCCCAGCCCACAGACAGCACCACACACTGCTAACAGACAAACAGCAGCTACACATATACACCTTCACCCTCACACACACCACAGCCCAGCCCACAGACAGCACCACCCACTGCTAACAGACAAACATCAGATACACACATACACCTTCACCTTTAAAACAATATTTATACATGTATTGAATAATTTACATTTACAATTTCAATGTACAGTACAGCCATTCCGAAAAAAAAAATAAGGGTCCTAAGTTTTGCTTCAGTATTAACTATATATAAAATTAGCCATGCAAAATACATTCAACTAATACAAACATAAACGAAGATTAGGACTGATTCAAGTGTGTAATTTCGTATGAATGAATTGCTAAGGTATATTCTGCATTTAATGTAGCCTAATACAACTACCTATAGGTTCTAAACCTATAGATCACAACTAGTAACCTATGATCAATTCCGATGGTTATATTAATTACAAGATTTTTTTTTTTTTTTTTTTGATAGATAGATAGATAGATAGATAGATAGATAGATAGATAGATAGATATATAGCCCTAGGTAGTTTATACAATCATTATAGAAATAGCTGTAGTATAACATATTGTTTATATGTACCGTACCGGTATAACAACATGGTCAAATAATACATTATCAATAGAGGTCCTTAAGGGGAGGTATTTAGTTTGTTCACTAGACCTCCATCAACCTTAAAATTACACCCCCTTGAGTCCCTTTCAAGATAAATTTGTACATTTTTCGGTAGAAAAATTTCCCGGCCGAAGGCCGGTTCCTCTTAAATTACAGGATCGCTATCGCTCGCCAGGATAAAATCGACACCTAAATGGCACGAAAGGTCTTAATATGGGGTGAAAGTTCTTAAAATCGCTAAACTAATGGGGCAAACGTTTTATAATATCAAAAGTAATGGGGCTAAACATGAGGGAGAAAGGGGTCAAGAAAAAAATCCCTCAAGTGGAGATCTCCCCTTAACGCATTATATTAAACAGACATATTAGCATTACAAATATATACATTGATTCTGAATCCTTATAATTCACGTGTGTATTCGTTCCCATGCCTCAACCAACCAACTTTTATCTAGGCTCTCAGTGGGCACCTTACTACCTAAACTTTTTATCTGCATAGCCATACCAACATAACTTATATTCACTATGCCAGCCCACATCTGGCTTCTCCCAAAACTGTACCGTACCCATATGTGTAATCCCTCCCAACATGTCGTACTATTCTCCTCCTCAGCTACGTTCTCATCTCTTTTTAGAATGACACACCCATATCCAAGATCAACACATTTTTGCACCCATAACTCTCAATTAAACTCATCAAGATCCCCCACAACTAAACATTCAATCCTGTCTTTATTTCCTACAAAGCAATTTTCCAACAACTTTTGATCATCAACCTTTTCTGGCAATTGTTCGAGTATTTTTGACTTGATAGCGTAATGCATAAGTGCGCGGAATTTCGATGTGAGTATCATAGGTTCGAGTCCTCGGAGTGCCACATGTATTTGATGATTTCATTAATTGAGTTTAGAGGTGAAGTTGGTTGGTGGAAAAAACCCATAATAATTGATAATTCGATTAACTAGAATATTTGGGGTGACTGAATTACTATAAAAGTTGTCATTATTCAGAAGCTATTAGTACCGAGTTGTCAAAATAAAGGTTACCGGAAGAATGATCACGTAACTCTTCCTTTTTGCACCTATGCCCCACCCCGATCCCCACAACTAAAAATACATCCCACCCAACACCCTTCAGTCGCACCCTAACTGGTTCCTTGAAACACACTTACATTCATTTGGCTTCTACAGACCCACAAATATCAGATAGTAAAAAGAGATTGCTTACATTTCATTATACAAAAAATAGCAAAATATTGAGTTAGAGTACCGTACTTTTAATTATTTAAATAATTAATTTAAGAGTTTGTCAAGGCATTTTTGTTTACAGTTATATAATGTCAATTTTGAGAGTAAAATTCACTGTCTCTCACTTCACTCACTCACCCCCGCAATTTACCGGAGGATAACAGGTTTTTCACAATACGTAGGCTAGACGGAGGACTTTTTATTTGGTTATGTTTTTTGTTTTGAGAGTGTAGCCTGTGTCTGCTTATACCAGTGCCCCTGGGTGAGTGTTGTGTTGTGAGAGAGAGGGTGGGGCCTGGTGATCAGAGAGAGTGGGCGACCCGCATCCCCAGCTCGCCCACACCTCTCGCCTTACACTTCAGAGGTCTGGGATTTGTCTCGGGTGTCCGGACAGAGTTACAGGGTGGTGGCGATAGAACTTTGCTAGTGGTCTCTCCCCTTTCCTCTCGCTGCTATGATTACCCCTCACTAGGCCCACAGGCTTTGTCTTTTGTTTACCGCTGATTTGATTGGATGGATTTTGTTTTTCTTTTGTTTACCGCTGATTTGATTGGATGGATTTTTTTTTTTTTTATCGCTGATTTGATTGGATGGATTTTTTTCTTTTGTTTACCGCTGATTTAATTTGATTGGATGGATTTTTTTTCTTTTGTTTACCGCTGATTTACTTTAATGGATTTGTTTTCTTTTGTTTACCGCTGATTTGATTGGATGGATTTTTTTTCTTTTGTTTATCGCTGATTTGATTGGATGGATTTTTGTTTTTCTTTATTGTGATGGCACGGCGTGTGTTACAATGTCCATGTGGGTCTTGCTAACGCGGCGTTAATTGTGGGACATGTTTTATGTATACAAATATGTTAATTGTGGGACATGTTTTATGTATACAAATATGTTAATTGTGGGACATGTTTTATGTATACAAATATGTTAATTGTGGGACATGTTTTATGTATACAAATATGTTAATTGTGGGACATGTTTTATGTATACAAATATGTTAATTGTGGGACATGTTTTATATATACAAATATGTTAATTGTGGGACATGTTTTATGTATACAAATATGTTAATTGTGGGACATGTTTTATGTATACAAATATGTTAATTGTGGGACATGTTTTATGTATACAAATATGTTAATTGTGGGACATGTTTTATGTATACAAATATGTTAATTGTGGGACATGTTTTATATATACAAATATGTTAATTGTGGGACATGTTTTATGTATACAAATATGTTAATTGTGGGACATGTTTTATGTATACAAATATGTTAATTGTGGGACATGTTTTATGTATACAAATATGTTAATTGTGGGACATGTTTTATGTATACAAATATGTTAATTGTGGGACATGTTTTATGTATACAAATATGTTAATTGTGGGACATGTTTTATGTATACAAATATGTTTTAACTTAGTATTGTAATACGATAACTCTTAGGAATTTGTCTATCACTGAATTGAAGGTGTGCGCTGTTTTAATGTTCTACCACTGATTTGATGGTGAGGAAGGCTGTAATGTAATTTGATGACTTGTGTTTTGATAGCTCATTGACTCGGTTATTTGGATGGCAATGAAATATGATAACTCTAGTAGCTTTGCCCACCTCTGATTTGATGCTGGGAAATGTTAATAATGTTAATAAATGTTAAATGTTAACCGGTATATGATGTTCATTGTGGCTTAATTAATCATTCTATTTTGATAACGTCAAATTAAATTGATCTTTGTGTATTGCAATGGGTGTGGTGGCTTACTCTTACACTTACTTTATAGTGTGGACACAAGAGATGGCCTTTGTGGTTTTATCTACCACTGATTTGATTACTTGGAATGTGGTCATGTAATGCGATAACTCTGGTGGCTTTGTCTGTTGCTGATTTGGTGGTGGAGAATGCTGTAATGTTATGTGATAACTATTGAGGCTTTGTTCATCACTGACTTTATGCTATGGAATGTTGTATTGTCACGTGACCACTCTTATGATTTGGTATAGCATTAACCTGATGGTGTTCATTCAGATGCGATGTACAGGTCATAGTGTGTGTGTGTGTTTTATTGTTTAAATACGCTATATATATCTTTATTCATATATACAGTATATATTTGTTACCGTTGATTTATTGGTCGGGAATATTGTAATGATGTGAAGACTATCATGGCATTGTATATCACTAATTATCTGTTGTAGGAATGTGGTGATGTTATGTAGTGATTCCTGTGGCTTTACTTACCGTACAACTGGTTATTTTATGTTTAAATGATCCAAAAACAGCATACTATCTTAAAACCAGATTGGTATGTTGCAAGACAGATTGGTATGTTGCAAGACAGATTTCATAGTGTAAATTGTTGTTGACGATAGTGAGGGTTATTAGACGGCCTTAATGAGTTTATTAATGGTCTCGAATGCTGATTGTGTACGTGACAATAATCTGGGTGTGCATTTGTAATTAGATTTGTTTTGTATTTTTTTTATATGACGATATCGACAGTTTTGCAACGTCAAAATGCTTGTTGCATAATATCTATTACACAACATTGACGGTGTAATAGTGCAGTAGCAAGTACTACAGTCTATTCGCTGTAAGTAGGCGATAAATCATGACCTCTAACCTCTGTAACTAAAAAACGACTAGTGTAATCGAGCTAATATGTCTACCATTTAGGAAGAGTCAGTCAAGGAATAGATGTGGACATTTACAGCCAATTTGCTCCAGCCTTTTTTGAGTTACAGAGGATAGAGGTCATGATTTCTCGCCGACTTACAGCGAATCGACTATAGCTACTAGCTAGTCTAAGTGCGTTTCCCTATAACAAAATTATGGTGGAGCAGAATGTGATACTTATTTAATAGTGATACATGTAGTGCCATTGTACAGTCGGATACCATAGTCTCTAGCCCACCCATACCCATTTGTGGACCTCCTACGTTTTTGATTATGCAAATATATCTATTTTTATATATTGTTGGATAGAACGTGCTTATCAATAAATAGTATACATAAGTTTTGTAATTGATAAATGGAAAATATTAGTGATAAATTAATTACCAGAGATATACATCTATAATTATAAATAGGTGAAGTACACGAATATTTACGAGTGGGCTAGACACTATGGTATCCGAGTGTACCGTGGCGCTAATAAGTCATGTCTCGGTACCCAGTATGCTTTGATCAATAATTGGTATCAGCAATATCTAAGCTTCATTTCTTCATATCGAGTGAAATATACCATCATGTTCCTACACTTACATTCAACATCTGACAGACATTAATACAGCACAGAACAAGCCAAACGTAATGACAGCTGGGACATGACTTATTAGCGCGACTGTACAATACTGCATAAACAGCATGAAATATGTAAACACTATTGTCATGGTATATTATCTGGTAACTGTGAAGACTGTTATAGCTTTCTCTACTAAGGGTTAAATGGTTCCTCATCCCTCACCCTCTACCCTCCATTACTCTTAAGAGGGGTCACCTGCCTAGTTTTATCTCCTTTTCTCTCTTTATTTGGCTTGTATCCATTCAGCCTAGTGCTGTAAGACGTTTAACCCCATCCAGGTGTCAATTTCTTCCTGGCGAGCGAAAGCGAGCCAGCATTGTATGGAGAAATCCGGCTTCGCCGGAGATATTTTTCTATCGAAAAATTTACAAATTTGGCCTGCTGTCAAACAAAACTAAAAAATATGCTGGCTCGCTACCGCTCACCAGTAAAAAATTGACACCTGGATGGGGATAAACGTCTTTAAACAGTAGGCTGAATGGGGCCAAATGGATACAAGCCAGAGAAAGATAGAAAAGGACAGAACAAAAACAGGTCACCCCCCTTAACACTTGCTTAGCCAGGTTCATTATAATATACATTTGTCTGTTGGTGACACCGGTAATTATGTTGGTGACACCGGTAATTATGTTGGTGACACCGGTAATTATGTTGGTGATACCGGTAATTATGTTGTGTTGTGGTAAGAGCTTAAGGGGAGGCAGACCAATTTTCTGGACCCCCTTCTCCCTAATGCTTATCCCCACTAGTTTTGAGATTAAAAGATGTTTGGCCCATTAGTTTGGCGATTTTAACATCTGGCGAGCCTGCATTTTTAAGAGGAACCGGACTTCGGCCGGAACATTTTTCTACCGAAAAATTTACAAATTTATCTTGAAGGGGGGTCTAGGGGGTGTTTTTCAAAGCTTGATGGAGGTCTAGGGAGGAAACTACAAAAATATATGAATAAATGAATAAATAGAGCAAACAAAGGGCCAGTCTCCCTTTAATTAAGAGAATCAGGGTGCAAGACTTCTAGTTGTGTATCCAAACGAGTTATTAATTGTACGGTACAGTAAATGTGACCTCAGGCACAAAGTCTTACGAAACAGTTTTTTGTTTAAGTTAACGTAATCTAATTATTAAATACAAATATGTACTCTTAATATCACACACATACATACATACATACATACATACATACATACATATCACCCCCACACACACACCCAAGCGGTGGTGTGTTTATCGGTACACACGTTAATTTTGCATGCTTACGAGTACATTTTTCGATTTTTAAACCTAAATATAACTATCTAGATTAAACTTAACCTAACCTACCTAACCTAATCTAACTTAACTTACCTAACCTAACCGAAAACACTCCATTTCAACGTATTTTAAAGAGGTGTGTACACTTAAACTGTCGCTCCAAACCTCATGTACTTGCAAACCTACATATTTAGTCAAATTTGTACCTTTAAGCACACCACCGCTTATCCACACACACACACACACACACACACACACACACACACACACACACACACACAAGGACAGGTTTCGAGGCCCCCCCACCCCCAACCTTCCACTTTTTCCCTATGTCCCGGTCGCCAACTATATAGGACAAGGGACAACTTGAGCTGGACACATTATGTTAGAAGCATTGCTAAGAATGCCTCTAAAAAACTGGGACTCCTGTACAGAGTTCGAGAATTCTTCACTGACGAGCAGTTGGCCGTAATATATAAAAGTCATGTGCGTTCTCAGATGGATTACTGTTCACCTCTGTGGAGTGGAAGTGGAGTGGTTGCATTGAGGCAGTTGGACAAAATTCAAAATAAAGCTATTAGATTAATCAATAACCCTGCAATCACACAGGACCTTCCTACATTATCCATACGAAGAAACGTTGCATCCCTTGCATTATTCTACAGATATTTTCACAGCAATTGTTCCGAGGAACTTGCTTCAATTGTGCCGCCTCTCCACATCTTTCCCCGTAGAACTAGGGCAGCTGAGAGCGCCCATGAATTTACACTTTCTCCTCCACAATGCAGAACTTCTGCTTATCAAAATTCATTTATCTCTAGAACTACTACTCTTTGGAATTCACTTCCCTCGAGTTGCTTTCCACAAACTTACAATCTACAAAAGTTTAAATCCAGTTGTTACAAACATTTTATGAATGGAGGATGCCTTTAGGCACATGGACCTTTTGGTTTTATCTGTTTTTTTCCTTCCTCCGTTCATTGTCTCTTAAAAAAATAAAAAAATAAATCGTCCCCGGGAACACAACAATCTCACCGCCATCTCTGGACGACCCAGCTGACATTTAAGATCACTCGTAATTAGACAGTTCGGCCCTAATTACTTGTTCGGTTACGTCGTTAGATTACATAATATTGCATATAATTATGGAGTTGTTACTAGACGATCAAAGATTATTTATGAAGGTCGAAGAGGTACCGGTATGTAGCTACTGAATTTGATTGTTATATCGTGTTACTTATAATGTACAATGGCGCTAATAAGTCATGTCTCGGCTGTCATTACGTTTGGCTTGCTCTGTGCTGTATTAATGTCTGTCAGATGTTGAATAGGGTGGGTAAGTGTAGGAACATGTTTGTATATTTCACTCGATATGAAGAAATGAAGCTTAGATATTGCCGATACCAATTATTGAGCAAAACATACTTGGTGCCGAGACATCACTTATTAGCGCGACTGTACTTCCATTAAATAGAAAACAAACAAAGTAAAGCAAAGCCTTCTATTCAAAATAATAATTACTTTTCCATTTACTAACTTCCCAAAGGTAATTGTTGTTTTATGTATACATCTAATTCCAAATGCCTAGCAGTGTTTTTAGTATTTCAGCTACTAAACAATGTTCATCTTATATATATATATATATATATATATATATATAACTGATAGCGTAATGCATAAGTACGCGGAATTTCGATGTGAGTATATATTTGTAAAATTACACATCTGCCAGACAATTGAGCATTAACGCTAGACCATTTTCTTACGAAATGCCTCTGACGACCAAAGATAAACATTAATCCGCGCCTCCTGCCGTGTCCTTCATACCACAAGGGTGTGTACTGTGATGCCCCGGGACCGGAAGTGGGACAAGGAGTGGTGAAGTGGACAGTGGGGAGGGGAGGGGAGGGGAGAATAATAGAGGGAGGAGAGAGGAGGAGAGAGGGGGGGATGAGGAAAGAGGGGGTAAGGGATAATAGCCTATAAGAAGAGAGGGGTGAGATAATTAAGGAGAGACAATACAAAGTAACAAGTAGAGAGGAGTGGATTGGAAAATAATCTGAGAAGAGGAGAGAGAGAGAGACGAGTGTGTGTGAGTGTGTGTGTGTGTGTGTGTGTGTGTGTGTGTGTGTGTGTGTGTGTGAAGGGGGGGTGGAGGGGGTACCAGAGAAAGAGGAGAGAGGGGGTGGTACTAGTGGCAGGGGCTGCTGGTACCGGTAGGAATATTAATGTTGCCACGGAGAGAGAGTAGATGAGAGGGGTGGAGAGGGGGGGGGGGGGGCTTGCATAAGGGTGAAATGGGGGCAGGGGACTTGCAAGGGGTGGGGGAGGTGGCATGGGGGAGAAATACATGGGGGGGGGGGAGTAAGCAGGGGTTGCAAGAGCTGGGGATGTTGCATAGAGGGGAGGGGAGGCTTAGGGGGGAGTTGGGGGAGTTACATGAGGGAAGTAGGGGGAGTTGCAAGGGCCTGGGGACGTTGCATGGAGGGGAGGTGGGGGCCAGGGGATGGTGGAATGAAGGTCTTGATTACTGGGAGAGGGACCTGGGTGTTAGATGAAAGCTGGTTTTTCTGTAGGGAGGTAGAGAGAGAGAGAGTTGCATGGATACGGTATGTGATATTAGTTGGAGCAATTATATACAGGTTGTGGGTTACATGGGTTGTATTTTACTCGGGACGTTGGTTAAGTTACATGGGAAATGAGTTGTTTGGGCATGGGTTCATACATTGTGGCTGCAGGGGTTATGGGTCATGGGTTGTTGGTTCAAGTACATGGGTGAAAATGAAACGTAGTGAGCGTATTAGGTGGCCAGAAATATGAGTTGCATGTAGTGAATGGTATCGAAGTGATCATTTTGAAATGAATGAGACAACAATAACAGGCTGCAATAAGTATGAGTTACCTCTAGTACAGTAGCCTAGATGGCATAGGGTTTGATAACTGGATAAAGTTAGAATAGAGGGCTGCAAGAAATATGAGCTGTATGCAGTGGATGGTATCGGGAGTGATAATTGATATGAGGCGAGAGGTGTATATTGCATGCAATATGAGGTACAAGAGTTATTGGGTGCAGCTTGCATGGGTTGTCGGCTGCATGGCAAAGTAGCAGGGCAGTGTATTGCATGATATGTAGGTTGCAAGCTGTGTTTCATGTGGCATACTTGTTGGGGGTAACTTGAAATGTGTGAATTATGTTTTGTGAGAACTTCTATTGTCGGTATTGTAAGTAATAACTTACATGGGATAATACGTTGTTCATCATAACCAAACGAACACATAATTTGATTTGTTTGTACTGTATAGCCTCTTCTAGACAGTGAGGTAGATTTCTACGCCCACCCAAATCATCTGTATGTCCCTCTAGAGTCTAGGGGTTGTTGTTGTTGATGTTCCCTATAAGCTGCCTGTCCGAACAGCCCCGAGTCCCTGAGGAAGGCCATGGCCACGATCGGGCTTTCCCACAGAGCTCTCATTGAGTGTAGATTGTGATGTTGGCGTAAGTGGTTGTGTGAAATGCAGTCTTCTATGATGTGTTTAATGGTATGGGGTGCTGTGTTACATCCCGGGCAGACGTCGACGACGGAGTCATCCAGTCTTCTCTGATAGCTCAGGAGAGCTGGATGGTGTCCGCATCTCAGCCTGGCCAGGTGGACTCTGTCCTCGCGAGGAAGGGAGGATTCGGAAGGATGGATTTCGGGAGGTCGTGCTTGCAGCTGCGTGTTGTCTGTGAGTGAGTGGATGGATCGGCGAGAGATGTGAGTATGGATGTGCTTGTGGAAATTGGTTCGGGTGGACAGGGAGGGAGAGAGGACAGTAATACCGTGTGCTGGGTGTTGTTTTGATATTTCTTGGTGTATGTGGGTGTGTTGCCATGTAGTTTAGTGGGTGGGTTTAGAGGCTGCTGCCAGGAATTGAGTGCCTCTCATGTCCAGATGGTCTTTGACTTTGAGGATTTTGGTTTCTTGATGTAGGTGATCTCTCTAGGGGTTCACATACTTACTATACAAATTCAGTGCTTTACAAATTATCATGTTTCTATGGATATTACTGATCTGCGACATGTTATTAATAATGAGATATAAGGTCAAATGTGAAAACCAACAATCAATCATAAGTATGTATGCAGGAGTATCGTATCTGCAATTCAATGGCAGGGAATCGGCAACTAGGAAATGCAAATTTTCTCACGATAGGTACACGTATGTGCCAGGATATAGTTACACCCTTTTGAATGTTTGAACATTTAAGGCCAAGTTCTGAAGCATCTGGGATATACTGGGATATAGCATTATCCCTTTTGGGCAGGATAGCTTCATAGGGGTGAGTAGCTATTAATGCTCAGGACTTAACCCTGGAGATACGGTGTTGAATGGGTCACAGGTTGCCTCGGGTGGGTGACGTGGCGAAAGGGTTTGCATGGAGTATGAGATCAACACATTTGGGATGACAGGGTGTAACCTTGCTGGGGTAAAGAGTAGGGTGTAGATTGTAAAAGGTGGAGGAGGGAGGGAGGGCTAGCGTGGTGTTAGTTTTAGGCTAGAGGCTAGAAAAGGATTTTACATTGAAATTCGAAATCAAAGTGGCTTAATGATTACAAGATGAATATGTAATGCAGGATCGAGGTGGAGTAAGGAAGAGGTCGTGAGTAGAGTTGAACTAAATCGAATGCATAGTAGAAGTTATTAAAGTATGGAACAGTAAAGTGTATGGAAGATGGAGTTATTATGTAGTGTGCTGTATTATATAGGTTCGAATCCTGGTGGATCACATAATTATATGCTTTCATTAATTTCATTGGAGGTGTTTGGTGTGGTGGTGAAATTAATAAAAACTAGTCTTCAGTAGAAAATTATGTGTTGCGAGTTAAACGAGAAATGGAGGACGAGAGATATTCACCAGTACAGGGAAATGTAGGACGAGAGATATTCACCAGTACAAGGAAATGGAGGACGAGAGATATTCACCAGTACAAGGAAATGTGTGAATATTTCTGCAAAGGAGGAGTGAAGGTTATCATTGGATACGGGGTGCGTGAGAAGAAGTGTTGTGAGGTGGCTGTGGATGCTGGATGTGGATATTAACTGTGGATACAGTATGAGGAACAGTCGTGGTCATGAAAACTTGGACACCTCCAAATGATAATAACAAGACTTAGAACTTTAACTAGTGAATCTGAGTTAAGTTGATTGTTGTGGTTCAAACATTTTATTATAACTGTTCGTCAAAGTATCCTAATTGCGCCTTCAAAATTTTTATAAAAATGTTTGCCCATAACTGTACAGAAGCGACAAGAGGGTTAAGGGGGCATGGTTCACTTTTTGGGCGATTTTTGCATGTATTCATTATTTTTCTAGTTTCCTCCCTAAACCTCCATCAAACTTAGAAGAAAAAAAAAACATCCATCAGATCCCCCTTCTAGATTAATTTGTACATTTTTCGGTAGAAAAATGTCCTGGTCGAAGGCCGGTCACTTTCGCCAGGGAAAAAATCGACACCTAAATCACCTTATAAATCGACACCTAAATAGCACGAAAGGTTTAAATATTGACGAAGAAATGGGGCGAAAGGTCTTATAAATCGACTAACTAATGGGGCAAACATCTTAACATCTGAAAACTAATGGGGCTAAACATAAGCCTTTTAGGGATACTTTAAATCCTTTGTTACCATCAGGGGTATTTAGAAACCTTTAGTTTAGTTACTTCAACCTCTGCAGTTGTCTTTGAGTTAGCTGTGGGCAGAAAACTAATTTTGGAGAGGTAATTATAAGAGTGAGAGAACTCTATTTCTTATTGCTAATCTGGCCACCTCTGCGTCATATGAGTCTGAAGGGGTTAAAGACAACTACCAATTTTCTTCCTCTCCTGGATCGAGGCCAACTTGTGCACCCGGAAGGAATCACAGCACACCAAATACGGAAGTTGGGCACGGTTATTGAGCAGAACATACAGCACAATAACCCTTCCTGTACCAGCGACGTCTGCTGTATTATATTCTTGCTATATCTAGATGATTTTATGCAGCTTAGGAAGGATCTGTGGTAGTTAAAAGGGTTGATTGGGATAGTTTGAAGCCTTATAATTGCTGAAGCCCTTTTTTAACTGAATATAATCTTCTAATTGTTGCCAGAATATACCGTAATTGTTGCCAGAATATACCGTAATTGTTGCCAGAATATACCGTAATTGTTGCCAGAATATACCGTAATTGTTGCCAGAATATACCGTACCGGTAATTAAATGGATGTCACTGTTACGGTATGGGATAAGAGGTGTACAAAAACCTTATGATGGAGTCTTGGGCGGTGCTTAAGGTCACTATAGTCCGTTCATTCTAGGTTGGGCAGAAATTGTAATATCTAACCTCTGTAACTCAAAAAGGGCTAGAACAAATGAGCTGTCAATTTCCACACCTATTCCCTGGCCAAGTATTCCTATTTGGTAGAAATATTAGCTCGATTAATCTAGTCCTTTTCGAGTTATGAGAAGTTAAGAGGTTACGATTTCTGCCCAATATATAGTGTATTTGTTCAATGGATAAAACATCATGTTGGTAGTTACTAAATGGCGTTGTAAATAATAATCCTCAAGTTAACATGCATGAAATATAATTATATATAATCTGTATGCTTTTTTTAACGAATCTGAGTAATGTAGCATTTTTCATTCGAAGAAATCACGAAACACATCTTGGCTGTTATACAACATCTATGAACAGTTCTACTCGTTCCACTATTCCTTGTATTTATTATATTTCTCTCTCCTTCACCAAAAGGTCTAATATTTATACTGTATGTATATATATATATAAATAACAAATATTAAAACAAAGTATTTGATTACAAACATAGAATACCAACTGCAAAATTTCAAATTATCAGTAACGGTTCATCAAATTATTATAATTGTCCCTTTCACAAATCAATGACCAGATAATACAAAATAATTTATACAAATGCTCAACATTATGTGTATTCATTCAGATTGACTACATTAGTGTACGGTTACTACATAGGCTATATTCAGCTTACGGTTACTACATAGGCTATATTCAGCTTACGGTTACTACATAGGCTATATTCAGCTTCCTATACGACACTGACCGATATAAGCCTTTTCTAATGAAACAGAACTTGATATTCTAGGACTAACGACTATTCCACTCATTTTAACAACCTCCCTAATTAGATCAACTAAATTTATAGCTACTAGGCTTATACTAATTGTGCGATATAGGCTAATAGGGTTTATATTACAGGTGCCACGTAATCATGTTGATTTGATTATACCACATCTCTATCTCTCTCTCTCTATATATATATATATATATATATATATTCGTTTGAGAGAGAGAGAGAGAGAGAAAGCGAGAGCGGGGGGGGGGGGGGGGGGGGGGAAGTTCACTCAAGATGCAGAGAGTGTGGGAAACGCAGCGCCCCCCACTCCGCCTCGCCTGCCAAGTAGCGGGGTTCAGGGGAGGAGAGAAAAAAACCTGCCGAGTTTCCGTGAGGCTCCGGGCACTTGGGTAGGGGCGTGAGGGTATCAGGACATCTCACCACACAAACAAGACGAGTGCTATCACACACCATGACACCATGCTATCTCATGACCAGACCTATTCTTCACCAGTCAGTTTCATCACCATAGCAGCTCAATACCAAGGCATCTCAATACCACACGTTGCCACATCTACTGTCCTGTACAGCGATCACGGGGACCCCCCCCCCCCCTCTCTCTCTCTCTCATCTATACAGTAAAGATAGGGATAACAATTGCTCTCTACCCACTACAGGGAAAAGTTTTCATTTATTTTGACACACATAGGCCTACACGTATTATATACAGTATACACTATAAATTATATATATTATATATATATATATATATATATATATATATATATATATATATATATACTGTATATATATATATATATATATATATATATATATATATATACTGTATATATTTCCTGAGGTGCTATTATGTATATAATTGACAACTATACTGAGTTTGAATAATGACCATGATCTACATCTCCTGCGGCGAGTGTGAGGCACCAGCCTTTCAACACAGAGAGCGTACAACGTAGAATGGCAAAACTTATCCATAATATTAGAAATCATCCGTATGAAGAAAGGTTGAAGAAATTAGGCTTACATTCGTTAGAGAGACGCAGAGTTAAGGGGGTATCACACTGGGCCAATTCTCGCCATTCTACCGCAAAAAATGGAGCTACCGCCAGTCTCCAGCACAAATCTCACCATTTGACCGAGCTAGGATGCTTCCCGCACTGGGTGGGAAGCTCCATCTTTTGACGGCGGTAGATTGTCAGCCTCTTTACAGCTCGCATTTAATCTCATTGATATCTCAAGTAGCCTATATGACGTCGAAATATATATTTTGCTACATAATTGTGTGTTTTGATCGTGAGAAGGGCTGCGGATAGACATAAACTAAGTTAATTAATAATAAAATAGCTACACCACTTGCAGCTAAATAACCACTTCCTATACGTAGGCTACGCCACGGCGATTGGTATGAAACGAAAACATTCGGTTGTGTAGCAGGAGGAACTGTTTTTTCAGATGCCTATTTACTAAGAATCATTGAACAATATATCTAACCTAGCCTAACCTAACCTAACCTAGTATATTAGTGGACTATTTATGAATGTAAAATGTAAAAAATATAAAGTAACATTACCAAATTATTGAGATAAATACAAGTCTACTCGCATACACAGGATTATACCAGGCATTCTACAACCTCCGAAAAGTTAAAAATATTTCCTCATATATGCTCCAAATATAAAACATAATCACGCAAACTTGTAAATTGAGTCATGAAATATAATTGTCGATATAAATCCATATTACTCTAAATTATTGGTGAAACAGCACAATATAAACGATCGTTTAGTGCCGAGGTAACGACAGGGGCTCCGTCATGCTATAGCCTATATTTTGCGAAAAACTTCCTCATAGCTACTTATATAAGCTTCACACGCAAAACATAGCAACATTAACATATAGATTGGGTCCTATTACACAAAGTTTGTCAATATCAATCCATATTATTCTACAGTTTAAGTGAAACCACTGTTCTATAGCCTACGCCACGGCGATTGGTATGAATCGAAAAAGTTCAAAATATAAATTTCCTCATATAAGCTTCAAATTAAAAAAAAAAATAGACTAACGTGTAGATTGAGTCATATTGCATTATAATTGTAGATGTAAATCCATATTACTATACATTACAGTATAGGTGAAACGGACCAATATAGGCTAAGGTCGGACGTTGTTATTGTTGTGTCGGAGACTCACGCAGCCAGGACGCTTGGCGTGTGTGATAGAATTTGCCGGCGCTACTGACTGGAAACGGAGACTGGAGATTGGAGAATGACGAGAATTTGGCCCAGTGTGATGCCCGCTTTAGGCAAGCCTTGACCTGAACTGGCCAGAGGTCGGAAGAGGACTGACCGCTCCTCAGTCCTCACCTGGTGAACCCGAGTGAAAAAGAACCTTGTGACGTCATACGCGCGCGGGTCGGATATTCGGGCAGAAGTGAACTTGCGTCAGGCTATAGCCTAGCCTATATTTTGCGAAAAACGTCCTCATAGCTACTTATATAAGCTTCAAACGCAAAGCATAGCAACATGAACGTATAGATTGGGTCCTATTACACAAAGTTTGTCAATATCAATCCATATTATTCTAGTTTAAGTGAAACACCACAATATAACGATCGAAATATATATTTTGCTACAAAATTAAGTGTTTTGATTGTGAGAAGGGTTGCTGGTAGACAAACAATGTTCAAGGTGAATTAATGCTAACATAGCTACACCACTTGCAGCTAGTAAATAACCACTGTTCTATAGCCTACGCCACAGCGATTGGTATGAATCGAAAACATTCGAAAACCTCCGAGAAGTTCAAAATATAAATTTCCTCATATAAGCTTCAAATTTAAAAAAAATTACACTAACGTGTAGATTGAGTCATATTGCATTATAATTGTAGATGTAAATCCATATTACTATACATTACAGTATAGGTGAAACGGACCAATATAGGCTAAGGTCGGAAGTTGTTATTGTTGTGTTGGCGACTCACGCAGCCAGGATGCTTGGCGTGTGTGACAGAATTTGACCCAGTGTGATGCCCGCTTTAGAGGGGATATGATAGAGATGTTCAAGTGGGTTAGTGGGATTAATAAAGGGGACATGAAAAATGTACTAAAGCTCAGTGATAGCGAACAAACTCGAACTAATGGTTTCAAATTAGATAAATTTAGTTTCAGAAAAGATATAGGCAAATATTGGTTTAGTAACAGAGTTGTAGATAGGTGGAATAGGCTACCGAGTGACATGGTAGGATCGAAAACGATAGGGAGCTTTAAGATAAAATTAGATAGGCATATGGACATGATGGGTTGGGTATGAGGGGGAACTGCCGGTTGTAGATCCCCGTAATCTTGTTACGTTTTTGTGGGGTCGGTCCCCACCACCACCACCAACAATAACTACCACAACCACCACCACCACAATAGCTACCACAACCACCACCACCACCACCACAATAACTACCACAACCACCACCACCACAATAGCTACCACAACCACCACCACCACAATAACTACCACAACCACCACCACAATAACTACCACAACCAGGCACCATACCCACACCACACACCATTAAAATAAAGTCGTCTATTAGTAGCCAGAATAAACTGTCAAAACTGGTCATAATCCTCTCAATGGGTTATTAAAGATAGTTATTATGTATTTCCTTCCTAGACGTCCTTACTAAACTGCATAAAATCGTCTAATAATAGCCAGAACATAATGAAGGAACGCGTCATAGTATCCTGAAGGGGTTACTTATATCACCCATATTTCTCACCTTATTTCAGCCTATTTCCTTCCCATTCTCCTCTCAGCCCGTCCGCTATTCGTCAAATACCACCTCCAGTCTCTTACCGCACTCCTGGCACTCGAATATCGCGCACACATAACAAAAATAACTACGAAAGGAACAACTCGTCTTTACCGAGCGTCACCGTCTCTGGGAATCAAGCGAGAGTCTATAGTTCTCCACCTGGACACTTATACACAATAAAATAAATATCCGGCTTAAAAATAAATTAAACAATATCAACGTTAACTCAATATCATAATGTTGTTTATGGGAAGTGAAAATAATTATAAGGACCACCTAGAGTTAAATATGGAAGGAAATTTGATATCCCTTTCCCGGTGGGTTCCCGGATGTCACGCGTTTCCCGCCAAGACCATGGAATGCTGGGTAGCTCTCGTTTTCTGTGAAAATGCATAATTTTGCTTGATCTGAATATAGGATTATATTGCATCATGTACACTAGCGCGGTTATATATATGCCGATGTGTATATACAGTATATATATATATATATATATATAAATTATACCAGTATATATACAGTATACAGTAGGGTAAGACAGGGTAATTTCGCCGCGGCGCTAACAATTTGCATTCAAACGCCGATATCTCCGAAACTATTGCATGGATTCGGCTGCAGTTTGGCTTAGGTTGTAGAGCAGTTTTTGTTTAGGTTGTAGAGCAAGTTTGGCTTAGGTTGTATGGCTAGTTTGGCCTAGGTTGTAGATCTAGTTTGGCTTAGGTTTTGTTGCAGTTTCGCGGGGCCTGGAGCCGGGGCTAGCGGCGCGTCTGACGGTATGGTCAGGTGTGTGTGGGGGTGTTTGTGGGTGGTTTGTACGTGTGTTTATTTGTGTGTATGTTTGCGTGTGACACTTTTTTCAAAGACGCTGTGGACCATAGAGCTTTCATGTTTTGAAAAACTGGCAAGTTGCTCATGGCAGACCAATAATTGTTAAATACAGTATATATAATAAAAAAGCATAATTCAGAGACAAATTTGTTAGTTAAACAATAATATTACTTCCCAACTCTATAGCAATGCAAAGGACTCTAATTCATTCGAAATAATAATTTTAAGTAGGCCTATATGAAGGATAAAATATTTACAACACTCACCCCTGTCAGTTGTCTAACATTTGAATCATGCCTTGTAACGAAGGCTGTGAGTGGCTGAAACTGTCACCAGAGTCCTGCCTCCCGGCTGATGGCCACACCCCCAGAGTCCGTTAATCTTTGGTCTTGGCCGAGTTGACCAGACACTACCAAAGAATCTCGGGAGGCTGTCGCTTCTGTCTGGTAAAATCACCAAACATTACCATAGATTACCAGACATTCGCCTCTTTGTGCCTTTGAAAAAACGTGCTAAGTGTTGGCAGTAGCCGTCAGCTGCTGCCTGGTACTTTGTACTAGCAGCCTACACGCTGCACCCACACGAGACACGTCCACACCCGCACTAAATACTTCCACACCCGTAGGCCTAATAAATACGTCTACACCCGCACTAGACACAGTGGCGCCTAGGCCTACACGTGTGACACACCTGCATCTCTGCCCGCCCTATTCAGTTGTGTGTGTGTGTGTGTGTGTGTGTGTGTGTGTGTGTGTGTGTGTGTGTGTGTGTGTGTGTGTGTGTTTCTATTGGCATGTTTAGTGTCAGTTTGGGTTTATGAATGTTTTCATTGCTTTTACCTTCGCGCTAGTGTTTTGTCTGGCCATTAATCATATAATGTTATCTAGTTTACTAGCTAGATGATGCGTAAAATAGGTCGCGGCGAAATTAACCCGCCCGGCGGGGTAATTTCGCCGCGAGTGACTTTTTAAACAAAAATCGGCAGCATGACCAAAACATTATATATTTGTTTTTGTTTTTTGGGAATCTATAACAGAAAGGCTTAATGTACAGATAATAAATTAAAAATTTAAAAATTCCATTTGTGGCAGTTTCTATTCGTCAAAATACGCGATTTTCGGCGAAATTACCCCGTCTTACTCTATACTGTATATATATATATATATATATATATATATATATATATATATATATAGGCATATGGACGAGATGGGTTGGGTATGAGGGGAATATGCCGGGTGTGGGCCAATCGGCGCTTAGCAGACCCAGTAATCTTGTGTTAATCTCTGACCGTTTTGGTGGGGTCAGTACTCAAGGTATTATTGAGTCAATTGGGCCTTGTAATTGGGGTTGGGTGTGACAGGGATCTGCCTTGTGTGGGCCGATCGGCTTTTTGCAGACTCCCATTTTCTTATGTTCTTATATTAGAAACACGAAATTAATAATATACAATTCATATGAAATATACGACAGGACAACATATCATTATTGTTTGTGTTCATACTACAGATCTAAAGCTTTAGAAGACAGCAAAATGTTTCAATAAGTATTGTGTCGTCTTATGTGTGTATGAAGGAGACAAACGGCAGGCTGAGTGTAACGAGTGTCTCACCCAAAGCCAAAAGAGTGACAGGGAGCCAAATTCAAGGGACGTTTCGGTCAAAATGCCTGGACACAAGGAATATATAGCAGTCTAAGTCATATGATGAAGGAAAGATTAATTAAGAGATAGAGTTTGTTGAGTAGAAGAAAGACCGAGAACACTGAAGGTTGTAATACTGATAGAAGAGTGAAATATTTCACAGTCTTTGTTTGTCAACTGGTCAACACAGAACGAAAGGGAACTTAAGAACATAAGAAAATGGGAGTCCGCAAAAAGCCGATCGGCCCACACAAGGCAGATCCCTGTCACACCCAACCCCAATTACAGGCCCAACTAACTTGATAACTAAAATGCATAAATGGAAAGATTATAGAGCATTCAAATCCAAAAAAACAAAACAAAATAGCATAAGTGTTCTTCTTGTTAGCATTTCAATAAATTCTATCTATCTATCTATCTATTGCCTGACGCCGCGATCCCCGAAGGGGTGGCCACGAACGAACCGCCCCCATGCACCTCTGTCCCCAGTCAGTCGACGCCCCTCCTCCCAACCGTCGATTGATAATAATTATGTATGACTTTTGAGGTTAGAGTATTTGACATAAAATATATACAGGAATCAGTGCACAGGTACAGACCATTTCCGGAAATTTTCGATCGACAGTAATGTTTGTGGCAGCACTATGAGGCGCTATTATGTACCGTATATAATTGACACTATACTGAGTTTGAATAATGACCATGATCTACATTCTAATAATAACATATATAAATTAACATTAGATATTCCAGAATATAGTTGCCCAGAAAAGTGGCCGGGGAAAGGTGACCGAGTTAATCCTATATAATTATTATACCTTCTCCTCCTACTCTAATCCTTCTAATCGGTCACGTCATTAGTCTCCTCACACACTCAAACACAGGACAGTCCTAGTTGTACAATGCTTCACTAGGATTGTTATATATTTTTATGATTTGCTCCTTGAATATGAGCTATATATACTCTCTCTCTCTCTCTCTCTCTCTCTCTCTCTCTCTCTCTCTCTCTCATATGGAAGTCTTATATATACTGAATGGGTCAGACAATGCTTACCCTCAACATTACACAGTTAGTAATATGAATATGATGATAACTTTTCATTGTCAACTTTTCAGAATATATTAATTTATCAATGAAGAGAAGGTACGATACACCGTAGATTTGGGATAACATGGTTTATGGGGATAAGTTAGGCATCAAGGACGACAAAGCAGTGTATTTTTTTTCTTTCTATGTGATTGAGGGAGGCAAAAGGCAGAACTGCCTATAGTGAGTGCCTCCCCCATAGTTAAAAGAGTGACAGGGCCAAAAACAAGGGACGTTCGAGCCAAAATGCCTGGACACACAACCGTATGTATGGTTTCGATTCGCGTCCTTACTAAAGAGTATGAGGAGAGTGGGACTAAGGGTACGATAGAGGTGTAGGAAAAAGCCCTATTAAGGGGAGGTATTTAGTTAGTTCCCTAGACCTCCATCAAGCTTAAAATTACACCCCCTTGAGTCCCTTTCAAGATAAATTTGTACATTTTTCGGTAGAAAAATGTCCCGGCCGAAGGCCGGTTCCTCCTAAATTACAGGCTCGCTATCGCTCGCCAGGATAAAATTGACACCTGAATGGCACGAAAGGTCTTAATATGGGGTGAAAGTTCTTAAAATCGCTAAACTAATGGGGCAAACGTTATATAATATCAAAAGCAATGGGGCTAAACATGAGGGAGAAAGGGGTCAAGAAAAAAATCCCTCAAGTGGAGATCTCCCCTTAACCCTGAGAGAAAGGAGAATAGAGCTGTAGGGATACTATAATGCTATACGGGTGATTGTGATGAGGGTGTTTGTTGATCCCCTACTTCAACCAATTATCAGGCAACCTGTCCCCGACCCCCAAGAATAAAATCAGGGTGTCAAACCAGAACAATTGTTTAAAGACTTGAATGGAAATGAGAAAGACCATTAACGTGGCTTAGCATTATGTTGGCCATTTCATCACTTCCAAAAACAGAACTTGAACTAAAAACCACAATTTTATCTTTGCATTCACAATAATACAGACTGAAAAGAATGGATTCGGTTCTTGTTTGACACCCTGCGGCCAAGATACTCCAGGTCTGTCACACCCACGACCTCCCATACATAACACTCACAATGTAGGGGTATTCTGACCGTTGTTTGCATTGTATTATACTGTAGGGGAGCGGATGATTAAGTTATGGGAACGTTAGAAGACAGAGTTATGAAACAGGGTGACAAGAGTTGTAAGATAGTGTTTAATAAAGCTGGAGGACAGGGTACGTTAGAGTTGTGTGTGTGAGAGAGAGAGAGAGTACGATAGAGCTGTAAGATAGAGGATAATAGATGTGTTGGGGATACTATACTAAACGGGTGGTTTGTGATAGTTAATAAAGCTGGAGGACAGGGTACGTTAGAGTTATGTGGGTGTGTGTGTGTGTGTGTGTGTGTGTGTGTGTGAGAGAGAGAGAGAGAGAGAGTACGATAGAGCTGTAAGATAGAGGATAATAAATGTGTTGGGGATACTATATTAAACGGGTGGTTTGTGATAATTAATAAAGCTGGAGGACAGGGTACGTTAGAGTTGTGTGTGTGAGAGAGAGAGAGAGAGTACGATAGAGCTGTAAGATAGAGGATAATAGATGTGTTGGGGATACTATATTAAACGGGTGGTTTGTGATAGTTAATAAACCTGGAGGACAGGGTACGTTAGAGTTGTGTGTGTGTGTGTGTGTGAGAGAGAGAGAGAGAGTACGATAGAGCTGTAAGATAGAGAATAATAGATGTGTTGGGGATACTATATTAAACGGGTGGTTTGTGATAGGGGTACGGGCTGTTGATCCGCTACTCCTGCACATTCTCACGCAACCACCATACTTCACGCGTGCTCCCTCATGTTTCTCACGGGTCTGTCACACTCACACACACACACCATTCATAACACTCACACTCACACACACACACCATTCATAACACTCACACTCACACACACACACACACACACCATTCATAACACTCACACTCACACACACACACACCATTCATAACAGCCGAGCTACGCTGTGGGCTATACGGCATATTCTTAAACTTTACCATGGGGAATACCTTGGCATAAATAGACGACATAACTAGAAAATTGTCGGGAAGAAAATTGATTGCATATAGAAAGATACCTATATATATATATATATATATATATATATATATATATATATATATATATATATATATATTTTTTTTTTTTTTTTTTTTTTTTTTTTTTTTTCAATAGAAAAGTGTCCCGACCGAAGGCTGCTTTATTTTAACGTTACAGGCTCTCAATCACTCGCCCATAATTAAAATCGACACATGAATGGACGAAGCGTCTTATTGTCGCCAAACTAACGGGTGAAACTTCTTAAAATCTCCAAAGTGATTGTGCAAAACAGGGGAGGTCCAATACAACTCCCTCTGATCAAAAAAGTTAAGGGGAGATTTCCACTTGAGGGACTTTTTTCATGACCCCTTTCTCCCTCATGTTTAGCCCCATTGCTTTTGAGATTTTAAGACGTTTGCCCCATTAGTTTGGCGATTTTTAAGAATTTCCGCCCCATTCTGTCAATTTTAAGACCTTTCGTGCCATTTAGGTGTCGATTTTATCCTGGCGAGCGATAGCGAGCCTGTAATTTAAGAGTAATCGGCCTTCAGCCGGGACATTTTTCTACCGAAAAATGTACAAATTTATCTTGAAAGGGGGTCAAGGGGGTGAAATTTTAAGATTGCTGGAGGAGTAGGAAACAAACTAGAAACCTCCCCTTAAGATATTTTACCATCGCTTACTACCGACCGATACCCGTCCAACCAGATTGTTTGGTTAGTTTTTTGTTTTTGTATTTTTTATTTTTTTCTGTCTCCAGGCACTTATGACTCCCGACCCTTCCTTCCGTGCCTCTCCCGATCATAAAGCCATTAACTGAGAGAGAGAGAGAGAGAGAGAAAGAGAGAGAGAGAGAGAGAGAGAAAGAGAGAGAGAGAGAGAGAGAGAGAGAGAGAGAGAGAGAGAGAGAGAGAGAGACAGACAGACAGCGAGAGAGAGAGAGAGAGAGAGAGAAGGAGAGAGAGAGAAAGAGAGAAGGAGAGAGAGAGATAGAGAGAGAGAGAGAGACGGAAGTGTGTCGCGGTTAACACGCTCAGCACTTTCCATTGATAACTAATCATAATATTTACCTTATTTTATTGCCTCGTGCATCCATAACAAATATATGATACTTCCTGCTAAAACGGGTAATTTTATATTAATTATATAGTTAAATAAATAATGTGTTATCTAAAATATTCTTATAATTAAATAGATCTTATTATTATGTGTTTTCCACCAACCAACTTCACCTCTAAACTCAATTAATGAAATCAACAAATACATGTGGCACTCCAAGGACTCGAACCTAGGATACTCACATCGAAATTCCGTGCACTATGCATTACGCCATCAAGACAGTTAAAACAGATCAGTTATTTATGTTATGTTCAGTCACATTTAGGAGTACAGGTACTTGCTTATCATACAAGAAAGACAAATGAAGTTGAAGCAGTAAAAGAGGGACCGCACTACCGAAAGGGTCTACTGTATATTATATCAAACATTAAAGAGAAAACACTTTATTTGTGTACTATTATTGTTTAGAATCTATTCCTTGTTTAAGGGGAGGTATTTAGTTTGTTCCCTAGACCTCCATCAAGCTTAAAATTACACCCCCTTGAGTCCCTTTCAAGATTAATTTGTAAATTTCCCGGCCAAAGGCCGATTCCTCTTAAATTACAGGCTCGCTATCGCTCGCCAGGATAAAATCGACACCTGAATTGCACGAAAGGTCTTAATATGGGGTGAAAGTTCTTAAAATCGCTAAACTAATGGGGCAAACGTTTTATAATATCAAAAGCAATGGGGCTAAACATGAGGGAGAAAGGGGGCAAGAAAAAAATCCCTCAAGTCGACATCTCCCCTTAAGCTGAGATACAATATATATTCTAAACATTTGGAATGATCTCGACAGACGCTATTGGCTTATATATATTTATTAGTTGTGTTATATTACGAAATAAAACTTCCCATAAACATTTTCTGCTCTAATTACCCTAGACCTGACAACCTGGCTGACTCCGTAGTACGCCTCCTGCCCTCCACCCTCGTTAGCTACCTACCCTCATTACCATCCACCCTCGTTAGCTACCTACCCTCATCACCAGACCCACCAACTTGGAAAATTGGTCTCTACACAAATAATGAAGTTGCCATCAATTTTAAAAATTAATTGTCGAAAATAAATTAATGGCAACAAGTTATGGTTATTATTCCTGGTTTAGGCTATTTGAAACATATTAAATAACAGATCGAACTGAAAATTTAGCTGTTATTAATTGGTGGATGTGACTCGTCAGTCTTGGTCGGTTACCCATCTAGGGGTGACAACCTTATGAGAAACCGGGCGGATGGAACTCATAGTTAGATAGATAGATTAATTGGTTAAAGTATTAAGCTAAGTATAATAACGGCTTCACAGTTGTTCACGCTATAGTTAACAAGCTACGGCAAACTGTTTTTTTTTTTTTTTTTTTTTTTTTTTTTTTCCCGTTACCATAGCAACACAGGAAAGAGGAAGCCTTGATGTACAAAATTAAATTCAAACGTTAAGGACAATATTAAGAAGAACAACACTGAACATACGGACACGAAATGGATTATATTGAGCATTCTAAACCACGAATATCAAAGAAGAGTATTAAGTGACAGGGATATGAACTGGATTACACTAACCACGCATCTAAAAGGCTAATATCAACAAAAAAGTATTGTGCCGAGATAGAGTGTACCGAAACAATACCATCAATATAGTGTAGCCACGTATATAGTTGTACTGCTACCGTGTTTACCCTGTTTACCATTGGTCAGCCATATAAACAAATGAGTGTGAAGCTGTGAACGGCACCTCCCTATAACAATAACCGATAGTGGCGAGAGGGAGAGATGTTTCATAGTGCTAGACCAGACTTATTAATGTTCTAGTCTTTTCTTTTTTAACCGTAGTGCAATATATATTATTCAAAACACATACATTTTGATATAACATTTGTAAGAGATACTTCATAGAGCTACACCATATAATATTATGTTTTTACCATAGCGCAATACCAGCATATATTTGTCAAACACATACATTTTGATAAAAACAACAACAATCCACAAAACGGGTTCTTATTAAGGGGAGGTTTTTAGTTTGGTCTCTAGATATCCATCAAGCTTAAGATTACACCCCCTTGAGCCCCTTTCAAGATAAATTTGTACATTTTTCGGTAGAAAAATGTCCCGGCTGAAAGCCGGTTCCTCTTAAATAACAGGCTCGCTATCGCTCGCCAGGATAAAATTGACACCTAAATGACACGAAAGGTCTTAAAATTGACAGAAATGGGTCGAAAGTTCTTAAAATCGTCAAAACAATGGGGCGAACGTCTTAAAATTAGAAAAGCAATGGGGCTAAACATGAGGGAGAAAGGAGTCAAGAAAAAAATCCCTCAAGTGGACATCTCCCCTTAATTTTGTTCACATCAGTAGGCTATATAAATAAGTAGCTATATCGTCACTACAATGATTATCCAGTTGAATACATTTTATTGACTGATAATTTATTGACAAAATATTAAGAGGCTAAGTCAGTGGTTTAGGTCGTGGTTTTAGAGACTTAATGACGGACTGACTAGAGACAAAGGCACACAATGTCGGTAGTTGTCCAGTCTTGTCTGTGTTTATAAGGGGCGAAGGGTGCCGGGGTTTAGAGGGGTGGGTAAGAGTTATATAAGGAGGGACAGATGAGGGGAAGGGTAGACTTTTTATGGCAGAGGAAGGAACTGGGGAACGAGGGGGTAACTGGGGAAGAGGGACATGAGGAGGGAACTGGGGAAGAGAGACGTGAGGAGGGAACTGGGGAACAATGGTGTAACTGGGGAAGAGAGACGTGAGGAGGGAACTGGGGAACAACGAAGGGGTACCTGGGGAAGACAAGTGAGGAGGGAACTGGGAAACAACGAGGGGGTAACTGGGGAAGAGAGACGTGAGGAGGGAACTGGGGAACAATGGTGTAACTGGGGAAGACAAGTGAGGAGGGAACTGGGGAACAATGGTGTAACTGGGGAAGACAAGTGAGGAGGGAACTGGGGAACAATGAGGGTGTAACTGGGGAAGACAAGTGAGGAGGGAACTGGGGAACAACGAAGGGGTAACTGGGGAAGACAAGTGAGGAGGGAACTGGGGAACAATGAGGGTGTAACTGGGGAAGACAAGTGAGGAGGGAACTGGGGAACAATGAGGGTGTAACTGGGGAAGACGAGGGAACTGGGGAACAATGAGGGGGTAACTGGGGAAGACAAGTGAGGAGGGAACTGGGGAACAATGAGGGTGTAACTGGGGAAGACAAGTGAGGAGGGAACTGGGGAACAATGAGGGTGTAACTGGGGAAGACGAGGGAACTGGGGAACAATGAGGGGGTAACTGGGGAAGACAAGTGAGGAGGGAACTGGGGAACAATGAGGGTGTAACTGGGGAAGACAAGTGAGGAGGGAACTGGGGAACAACGAAGGGGTAACTGGGTTAGAAACAAGTGAGGAGTGTGGAGGGGAGGCTGGGGAAGATTTAACGGGGTAGGGTTATTTTTTTGGTTTAATTATATATATATATATATCGCCTTTTATAATGGCCCACCAGGGGAGATGGCGCATTTGTCTGGACCCTTTTCTCCCTCGTGTTTAGCCCCATTAGTTTTGAAATTTTTAAGACGTTCAGCCCATTAGTTTGGCGATTTTAACACCTTTCGCCACATTTAGTTGTCAATTTTAGGACCTTTCGTGCCACTTGGGTGTCGACTGTTTCCTGGCGAGCTACAGCGAGCCTATAATTTTAAGAGGAACCGGCCTTCAGCCAGGAAAGTTTTCTACCAATAAATGTACACATTTATCTTGAAGGGAGGTCTAGGGGGTGTTTTCTAAGCTTGATACAGGTCTAGCGAAGGAACTAAAAAATAAAGGAATGAATTATAATGTAAAACTTGCAAAATAAACAAACCAAAACTTATACGAACACAGTAAAAAGACAAAAGACAAGCTTAATAAATTAAAAAAAAAGTAATAATAATAATAATAATTAATAATAATAATAATAATAATAAATAAATAAATAAACAGCCCATCTCCCCTTGAACGCAGAATAGAAGCTATTGGTATCTATCATGGCAAATTCCATATTGTCTATGACTCCAGGAACTCTTGGATGTAGTCACTCTCTATCTAAAGGAACACTAGTCTATTCGCTGTAAGTAGGCGAGAAATCATGACCTCTATCCTCTGTAACTCAAAAAGGGCTAGAGCAAATTGGCTGTAAATGTCCACATATATTCCTTGATTGACTCTTCCCAAATGGTAAACATATTAGCTCGATTACTCTAGTCGTTTTCGAGTTACAGAGAGTCAGGGGTCATGGTTTTTCGCCTACTTACAGCGAATAGACTATAGGAGAGCGGTGAACGGTGGGGTTTTGAAGAGAAAAGAGAGAAATTTACCAGGAGTTACAAAGCATATATATTGTTTCAAAGACCTTGCTGTCCATTTCGAGGAGACACTATGTGAACTTCTATGCTGAAGGACTGACAGAAAGATTAGATGTTATGATTTTGTAAAAGAGTTTCCATATTGTGTTCAACCTCATAATTCTGTTTGTATTTAGAATTAGCATTTTGTTATAACCCACGTTGTCAAAGAGAGAGAGAGAGAGAGAGAGAGAGAGAGAGAGAGAGAGAGAGAGAGAGAGAGAGAGAGAAGGGGGGGAGGGGGGCAGTAACGGTCGCTGGTCAAGAGGGATAGAGCACAAGTTGGATGATGGACAATTACACATGGGAAAGAATGGACACACATACACATGCAATCACTTTTTTTTTTTTTTTTTTTTTTTTATGGAGACAAATGGCAAAGCTTCCTGTAACGAGTGTCTCCCCCAAAGGTTGAAAGAGTGACAGAAGAGCCATAATCAAAGTTCATTATAGGTAATTTAGATGTTTTGGAAAGATGTCTGATGGGCTTGTTATCTCATGTTGATCATATATACGTACATGTGGCCTACCCTGGGTACTGCCCTGCTTGATGGGTGCCTACAGTATCCCCAAGCACAAGCACAAGCACACACACACACACACACACACACAGTCACAGATGCACACACACATACATACACACACACACACACATACAGTTACATATGCACACACACATACATACACACACACACACAGTCACAGATGCACACACACACATACATACATACACACACACACAAAGTCACAGATACACACATACATGATTATCACTCACATACACACACACTCACCAGCAATGACACATATTGTATACTCACACACTGTACAGTACACACACACACACAGCCAGTCACATCAGTATAAAGCTCTGATGTGCGCAAATATAAATCTACACTTAAGAGGGGTGACCTGCTTTTAAACGTCTTAAAACAGTAAGCTGAATGGGGCCAAATGGATACAAGCCAGAGAAAGATAGAACAGGACAGAACAAAAACAGGTCACCCCCCTTAATGATCGGGGATACGGCATAGCTCAAAAATTGCCACACTTAACTGTCTTCGTGGTGCGATGCATAAGGTGTTGATTTTCGGTGTGAGCATCCTGGGTTCGAATCCACGGACTGCCACATGTGTTTGTAAATTTCATTAATCGATTTTAGGAGTATAGTTGGTTGTTGGAAGGAACATAATAACTCATATTTATAAACACCACGAACACAACTGCACCTTCACATGAATATATTAACTGCTTATTTGCTAAGAACATAATGTGGCTGTGTTGTTGATGGCCAAAGATTAATATATATATATATATATAGTAAGTGAAGGAGTGCCAGTGTGTGTGTGTGTGTGTGTGTGTGTGTGTGTGTGTGTGTGTGTGTGTGTGTGTGTGTGTGTGTGTGTGTGTGTGTGTGTGTGTGTGTGTGTTATTGATACTTGGTTGTGTATGTCGTCAAGGTAGTTATTCCAAATATACTGTATATACTGGTATGTGCGTGAATATACTGTATACATATCCAGTACATGCATTTACTGCAGTGTGGTTTTGTTGATTTGGGGGTGTACTTTTGTTGATTTGGGGGTGTACTTTTGGCAGTTGGCGGCAGTGACCAGCCGATTATGGTTAGAGGGCTGCTAGTCTTAAGGGGAGATCTCCACTTGAGGGATTTTTTTCTTGACCCCTTTCACCCTCATGTTTAGCCCCATTGCTTTTGATATTATAAAACGTTCGCCCCATTAGTTTAGCGATTTTAAGAACTTTCACCCCATATTAAGACCTTTCGTGCCATTCAGGTGTCGATTTTATCCTGGCGAGCGATAGCGAGCCTGTAATTTAAGAGGAACCGGCCTTTGGCCGGGAAATTTTTCTACCGAAAAATTTACAAATTTATCTTGAAAGGGACTCAAGGGGGTGTAATTTCAAGCTTGATGGAAGTTTAGGAAACACACTAAAAACCTCCCCTTAAAATGAGGGCTGAGAATGGGGAGAGGGAGAGCTTGAGGTGCCCTTCTCAACTGGAGTGGCTCTCAGTGTGTAAGCGAAGAACTCTGGGTTGTTGGTGATACTTCTGTAATGTGACGTCCATCTCTATATTCAGTGCTGCTATTCAAAATCGCATTTTCTATGACGCCATTGGTGTCATGGTTTTCTTTGTTGAGGGGAGGTGGGGGGAATGTTGAGGATGTTGAGGGGAGGTGGGGGGAATGTTGAGGATGTTGAGGGGAGGTGGGGGGAATGTTGAGGATGTTGGGGGGGGGGGGGGGGAATGTTGAGGATGGTGGGGGGGGGGGGGGGGAATGTTGAGGATGTTGAGGGGAGGTGGGGGGAATGTTGAGGATGTTGAAGGGAGGTGGGGGGAATGTTGAGGATGTTGAGGGGAAGTGGGGGGGAATGTTGAGGATGTTGAGGGGAGGTGGGGGAGAATGTTGAGGATGTTGAGGGGAGGTGGGGGGAATGTTGAGGATGTTGAAGGGAGGTGGGGGGAATGTTGAGGATGTTGAGGGGAAGTGGGGGGAATGTTGAGGATGTTGAGGGGAGGTGGGGGGAATGTTGAGGGGAAGTGGGGGGAATGTTGAGGATGTTCTTCTTGGTGCACTTGTAGCTCGGAAAATAATTCCATGAATAAATCATATATAATTACTGGTACTATGGTAATTTAAGTGGCATAGTGACTGAATAGAAAAAATATATAGTGACTTGATAACGTAATGCATAAGTGCGCGGAATTTCGATGCGAATATCCTAGGTTCGAGTCCTTGGAGTGCCACATGTATGTGTTGATTTCATTGAGTTTAGAGGTGAAGTTGGTTGGTGGGAAGAAAAACCCCAATAATAACAGTAAGCTGGGAAAGGTTGGTCTCAGGGTGTTGGCTAGAGCAAGGGCGTGTCAGTCACCATATGTTTATAACTACACAGGTAAGGGCACCACAGTCACCTCCACCTCCTCTCACCTCCTCCTCCCCGGCAGTCACACTCCTTATAAGACACACTATCGGGTTACACTCTCTTATATATTCGTCTAGTTAAGGGGAGGCACACCGATTTTCTGGGCCCCCTTCTCCCTCATGTTTAGCCCCACTAGTTTTGAGATTATAAGACGTTCGGCCCATTAGTTTGACGATTTTAAGACTTTTCGCCCCATTTCTTTGTTAATTTTATGACCTTTCGTGCCATTTAGTTGTCGATTTTTTCCTGGTGAGCGATAGCGAGCCTGAAATGTTAAGAGGAACCGGCCTTCGGCCGGGACATTTTTCTATCGAAAAATGTACAAATTTATCTTGAAGGGGGGTCTAGGGGGTGTTTTTCTAAGCTTGATGGAGGTCTAGGGAGGAAATTAAAAAAAGATATGAATAAATGAATTAATAGACCAAACAAACAGTCAGTCTCCCCTTAATATTTGTGGACGTATACATGCGCTGTGGTGGCCAACTATCATAGAGAGTAACTAACGCCTTCACTGCTGCGACATAAGTTTTTCTCTTTAGTTTTATCCAGAATAAGGGAGCCCAGACGGTATTGTGCAGCATTCATTTACTGGTTCGGCTCAATGGTTTAAGGAGGGGGTTTAGTTTGCTCTCTAGGCCTCTATAAAACTTTTAAAAAACACCCACAAATCCCCCCTTCGATATAAATTTGTAAATATTTTGGTTGAAACATTTCCCGGCCGAAGGCCGATTCCTCTAAATAAAGACTCGCTATCGCTCGCCAGGAAAAAATAGACACCTAAATGGCATGAAAGGTCTTAATATTGGTAAAGAAATGTGGCAAAAGGTCTGAAAATCGCCAATCTAATGGGGTGAATGTCTTGAAATCTAGTAACTAATGGGGCTAAACATGAGGGAGGAGGAGGACTCTAAAAACCAACTGCCTCCCCTTAACTCCATAAAACACCCCAAGAGAGTTTATGATAATCAATGTTAGCTCGTGTGGTATATATATTATATTATATATATATATATATTATATTCCCTCTAAATCCTTCCTTCAAACGACGACTTATTTTCCTTATTAACCCCTTGAAGCTCTGACGCGTTTAGCACTTTATTTTGGCTATCATTAGACGATTGTATGCAGCTTGGGAAGGATCTGTGGGTATTAAAAGGGTACAGACTAGCTATATCAACCCTTTGACTTCCATATATCCTTCCTAATCTGAATACAATCGTCTAATAACAGCCAGAAGACAAACAAGAAACGCATAATGGACCTTGAAAGGGTTAACCCGCTGCGGAGTATGATACGTTTAAACAGTTTATTGTGGCTATCATTAGAAGACTTTATGCAGCTTAGAAAGGACCTGTGGCAGTTAGAGGGGTAAAGACGGTCTCATTCAACCCTTTAACTTCTATATGCCCTTTATCTAGCCGAATTATAAGGAACACACGCGTCCTCGAAAGGGTTAATTCATTTGGGCAAGAGTAGCTATATCTTGATCTACTGGAGGAGGGACACAACCTGCACCACTATAATAAGGCATGTGAGAAATGTGAAGGTTAAGATAAGTATAATAGAATAACCTGTCGTCCATTGGCTACGGGAACAAAAATGCAGGCCTATTAAGAGCCTAGAAACATTGGAATGCCTGTGTGTGTGTGTGTGTGTGTGTGTGTGTGTGTGTGTGTGTTGGAGTGAGTATGAATGTGTGTGTGTGTGTATGTGTGTGTGTGTGTGTGTTTGTGTGTGTGAGAGAGAGAGAGTGTGTGCAAGTGTATTTGTGTTGGAGTGAGTATGTGTGTGTGTGTGTGTGTGTGTGTGTGTGTGTGGTGTGTGTGTGTGTGTGTGTGTGTGTGAGAGAGAGAGTGTGTGCAAGTGTATTTGTATTGGAGTGAGTATGAATGTGTGTGTGAGTGTGTGTGTGTGCAAGTGTATTTGTGTTGGAGTGAGTATGAATGTGTGTGTGTGTGTGTGTGTGTGTGTGTGTGTGTGAGAGAGTGTGTGCAAGTGTATTTGTGTTGGAGTGAGTATGGTGTGTGTGTGTGTGTGTGTGTGTGTGTGTGTGTGTGTGTGTGTGTGTGTGTGTGTGTGTGTGTGTGTGTGTGAGAGAGAGAGAGAGAGAGAGTGTGTGCAAGTGTATTTGTGTTGGAGTGAGTATGAATGTGGGTTGTATGTGTGTGTGTGTGTGTGTGTTGTGTTGTGTAGGGCTATGTGTAGTGTGTGTGTGTGTGTGTGTGTGTGTGTGTGTGTGTTTGAGAGAGAGACAGTGTGTGTTTTTAATCATGCGAGTTTGTGTGCTAGTGTGTTTGTGTGGTGTGTGTGTGTGTGTGTGTGTGTGTGTTTGAGAGACAGTGTGTGTGTTTTAATCATGCGAGTGCTAGTGTGTGTTGCCTGTGTATGTGTTTGTTGTGTGTGATTACGCCTATGTGTATGTGTGTGTGTGTGCCTGTTTATCTGTGTGCGTATAGTGTGTATGTGCGCCTATTTGCCCATGTGTGTGTGTGTGTGTGTGTGTGTGTGTGCCCCGCCCCGAGTTTCAACGCTAGCCCACATGAAGCTCGACGGCCCCTGACTGCGCCGTACCTCCTCCCGAGACGTGGACTTGCCCGCTCAGTGCTGAATGGGCGAGTGAGTACGGCGCTCTGGCTGCCATTCTCCCGCACACCCATTCACAAAACACACTCCATTCACAACCACACTACCTCACTTCTGCCTTCACTACCGCGCCACTCGCACTCTCTACTACGCTACTCCACCCTCCATGCCTTCTAATCTGACATATTTTGTAACTTGCGACGGTAAAAATCGTGTGAAAATAATCGCACGATGGTAAGGAATCGCTCCCCGAACTTGTGAATGAATCCCAAGGGATGCCAATAGTCCCAATGTTTCAAGTTAATAGCCACGAATTCAAGCGGACTGAGAATCGATATGTGCGTGCGTGTTCGTAGGCCACCAAAGCTACGGGTGGCCGGAAGTAATTTATGTCATTACGTAGACACGATATTAGCGAAGGGAGTGGCGAGTTTTTTTTTGCAAGATTTCTATATTTACAGTTACTAGCGCGGGAGGGGTTGCCAAACAGCGACCGAGGGGGAAACTTCAGTGCGTGAGTCAGATGCTGAATTGCTGATAGATAGTCGCAGAGAGAGAGAGGGGCTACTGTGTGGGGGGGGGGGGGGGGGGAAGTAGGGGTGGAAGAGGAGATGGGGGGGGGGGGGAGAGGGAGTTAATGGGAGGTTTTTAGTCTGTTCTCTATACTTCCATCAAACTTAAAATTACCCCCCCTAGACCCCCTTTCAAGATAAATGTGTACATTTTTCGGTAGAAAAATGTCCTGGCCAAAGGCCAGTTCCTCTTAAATTACAGGCTCGCTGTCGCTCGCCAGGGAAAAATCAACACCTAAATCTTTAAAATTGACAGAAATGGGGCGAAAGTTCTTAAAATTGCCAAACTAATGGGGCAAGCATCTTAAAATCTCAAAAGCAATGGGGCTAAGCATGAGGGAGAAAGGAGTCAAGAAAAAACTCCCTCAAGTGGATATACCCCCTTAAAGAACGTGGTGGTGGAGGAGGGAGGGTGAGAGGTTGGGGGGGGGAGGGGTGGACATGCTGGAGGGTAGAGAAAGAGGGTCAAGAGTGGAAGAAGTGGAGGGAGTGGGTGAATGGAGAGGCAATAAGGGGATGACTGAGATGGTGGTGACTGGTGAAGAACTAGATAGACCGTGAGAGGGTTGGATTGACAAAGAATGTTTACTTATACATATATTGGGATAATCCAGTTTCTTCATATACAGTATGTCTTTAAGAATTCATTGTATTGCGAATACAATGGTACCGTGTTATTATGTTATTATGTTATTATTTTGTTTTGTACACCAACCAACTTCACATCTAAACTCAATAAAATCAACAAATACATGTGGCACTCCGAGGACTTGAACCCGGGATACTCACATCGAAATTCCGCGCACTATGCATTACGCTATCAAGAGACCGTTATCAATTGGGGTAAGATATACCAACTTTAACTCTCATGGGCCTAATCCCCATTTAATCCTTAACCAAGACACCCGTACAAAATGCTGCCTAAAAAACGGCTTTCCACAGATCGATAAACTAAATTACTTAAACTTTGAGAATTATGATGTAGAGCTGAAAAAGAGACTGCGTGACCAGGTGGAAAGAAAGGGGTGGGGGGGGAGGGTCTCAGAAAGTTGCAAGATCATCGTGGTGCAAAACTGGGCAGTGTGAAATGAAGTAGTGAAGGAGATTTGGGATAATGATGGAGATTTGGGATAATGATGGAGTTTTGGGATAATGATGGAGATTTGGGATAATGATGAAGATTTGGGATAATGATGGAGATTTGGGATAATGATGGAGATTTGGGATAATGATGGAGATTTGGGATAATGATGGAGATTTGGGATAATGATGGAGATTTGGGATAATGATGGAGATTTGGGATAATGGAGATTTGGGATAATGATGGAGATTTGGGATAATGATGGAGATTTGGGATAATGGAGATTTGGGATAATGATGGAGATTTGGGATAATGATGGAGATTTGGGATAATGATGGAGATTTGGGATAATGATGGAGATTTGGGATAATGATGGAGATTTGGGATAATGATGGAGATTGGGATAATGATGGAGATTTGGGATAATTATGGAGATTTGGGATAATGATGGAGATTTGGGATAATGGATGGGGGGATAATGATGGAGATTTGGGATAATTATGGAGATTTGGGATAATGATGGAGATTTGGGATAATGATGCAGATTTGGGATAATGATGCAGATTTATTGGGGCGACTTGAATGCTGGGATGACTCTAAGAAAGGATAAGGCATTAAGGGAGCCCACCTCGCTTTTCTTCTCTTTCTCTCCCTCTCTCTGTGGCTTGTATCCATTCGGCCCCATTCGGCCTACTATTTTAAGATGTTTACCCCCATCCAGGTGTCAATATTTTCCTGGCGAGCGGTAGCGAGCCAGCATAGGCCTATATATATTTTTGTTTTGACAGCAAGGTAAATGTGTACATTTTTCGATAGAAAAATTTCTCGGATTTCTCCATACAATGCTGGCTCGCTATCGCTCGCCAGGAAGAAATCGACATATGGATGGGAATAAACGTCTTAAAACAGTTGGCTGAATGGGGCCGAACGGATACAAGCCAGAGAAAGAGAGAAAAGGCGAAAGATAAAACAAAAGCCAGCGACCCCCTTAAATCAACCTCTCCCCACCATAACCTAGCCTTCCGCCCCAATCTCCGCAGAGCATGGTACCCAGGAGAAGGTCCTCTCAAAATGTCCCAATAAACTTAACCCTTTGAAGCTCTGATGCGTTTTAGCAGTTTATTTTTGCTATCATTAGACGATTTTATGCAGCTTAGGAAGTATCTGTGGGTATTAAAAGGGTAAATACTATCTCAATCAACCCTTTGACTTCCATATACCGTTACTAATCTGAATAAAATCGTCTAATAGTAGCCAGAAACAACAGAAACACGTATTGGAGCTTGAAAGGGTTAATTTAATGGGGAACTGAATAAGAAAACGAAACGGAGTATTTTATGACACTGGCACAAGACATAAGCGATACTGGTGGATGGGGGTAGATGGGGTTGTGAGTTGCTATATATGGAATACTCAGCAGTCTTTAGAATGTTGGATCGAGTGCAGAATAATGGAGGAGCTTAAACTAGTATATATTATAGATGGCGAAATTGGGTGTAAAGTAATTAATAGAGTAGGGTAACAACAAAATAGTGGCTGCAATACTGAATTAGCTTAAACTAGTATTATAGATGGCGAAATTATATGTCGAATAATACATAGCAAAACAAATGCTGGCTACAATTAACATTTGGTCACGTCTAGGAACTGTAATGTTGGTAAGAAGGCCTTCAATACCCACATGAATGGTGGGGTGTCCAAAATATCGTCCTTGGGTGGAAGTGTATGATGGTGTTATGGTAAAAGGAGATCGTTAGTCTATATGATAATGTAAAACTTGCAAAATAAACAAACCAAAACTGGGACGACACAAGATAAATGCAAAAGAACTAATCAAAATCGCTACCAACTTGAGAAAAACAAAACAAAAAACACCCTACTACGATAGCCTAAGTAAACGGGTTGGTGTGTTGGGGGAGGAAGGTTGTGACGAAGGGGTGTGTTGGCTAGTTGGAAGTTGTGATTAGGGAAGCATAAAGGTGGATTGAAGTGGTGTGAATTGTGAGGGAGGTGATGTGATGGGACGAGATGTGGTCCAAGTGGAGAGTAGATGGATGTGTTAAGAGGAATATTTCGATGAGGTTATGTGAAGTGATGTGATGGCGAGGAGGTGATGTGATGGAAGAGGGGGATGAAATTGGGTGACGGTGGTAGAGAGAGGGGTGAGATTGGGTGACGGTGGTGGAGAGAGAGGTATAGAGGGTCACGGTGGTGGAGAGAGAGGTGATTTTGGGTGACGGTGGTGGAGAGAGAGGGGTACAGAGGGTCACGGTGGGGGTAAAAAGGGTGATTTGTGGGTAAATGTGAGGTGTTGTGCAGAGCTGTGAAAAAAGAGATGATGGGGTGATGTACGAGAGAGAGAGAGAGAGAGAGAGAGAGAGAGAGAGAGAGAGAGAGAGAGAGAGAGAGAGAGAGAGAGACAAGAGAGAGAGAGAGAGAGAGAGAGAGAGAGAGAGAGAGAGAGAGAGAGAGAGAGAGAGAGAGAGAGAGAGAGAGAGAGAGAGAGAGAGAGAGAGAGAGGGGGAGATGAGAGAGAGAGAGAGAGAGAGAGGGGGGGGGGGGGGGGGGGGGGGAGCTGCTACTAGGGTGTAAATGAGAAGGTAGTTAGGAAGCCGTGGATGCTAGCCAGGGCAGGGAAGGAACTTGATACTCCGTGATCAGAATGCTGGTTAGAGGGTGGTGGTGTGCAGGATGGAGAAGGTGGCCTGAGTGCAGATTATAAGTAGAGTGCTTGTGGTTAGAGTGATAAAATGTAGAGTAGCCTAAAGAGTGAATGTTGGGTAGAGAGTGGTGTGCAGGCTAGACAATGTGGGTTGAGTGCAGATTATAGATAGAGTGATATAATATAGTGATAAAATGTAGAGTACCGTAGCCTAAAGAGTGAATGTTGGGTAGAGAGTGGTGTGTAGGCTGGAGAAGGTTGCCTGAGTGCAGAATGTAGTGTTGTAAAGCATGAGTGCAAAAGATAGAAATAGTGTTTGGGAAAGTGCAACTTGTAGAAGGTAGACAAAGTGCAGAGTGGGTTCAAGGGTGAGTGTATATAGAGATACGAAGTGCAGGCTGGACAAGTGGACATGGTAGCTATAATGCACAGTACTAAGGGAGTGAGTGAGAATGTGGTTAGAATGCAGAGAATAGAGTGCGTACCAGTAGTTGATCAAGTGACAAATTAAGGGGAGGTTTTTAGTTAGTTCCCTAGACTTCCATCAAGCTTAACATTACAGCCCCTAGACCCCCTTTCAAGATAAATTTGTACATTTTTCGGTAGAAAAATTTCCCGGCCGAAGGCCGGTTCCTCTTAAATTACAGGCTCGCTATCGCTCGCCAGGAAAAAATCGACACCTAAATGGCACGAAAAGTCTTAAAAATTGACAGAAATGGGGCGAAAGTTCTTAAAATCGCCAAACTAATGGGACGAACGTCTTAAAATCTCCAAAGCAATGGGACTAAACATGAGGGAGAAAGGGGTCCAGAAAAAAATCTCCCAAGTGGAAATCCCCTCTTTTAAGGCTGGTGTGTTAAGTAAGTATAGGGTGAGTGGCGGGTAAAGGGAGGGGAGGGGGGGGGGGGGGGATGATAAAGTGCAGACTTAGCCTACACACAACTCGTACAGACCCAAGGACAAGGCACGTTCAAGCTGCATTATGTATGGATGAATCTAAGTGCATAACAGTGCTTGCGACGACTGAGTATAGGGTAAGAACAAAGTATTAGCATAGTACCGGTATATATACTACATATGAGATATTCAGGACAAGGACAAACTGAAGACATTTTATCAGGGCGGAAGAAACAATAGGAGTAGTGAATAATTATGTATTTATAAAGTATAATAACAGTTTGAGAAAAGGAAAGGAAAGCATAGACAAAATAAATGAACAAATACAATAAAACGAAAAATAAATGAACAAATACAATAAAACGAAAAATAAATGAACAAATACAATAAAACGAAAAATAAATGAATACAATAAAACGAAAAATAAATGAACAAATACAATAAAACGAAAAATAAATGAACAAATACAATAAAACGAACAATAAATGAATAAATACAATAACACGAAAAATAAATGAACAAATACAATAAAACGAAAAATAAATGAACAAATACAATAAAACGAAAAATAAATGAACAAATACAATAAAACAAACAATAAATGAATAAATACAATAAAACGAAAAATAAATGAACAAATACAATAAAACGAAAAATAAATGAACAAATACAATAACACGAAAAATAGCCCCGAACATGGATACACGAACGCCAGATAAACGAGAGCACTTAAAAGATAACATAGATTAGAAGCCAGACATATCCATTACAAACTCCACTGCCTCCCTCTTCCAGTTAAGGGGGCCCACCTCGCTTTTTTTTTTTCTCTTGTTCTCCCTCTCTCTTTGGGTTGTATCCATTCGGCCCCATTCAGCCTACTGTTTTAAGACGTCTACCCCCCATCCGGGTGTCAATATTTTCCTGGCGAGCGATAGCGAGCCAGCATATATATATTTTTGTTTTGACAGCAAGCTAAATTTGTACATTTTTCGATAGAAAAATATCTCCGGCGAAGCCGGATTTCTCCATACAATGCTGGCTCGCTATCGCTCGCCAGGATGAAATCGACACCAGGATGGGGATAAACGTCTTAAAACAGTTGGCTGAATGGGGCCGAATGGATACAAGTCAGAGAAAAGGGGCGAAAGAACAAAAAACAGGTGACCCCCGTTAGTAACTTACTATAAGTGTGTGGTTTTATTTTATATTCTGGCCAACAGAAGTAGCAGGATTTTTACTTAGCTTAGGAAGAACTACAATTAATCAAGGAGGTAACACTAAAAACGGCGTGAGTTTAGTTTCATTCTGGCTACCATTAAGGGGAGATCTCCACTCGAGGGAGTTTTTTCTTGACCCCTTTCTCCCTCATGTTTAGCCCCATTGCTTTTGATATTATAAAACGTTTGCCCCATTAGTTTAGCGATTTTAAGAACTTTCACCCCATATTAAGACCTTTCGTGTCATTCAGGTGTCGATCTTATCCTGGCGAGCGATAGCGAGCCTGTAATTTAAGAGGAACCGGCCTTTGGCCGGGAAATTTTTCTACCGAAAAATGTACAAATTTATCTTGAAAGGGGGTAAAGGGGGTGACATTTTTAGAGTGCTGGAGGAGTAGGAAACAAACTAAAAACTTTCCCTTAAGCAACATACTGTAACTAAGTTTTGAAAGGATATCAAGGATAGATATATATATATATATATATATAAAATCAATAGGTAATCTCAATTTAACCTATGACTCTCGTGTACAGGTCCTTCCTAATCTGTATGAAATAGTCTACCGAGATCCAAAAATAGTCTACCGAGATCCAAAAATAGTCTACCGAGATCCAAAAATACCAGTAGCCTATAATTATGAAGCCAGAAAATGCTGATGACACTGAGAGAGTTAGTTGGCTAGACACTACACACATTAGAAGCCCGCCATATATCCCTTATAAGCCTATGTCTACGTGTCCAAGTTAACCCCATTTGGTCCATGGGGGTCGTTTGGGATTACCCCTGTTTCGCTCCATTAGTTTGGAGATTGTAATACGTTTCACTCCACTAATTTGGTGCTAATAATCCAAATCAAATAGTTTACTGCTGATACTAAAAGGACGAAGTATATTACGGACATTAGAAGGCAGTCATATCCATTACAAGCTCCACTGCCTCCGAGTTCCACCCTAGCGAAACCCCACACTGAATCACCCGCATACAGCATCGACCCAACGGGATATAATCAACCGTGAACCTTATAACCGAGTCCAGATTAAAACTGCATTAAGGGGAGGTTTCTAGTTTGTTTCCTACTCCTCCAGCAATCTTAAAATTTCACCCCCTTGACCCCCTTTCAAGATAAATTTGTACATTTTTCGGTAGAAAAATGTCCCGGCCGAAGGCCGATTACTCTTTAAATACAGGCTCGCTATCGCTCGCCAGGATAAAATCGACACCTAAATGGCACGAAAGGTCTTAAAATTGACAGAATGGGGCGGAAATTCTTAAAAATCACCAACCTAATGGGGCAAACGTCTTAAAATCTCAAAAGCAATGGGGCTAGACATGAGGGAGAAAGGGGTGAAGAAAAAAGTCCCTCAAGTGGAAATCTCCCCTTAAGCTTAAAGTCGAGTTGAAACTGTGCTATTTCCGGCAGGTTAGTTTAATTCCGAAACTAAAGAAAACATTATAATTTGTGTTTCATTCATTCATATTCAATAATAATTATAATAATAACAATAATTATAATAATAATAATATGACACGGTAGGTACTCTATAGAGAGCTTTTTAGGTCAGTGACCCACCCTCAGGTGCTGTTGGGTCTGGCGAAGGGGGTCGATGAGAAAGGTAGGTCAGGATAATGGGACACACACACACGCACACGCACACGCACACGCACACACACACACACACACACACACGATCACATAATACGATAGATCAATAATCATGGTTGGTGGGGTACAATAGTTACCGGTACCGTACCGTATATAGAGTAGA